>VZSC01003368.1:0-27954 GCA_013398225.1 Steatornis caripensis | reverse complement strand
CGGCCGGGCGCTGCCTGGAGGAGAGGCGGTTGCGAAGGGCCCAGCTGCGCATTGCAACGGGCGCGTTCCCGCGGGAGGGTCCACGCCGTGCTCCAGCCTGCATCGCCCAGGATGCGGGGCTGATGCGAGCCCCGGCCCTGCAGCCCCCGGCAGAGAGCCGGCTCCCACGCAGCGAGCGTCGTGGTCTGGGAGCCTGCCAGAAACCTGGGGGTGGGAGAGCCGGAGCAAAGGCAGGAGCTGGAGGTCTCCGTTTCCGCTGAAATCTGGCACCTTCCCCCTCTCTGGCAGCCCCTTTAGAAGCTATAATTATATCTAAGCGTTCGCAACACCCTTTCCTGAGCATCCTGGGGATAAAAATCAAGAAGGATGCTCTGAAGGGGTAGGCTTGATGGATGGGAGCTGGGCTTCACACACCACGCTCAGCACCGGATGGATGACGGAGCAGCGGCGACTGCAGCGCTCACAAGCCGCGGCACGAAGGGAGCTCCCTCGCCGGCGGGGTGGGCAGGGAGGGAGGGCTGCAGGCGAGTCCCCCGTGCCACCACGCACGGCGAGGGCGATGGGCGCTCCCATCGTGGGGGCGGCAGGAGCCAGCGCTGCCATGCCATACAGCCAGGCGCTCAGGTCCTTGACGCAGGGGTGGCCCCACAGGTGCTCTGCTCCTCCCCAGGTGCTAAAGCCGGGCTTTGGGGGTCTGCCAGCCCCCTGGGGCTCTGCGGCCTGGCTGGAGACCCCCGGCGATGCCGCCTGCAGGACATCATCCCCGGGGCAGCTGGACGGCAGGCAGGAGCTCTGCTTCTTTGGCAGGGTTCAAAGCCAACCCACCTGGGACTGCGGACAATTAATTTTCCCAATCTGCACAACGATCAGGTTCTGAAGTGAACAATTAGCTGGTCACAAATTGTAATTGTCATCTCACTTCTGATTTTAATTTGGCCTAATGAAGGCTAAGTGATTCCGTCTCGCTCCTCCTCCCGCGGCCCCCCTGCCCTCTGGCATCCCCGGTTGCAGCAGGGCCGCCCGGGGAGGCAGCGCCTGGCCCGCAGCCGTTCCCTTCCCCAGGATGGAGAGTGCCGGGGGAGGCTGGGGAAAACCATTAATCCCTATTGCAGCCTGCTTGTTTTCAGATATCATGGCCAATAAAAGTTTTATTTAAGGGAATTGGCTGGCTGTGTCCATGCATTCTGGTTTGTCGCAGCCTGTTAGCCTCTCGCACTTGCCCTTTGAAGCAGGGGCTGTCATTTAATCTTCATCTGAAATAATGCACTGATTCTTTTTCCCCTTTCTGACTTTAACTCACTGCTGCCTGTGTGTCTCTGTCTGCACGCTGCTCCCCCCGCCCCATCCCCACCTCCCTGATGCGTTACCATCCGCAGCACCTTTCGGATCCAGCTATGTTTTCAAATGAATTGACGGTCTCCCTGAATTGCCTCTCGCTTTAATACTCCATTTAGATTGAAGAAGGGCGTTGCCAGATCTCGAATACCAAGTGAGCCTGCGATGTAGCTTTGCCTTGGGAGTCGTGTGATGCCAGGTGGGGTCAGGATGAGCAAAGCCACCCGAGTTCGGTGAGCTTTGCAAAACCACCCCGCTACTTTCTGAACCGCGCAGCCTCCCTTCTCCTCCGTCCTCGGCGAGAAGCAGGCACACGAGTTGTCATCGGGATAGGGCAGCCCTAGGCGCTGGATTTGTTCGCACATCGCAGCATCCGTGCCTGAGAAGCCCGACCCCGGCCCCCTCCTGCTTTGCAGCTTCTGTGCATCCTTTAACGCAGGGCAACACCCTCCCGCGCCAGGGAGCAGGCGCTTTGCCACGCGTCGAGTCTGCACAGCTTTCCCTCCTCCCCAGCCCTACGTGTCTGATAATTTTAACACGAGCACTGAGGAGAGGGCTCCTTCATCCTGATGGAGAGACTGAGCCTCTTCTGGGGTGAAGCATTGCAGCTCTTTAACAGCACCAATTAAAACTGCAGAGGGAACGAGGCGTTGGCAGGCAGTAATCACCCAGACTGGAATACGTACTGAGCAGGAGTTTTAATACCTTTGCTTTAAAGGGAAAACGTACTTTCCGTGACCCTTGGATTAACAGAAACCTGGTTTCAGAGCTTATCCGAAATCTGCGAGGTCGAGCACCAACATGCCCTCGAGCCCCGTGCTGGGACGCTGCTGCTCCGCTGCGTCCAACAGCCCCGCTGCCTTGTCCTGTTAAAAGCAGCAGGCAGCGAGTTGTGAGAAGCAGTAGGGCGAAGGAAAGAGGAGAAATAAATATATTAGTGAGATGAAGATTAAACGGCAGCTACATAAACCGATCTCAGGAGAAAAAATCCCATTTTCAGGCTGGGGCGGCGGGGTGGTCGCAACAAACTTGTGATGAACACACAGTGCCTTTCGGGGCCAGTTAAAGCCAGTGCAATCAGCTCCAGCTCACACCTGTTCTGCCACAGGTGCCGTTCCGGCACTGCCACCAGCTCCGTTTTCTTCCCCATTTTTTTGTGCCGCCTGAGGAGGATCCGGAGGTGATCCTGCCCCCGACTCGCTCCGCAGCCCTCCCCGGTCTCACGGCTAATGCACCCTGCAGGCATCTTGGGCTCAGTTAGGGCTGATCCGGTTAGCTGTCTGCGCAATTGAGGTCAAAGCCCATCTTGTCTGAAGCTAAAAACAATTAAAATCACTCCTGGAAGGCTCTAAGCATGGACTCGGCTGCCTGCAGAGCAGCATCCCTTTGGCCACAGCCGGCAGCTCCCTCCTCTCTCCTTGCCCCCACAGTGCATCCCGCTGCGCCTTGTCAGGGTCGCAATGCGCAGGATGCCCATTCACCCGCTCAGCCCCAAGCATCTCACCACTTGCTCCAGCCAGCTCCGTTACAGCTGCCCACGCAGCGTGCGCAGGATACGGCCTTCTTTGCATGCCCAGTCGGACCAGCCCAGGGTCCGGTCACAAATTTCCCCTTAAGCTGACCAAACCAGCGTTGCAGCGATGCCCACCCAGCCTCGGCGCAGCCGTCTCGGCGTCGCCATCACCGGCTCCCGTTGTCACGGGGGTGGTGACCAGCAGCTCAGAGAGCCAGGGCCAGGAGGACCTCGTTAGAGCCACCCTGGAGCTGCTTATTTAAGTGGGCACATGTTGGGTGCTGTGGGTGCAGGCGGATGCTGAGTGATGCTGCTTTGCTGGGGAGGTTGGAGATACAGAAGTTGGACCCTGTGCTCATTAACCCCGGGTCCTAAGGGGCTCATCACAGATATTTTGCAGCTAGCAGGAGGATCTCGGTGGCGGTAGATGAGCGGCGTGTTTTTCCTGTGCTATTCCTAGAGCACTTCCCTGCGGAGGTTTGATTGCTGAGCGCTTTAGGGCTGTAAATCCGCACCCCGTGCACCTTTGGAGAAGCCTGGCCCAAAACTTGGCCCCTCGATGGTGCGTTTGAGCTTTTCCTTCCTCCCCTGGCCATGGTTGGTGTAAATACCCTGGAGGTGGCTGCAGAGGAGGTGTTGGAAAGGTAAAGTTCTTCATTTTTTTCTGCATTATGTAGAAGAACAACTTAGCGTGTCGCTGTCACTGTCGGTTTTTGCTTGAAAATGGCTCTTGAATTTCTCTTTGCTCTTAATGCACATACATATGCACACACATGCCTACATCCCGCGTCAGGTTTTCCTTTTTTTACAGTCCTTTGAAACCCGCAATGACACATCTGAAAGTTCCTCCAAAAACAGCCCCTCTCCCTCCTTCTGTGGCACGAACGGATGAAGATCTGCTCAGAGCTCAGTCATGCGGAGAGTAGCTTCAGCGGTGTTTCGCAAACAGTATTTTGTCAGTTCCCCCTCAGACAAGCCGGCGGCGGGCTGCGTCTCCCCCCACGCCTCCCCACGCAGCTCCCGGCTGCTCCGGCGGCAGCAGCACCTGCCCGCGGGATGCACCCACCGGCTGTAGATGGGCTCCCGGGACCCCATGGCCGTGCTTTTGCTGGCTGCAAGGGGAAGGGGCTGGCTGGGAGCAGGCTACAGCCCTGCCCCACGCTCACCTAGCGCTGCCGTGGGGGATGCTAGGCTGCCCGTGCCAGGGCTGCGAGCCGTCCCATTGCCTGCGGGAAGGCTCTCCCCGCCGTGAGGGACCATGTCCAGCCCTGGGCAGGTCTTGCCTTCCCATCCCGCACAGCTCCAAGGATCTGTGGGTGCGGGATTGCGTCCGTGAGCTCCCGGGCGGGCAGAGCCTGTCCCGCAGGCAGGGCTTCATCAGCTCCCAGCCATGAGGGCCGGTGCAATATTGCTGCCTGCAGCTCCACGCAGCCCCAGGTTACCAAGAGGGACTCTGTATCCTTCGCAAATTTTCCACTCCGGAAGAGCGATAACGCACTGTGCTATTATTTTATTTAAGTAGTTCGAGTGTATGCACAGTGCCTAGAGGAAAAGGCAAGGACACGCAGCCACACGCTCCCCAAAGGCGACTCCACGAAGCACGAACGGCTCTGCCTGCTCATGCCCCTGTGCTGCAGGCTCTGCCCCACGGCAGCAGCAGCCCAGACCCGGGCACAGACCGCAGGGGACTGATGCGTAACGTCTGCACGGAGATGGGTGTTCAGGTGGATGCTGTGAGCATCGGCGCGGTTGCAGCTGGGTGTCCCACCGACACGCGTTTGGATGCTGAGCAGCTCGGGTACCCCCAAAGGTGCCGGCTGCGGTCACGCAGGGCAGCTCTCCTCGGTGCCTCCATTGCCTGCTGAGGCTGAGCACGTGCCGAAGCCTCCCCCAGCTGCCTGTTGTCCCAAAACTTGTAGCTGCCGCGTGATCTTTGAAATCGGGGAGTTTAAAAGCCATTTGAGGGAAAGGACACGGGCGCACGTGTCCCTGTGCGCTGGCTCAGTGACCCCCCCACCACCATTAGCTAGGCTGCTGGCAGCCGGGGTGGCCGCATCCTGCCCTGCCATGTAGATGAGGGCGCCGGGGCCATCTGTCCCTCTGCGCACAGCTCAGTCTGTGTCAGGTCTGTAAGGGAAATCTGGACTGTGGCTGTGCCTTAGCAAAGCTTTGCTTCTGGAGAGAAGACACGGATGCTTTGTCTCCCACCATACGGACTCACCCATCCCTGGGCACATCCCTCCCGACCAGCCGGTGCTGTGCGCCAGATTGTCCTTCTGCTGGGCTGGGAACCGTTAAGGAGGTGGGACAGGGGCAGCAAATGTTTTCCATTTCTCTTCCTGTTCCTATCTGGGTTTATTATTATTATTTTATTTTAGATCCCCTTTGAATGACAACTCCATCAAAACAGCCCATTTGGAAATGTCAGGCCCATTCTTGATAAGTCATCAGTCATCGTGATTGGTGCTGACAGACGCCCCGCAACAGTGCCGTGGTACCTGACACACTGCGCTGCAGCCTTTCGCGATATCGCGTTATTTTATTTCTTCAGCATGGCATGAAATGTCTCCTTGAGGAAAGGGGAAGCAGGGGTGAATTAACTCTCCTAGCAATGCCTCCCTTTCCGGACAGTCCACGCGGGAAGCAGCAGAAGGCAGGCTTTGACGTGGCGTTCGCGTCGTTCACAGCTCCTGACGTCGCTGGGGTTGAAGCAACTGCAGGACCCTCAATCGTAGTCTGCTTCTGGTGGTACTGGTCCAATGAGAGCCGGCACTGGATTTCGCAGCGCTGAGGCATGCGTCCTGAGCGCGTGCAGCCCCTCGGGGCGCACAGCACCCTTCTCCCCGCCTCGCCCGCAGGGAGGGCCAGGACGCATCGGTTTGAGTGCCGCCGTTTGCTCCGTCAGGGCGACGATGGGAACTGCTGCATCCCACCCACTCGCGGCCATACCCGCTGCCCGCAAGCGTGACAGCCATGCGCGTTATCCCCTCGGCCAGCTGTGAGCTGTGAGCATCCCGGGCAGCTCTGCTACCCGCCAGCCCTCCCTCCGAACTTGAAATCTATGGTAGGCGTTTGGGGCAGTGACTTAGGCTCCCCCTTTCCCCTTCGCCTTCCCTTGTGTTTATGTGGTGCTCAGCTGCCTGTAAGATACAGCTCCTTGGTGTCCTGCCTCCTCCTGCCCTCGAGGGAGCGGCCGCAGCACCACGCTGACCCCTTCCCCAGCCCCTGGGATGATTTTGGGAGCTCCAGCATCCGGTCAGAGCTGCTGGTGGGGATCAGAGAGGGCTGAGCCCCACAGTTCACACCCCAAATGCCCCAAACGAGCATCCAAAGCAGCATTTCAGCCTCGTGGAGCTGCCGGAGGGCAGAGCCCGGCCGCGGTCCCCGGGGTGCTCCGGGAGTGTCCCCCAGGAGCAGGATGGCAAAGCCCACCGGCCGGGCTGGCTGCGACCAGCGGTTCCTGTCCTGGGAGCTGCTTCCCTACATCCCCTAATCTGCATCACGGAGCCTTTGTTTGCTCTTATTAACATGTCTGCGAAGTGCCTGATGTGTGAAATATCCTTTTTATTAGCTGGAATTGGCGGGGCCGTCTGGGACTTGCGTCTGCTCTGCTTTCAAGGCCAGGACTCTCCAGACAAGCCCGTGCTGGTCTTGCTCAGTTTCTGGCTTGCGGCAGGCAAAGGGCTCAGGCTTGGCTCGCAGGCGTGCTCGTCCACCCCGAAACCATGAGCGGGACAAGCCGTGGTGTCACCCATGCGTGCGCCCACCCCTGGGGTCCTGCTGGAAAGAGGGCACAAGCAAAGCAGGCAGGATGGTCTGGTGGAGCAGGGCTGGGGCTGGTGCCTCCAGAGGGGGGGATGCCTTGAATTTTCCTGCCTTCAGGGATTATTCTGGTTTTCCTAGAGCCCCTTTGGACAATGGGGGCTTCCCCCAGATTGCAGAGGAGCTCAGCAGCTGCGGGAAATTCCCCCGAGACAAAAGCTGGGTGGGAATTTGGGCAGAGCGAGCAGCCCAGTGCCATGCCGTAGCCCACGGGGGATCTCTCCACATCCCTCTTTTTCTCACGACTTTCTCCGCACCTGCCTCCCCACCCCGTGCGTTTTCGCCCTCTGTCCCTCCCAGAGCCCCAAAGCAGATGCACAAAACCAGCAGGCTCTGTTACCGCAGGCTTAACCCCCTTGCAGGAGGTTGCCAAGCAAACATTAAGCCTTGGATTTGTAGTCAGCCTTAGTGAGACCAAATCCTCCCTCCTGGACATGATCCCTGCCAGGACGATGCATGTGTTGGCTCGCGCCCCAGCCACCCACCCTGCTCCCCCTTCTTCCTCCTCCTCCTGTCCCCGGTGCTCCCGAGACCCCCGGGGAGCTGTGTCGCAGCAGCAGGGTCTGTCGTCGGAGCCTGCCGCCAAGAACCAGGAAGCGACAGGCAATAGCAGGACAAGGGCCCTGCTAATAGCACGGGTGACATTGCTGCACGATCCCTCAGCGGGCTGGGGGACGCAGCCACACTCTGCCCAAGGCACCACGGGGCTTGGCACAAGGGAAAGGGGACGCTGGAGGGGGAAAACGAGGGGACACAGGGAAAGGCCAGCGGTGCAAGGTTTGATCAGAGGCTGGCTGGCACTGCTCTGGAGCAGCTCTCCGGGGCTGTTGCTGCTTGTGGGGTCTGGTGTGGTTGCCCCCAGCGACCCGCGCCACCGTCCTACGGAGCGAGACTTTCGAGGAAGAAACCGTGCTGGAGGGAGGCTGTGCCCTGCTCCACCGGCCAGCTCTGTGCAATGCCCCAGCATCCCCGCCACCGCCTGCGCTCGGGCCACGCAGGAAGGATTTGGCTTTGAAAGCACCAGCACACAGAGTCCATCTCCCCACGGGAGACTTTGCTCCAGGTTTTGTTCTCTGTTGCGTTGATGATTTCTGCCTCGTTTGAATCTGCCTGGCTTTGGCGCGGCTGCTTGTGCTTTGTGGCACTGCTGTGTGCCCCGATGCAGCTCCTGGTCTGCTTTGCGCCAGCCGAGATGTTCATGGTGCTGCGTGCGCGGCCCTGGAATTTGAGGACCCACGAGCAGCAGCGTTCAGGGGCACGGCGGTGGCCCGTGCTTGCTCGGTGTCTGCGCGTTGCTGCAGGGACCGGCTCTCCCCGCTCCTCCAGCCTTGGACGGCGGGTCCGTAGCGAGCTCATTAGGAAAGACCTAGAGGTGCTTTTCAGGCAGCTCAGGAGCTCGCCTGAATTATTTAACACGCTGCTCCACAGCACAGCAGGGAGGAGGAACTGGGGGAGCTCATTACCGGGCCAGGTCTGTTTATCTCTCAGCCATGGCACAGCGGTGCCAGGGACAGGCTGCGCCTGCGGCACGGCTCCCTGCCGCCAGGCACGTCGGTTCGGGGAAGGGAGCTGTGCTTTCTGCGTCCGACCCGAGCAGGCTGGAGCCTTGCCTTGCCAGGAAGGTCCTGGAGCAAAGACGTGGTCCCTGCGGGGCTGGAAGGTGGGAGTCGAGCACAGCAGAGAAGGGTGAGGGTTTCGAAGGGGCTCGGGATGCTCGGAGCATCCTGTCACGCTGAGACCTCTCTGTGGGTGCTGGGGTTGGGGCGTGCAGCTCCACGCAGGTCCCCGTGTGCTGGGGACTCAGAGCTTTGTGGATCACACGCAGCATTTTCTGAAGCCTCTGGGTGATTAAGGAGGCAAATGCCATTCGAAACCCTGCGCTAGGCTTTCAGAGGCTCAGCGATGGCTTTTACAGGCTGAAGGGCTCTAAATTAGCTATTGCCACTCAGGAGGAAGATCGTGGAGATAGCTCTGGAAACACTGACACAGTGCAGCAACAGTCGGAAAGGGCACATGGCAGGCGGGGGATTATTAGGGAATAAACAAAGCAGCAGACCAAAGGCAGTGGTGCGCCTGCGATCTGAGCAGCGCCGGCAGCCTCTCCTGCTCGGACGGGCAAGGTCTGGGCAGGAGGACAGCAACGGCCAGAACTGTGAACCGGGCCCTGTATGAAAAGCGAAACGGGCCGGGGCTCTTCAGTCTGCAGAAGAGATGGTTGCGGGGGGATGAGGTAGGTGCCTAGCAAACCGAGCGTGGCAGCACTCCTGCTTTCACCGAGCTCACCCGCGCCAGCCGTGCCTGACCCCGCTCCCCGCTTTCTCCATCCCCTTTCTGCCCAGGACGTTCTTGGCTTTGACTTTCCAAAAGGGGACCGCGAGGGCGCTGGGGAGGGGGCTGCGCAGGCGAGGAGTCTGGCCACGCAGATCAGAGTTCAGCTCCTGGTGCAGCCCGGAGACGGTGCCAGACATTAGAGATGTTTCCAAAAACGCAGCGAGCTGCAGTCCGATGCAGCACCGGTTTTGTTAAACGACGCAAATTTTACAGAGTAAAGGACAATTCAGCTACGAGCCGAGACCAAGACTCCATCTTCCCAGCCTCTTGTTTCTTCAGGCAATCCGGAGCGGAGATCAGCCAGCTCTTCCATTTGGCATTTGCAAGACAACTACAAACGCACCAGTTAACCCCACAGCCTGGAGACCAGCCCTGTGATTCTTGGGAATAAAACGAGACGGCCCCAAGGGCTGCCCAGCCAAAAAGTAATGGACTTGAGGCTTCCCACAGACGTGAACGTGCCGCATGCAGGACACGGGAGAAAACTTGCTGCCTTTAGAGCTCATGCAACCAGCTCGGCACCTCCAAGCCGCCTTCCCGAGCAGGCAGGGCAGCGCAGATGCGTTTCACCCCTGGCCCCGCTAAGGAGCCCGGCCGTGGCTCTGGCTGTCGCAGGGAGAGCTGGGTGCCATCTCAGCATCTGGCCCCGGCGCTGCTCCTCAGCGAGGTCTTGTGGTCTCAACTTTTGCAATCAAAGAGGATGAGGGAGATGAGGGGCAGGGAAGGGTCCTGCTGATTATCTCCAAGAGGAATAAGCCTTCAGAAAGGCCGAACGCCTCTAAGCCGTGTTTTGGAGAAGCTGCTCTACAAGGACCCCCAGCCCACGGTCCCTGGCTCCTCCCTGAGCATCTCTTGGCATCCCAGCAGGATGGGACCACACTTATCCCCCAGGCAGTGACTGTGGGACCAAAAGCAGCTCTGGGATGCGCCCAGTGCTGCGTGGGCAGTTTGTGGCTGAGCAGGGCCAAATCCTGAGTGCTGGAGGCTGGAGGCTGTGCCTGAAGCTGCCGGCAGCGTCTCCAAGAAGCCACAGGGACCTGTGGGAGCGTTTCAGAGCAGGCAGAGCCACCGCAACCCCTCCAGAGCCTGAAAGCAAAAGAAGAACAACAGGCTGATTTCCCAACCCTCCTCATTAAAAACCATCTGAAGTGGAGGGAGAGAAGCATCCAGATAAGGAGCGGGCACTGCTCCTGCCCGCCGGCTCCCGGCAGATCGGCGCGATAGCGAGGTGCAGGCAGCCAAGCAGTTTGCTTTGCACGCTCCTGGCAGCTTTTTATCTCCTGGCTTCCTCCTAGACAAGCAGAAATAACGCTATTGCCCTCCCTGCCAGGAGAGACGCAGGAGAAGGCCCACGAACAACGTCCCTGGGTCTCTCTGCACAAAACAAGGCTTAAGCGAGGAAAGAAACCGCCAGAAAAGGGCGCAGAGCAGCAGCCCGGTGCTGTGTTTGAAGAGGTCTATTCCCTGTCTTGTGTAACTGGTTTTCGGGGGATAATGACCCAAAACTGCAGCTCGGGGCGGGAGCGTGGCTTTGCGGCCGTGGCCCCGTGCGTGGGTGCAGAGAACACGCAAGGTGGGCTGCAGGGACCCGTGACGGGGCTTCCCCGAACTCCACGCCGTGCCAGCCCCATGCCTTGGGTTTGTTTGTTTTGCTTTAGCCAGGGGTGAAGCTGCAGAAAGGCTGGGGCAGGAGCATCCTCCCATCCCTCGGACCAGACAGCGAAGACGCAGAGCTGCATAATATGCCGGAATTTAATAAAACGCCTCAAACAGACAAAGTTTTTCCTTTTGCCAGCTGCTTAATTAAATTGCCTAATGCTGTTTGCGATCGCAGCACAAACTCCTGTGTTTAAAGACCACGGTGTTGCCATGGTGCTCACCCGGCGGATGGTGCGGGGCTGTGACGGAGCATACAGATGAGGGAGGCTGCCGTGGATGGGGGGGAGCGGTTGCCACGTTACAGGGCGGCGGGGAGGTTCGGTGTCTTTTCTTTCTTTATTTATTTGTTTGCCTTCCGATGCAGCAGTAAACTCCCTGCCAAGGTTTGTGTCAGGATCTTTGCTCTGAGCAGAGCAGCTGCTTTTCCACTCCAGGGCTTCGGAGCTGCTTGCTCGGAGATACGAGCTCCCCGGCAGTGATGCTGAAGCATCCCAGCCCCCTTTTACCAGTGGGAGGGAGGGGATGTATTCGGCTTCCAAAGACACCGAGTGCTTGCTTTGCTGTTGCCTTGCACAGCGGGCAGAGCAAGCCTGAACTGTTTTGTCACGTTCTCACCGTGGGGCTGAGATGGGATCTGAGCCCAGAAATCCTGACCCACAGCGCTGAGGGGTTACCCTCTACGTGTCTTTGCATGAAGGGGTTTTCCATCAGCCACAGGAGCAAATTAAAGCCCAGGACACGGGAGACCCGAGCTCAGCCAAGGCTCCTCCGGGGACTCCAGCTGCGTTGAACCCGCTGGGGCTCCGTTTCCTTCTCGTGTCGTGCGTCTCGCCTGAGCTGGCCTGCACGACCGCTGTGATGTGCCGGAGGTCCAGGAAGGAAAGTCGAACCTGGGCAGGGGCTTTGGGCTTCATGGCCGTGGGTGACTTGGGGAAACCGTTGCTTCCCACGACAAAGCGAAGCTTTGGGTGGGCAATGGGCTACGGCGCTTGAACGGGTTTCCTCGCTCGAGCATCAGGTATCACACACAGCAAAATTTCTGCCATTTTCTATCCCCGTATCAGCTGCAGGGAACTCAAGACGCCTGCGGAGGCATCCCTCGGGCCGCCCGGCTGGCTCTCACCTACCATTTCCTCCCCTTGATGGTGCAAATGGAGACAACCCCTAGAAACGCATGAGCAGCAGGGGTGACACTCCGTGGGGATGGGGGCTTGCGGGGCTCCCCAAGCACGTGAGGATGCTCAGCCCAGAGCTCATCCCGCATCCCGGACCCGCCTCATCGCCGCTCCATCCCCACAGTGCCCAGGGGCACCGCCTGGTCCCTACACTGAGAAACCATTCCAGACCCTGCATAACACTTGAAGGATATATTTCCTTTTCCCAATATCCAGACTTACGTCTCTGTATCATCCCGGCCACCATTAGCCCCAAATAATGGCTCGACCTCCGCAGCTTAACTGAGATTTAATACATCAGTTATTGTATGTTAAACAGTGGATCATTAAAAACATTTATTCAAGATTAACAGCTATCTAATAGACACCATTAGTATCACAGTTGTATAAGTGGCTAATCCAGAAAGCATGCAATTTAATGATCCCTTGGGATGTATTTGCCGTACTGTAACTGTACTTCTAGATCTAGGCTCAGGCTGGCCTGATCCTGCACTCCGTAGTGGGGCCAGGCAGTGATGGGCACCCGGGGCAGCGCACGAGCTCCAGGGCAGAGCTGCCCCAGTGCAACGGGTGGCTGGGTCACCCGGCCCAGGGTGGATGGATCCACCGAGTTCCTGCGCTGCCATCGTTTGTGCTCACTTCCCAGAAGGCGCGAGCTACCCAGGGGGAGGAAAGGGCTTGCTTTGCATTTGCGCTGAGGCTTTTACCACTATAAATATGTCATAAATAAGTCACGCTCCCAGCTGGCATCGCGACGGCAGCAGGGGCAGGGCTGGTCCACGCGGTCCCTCTCCTCTTCCCCCAGCCTGCATTTAGATGTGTGAACCGCACACAGCTGCCTGCAGCTGCCATCGACAATCCGGGTGCTCAGCACCGCTGAAAATAAATAGGAGGTCCCGAGGAGTTTTTATCTGGCGGTGGCTCGGAGGAGACGTGCTGGCTGCTCTGGGGCAAGGGATGGTGACAGCCCTGAAGACAGCAAGACCCCAGAGCCAACCTCATAAAACTGGCCGTTACACAAAGCCGGCAGGATTTAATGCGGCATCTCCTTCCAGATAGAAAAACTGATACAGGAGTGCTCTGATAACAGCAGAGCAGCCTATTTGTAAGTTTTACGAGTAATTGATACAGAACCCTATTTAATTCTTGTTGGTTTTATCACAAATAAAAGGGAAGCCTTTACACAAAGGTTTAAACAGGGGAGATGTGACCTCAGCCTGACGGGACAAACTTTGCAGGGTGCCGCTGTGGGAAGTCCTGAGCCCAGAGCAGCCGGGGCTGGGAGCTGGGCGAGTCAAAACAAATCCCTTTTCCAGGTGTATGGCAGGGCCGTGCGTGCCGGTGGGGGCTGTACGGCTCGGTCCGGTGTCTCGGTGTGCTGAGAGGCTGGACCGGGCTGGACTGGCAGCGTGTGCACCCAGCCAAGCCGGCGGGTGCAGTGCCTGGGTGGTTCCCATCCTCCCATGCCGGGCAGGATGAAGGCCGGATCCTGCACTCGGCCAAGCCGTCGGCTCCCCGCCACCGTGTCTTCTCCCCAGGGCTGGCTACAGATTTGAATCGTGCCGTTGAAAAGAGCAAAAGGCGGCAAGGACGGGGGTGGGCAGAGGATTTTTCCCACAGCATCCGACTGCCACTTCTCATCTGCCTCCGCCGGGAGCTGGCAGGGCCCGTGACAGGGACATGAAGGCTTAGCAGCCGCCCGAGTGCAACAGCGCTGGAAAGCTTTGAGAGCGATGGCCGTGTCACAGGCTGCTGTGTGCCCTGCTTGCTCAAAGCCATCACCCAGAAAAGACGGGGGCTTGGCAGGACCTCACGGCCCCTGGAAGATGCGGCGTGGGCTGGGGCGTCCGCTACCCCTTGGGGACATCGCTGCGGGAGAGCTGCTGCCTGCAGAGAGGAGCCGCGGGCTGAGCATGGCCCCGCTCCCGGCTTTCCCCAGCCGAGGGATCCCGGGAGCGGTCGGGGTCCCCCTGTCCCCATCGGGGTTTAGGGGTGTCCATCACCTCCCGGCCGGCAGCACGCCGGGGGAAGCGTCGGCGCTTCTGGCTGTGGGAAGGGAGAGGGAAGGGCAGGCGAGCCCGGGGCTCAGCTGCAGCCATCTATCTCCCGAAGCCAGGCTATTAGACAGATGACAGAGGGAGAGAGGCAGCCGGTGCAAGCACTGAGACCAAGGCTCCTTCCACTGGGTGATCTATCTCCTGGCTTCATCCAGCAAACTTGCTGATGAAAAGACTCTTCCCTTCTGTGTGCCTCATCAATTCTCATTGCTTTTCCAATTTTTTTTTTTTTTCCTTTCCCTGGGCTTCTGCTGCCCGTTCATGCAGCACTTTCCCCCTTATTCCTTCTCCTTCCGTGTTTCTCCGCTGTATCCCCCTTTCTGTCCCTGAGCACACCTGGCTGGGATGGAAAGAGATTCCTTGAGCCCCCCATCAGGAAGCGACACCGCAGACGATGCCATGGGCTCGTGGCAAATTCAGGCCAGTGCCACGGGCCCCCTGCCACTTTGTGTCTCGTGTCCTTGGGGACCGCCTCTGGACAAAATCCCTACCAAAGGCGTACTGGGGTTTCGGTTTCTTTGCAATCGATCACACTTGCAGGGAGTTGTGTGGAGGGGAGATGGCATTTGAACCTGGGAGAAACCCAGCCTTGAAGGCAGAAGTCACAGAAATGCCTTAGGGAGATGAAGGAATTGGGTAAACGCTGGGAGACTACGGAAGAGACGAGCAGCGTCCCCGGCGTGGGGACCAGGCTTGGGTCCTGCTGGGGGAAAAAAAGGAAACCAGGGGCATTTTCCACTTCCCGGTGTGCAGGGCACTGCAGCAAATGTTTCAGCCCCCTGGATCGACATTTTTTGTAAAAAAGTGAACCGCGAGCAGAAATATCACCGGCTCCCTGCTGTCACTGTCGCCACGCTGCAACCCACGCTGAGGAAGAGCCCGAAATAGCAGCCGGGGGCTGCCGGTGCTGGAGGAGAATGTGGGACCTGTGGCCTCACCGGAGCCCAGCGTGGCCGCAGAGGGGGTCCCGGTCCCCACGTGGCCCCGGCAGACCCTCCAGCAACCCACGTCCCTGCTCCCCCTTGCTGTCCCCCTTCCCCTTTGCGGTTTCCCCAAGGCTTCCGTTATCCCAGGCAGCATCTTCCCACTGCCTGCAAAGGCAGCAGATCACTCTGGCTTGGGGAGGAGATGAAATCTGGGCTCGCTGGGAGACACCACTTAGCCTCGCAACCTCAGCCACATCTCCAGCCCGATCTTTCTATTTGTTAGCCTCAAGTCCCGGGTCCCTCCACTTTTCTGTCTCGCTCTGCGCCCTGAGTCTGTTCAGGGCTTTCGGGGCATGATCAGTGCTTTGGTGCTGCTGGGGAGTCGCGGATGGATGGGGCAAGTGGGAGTTCGGGCTAGGCGCGCGTGTGCCTGTGTGCATATGAATAACGGCAAAGTCGCACATGGGGAATCGACCCCGGGATTCGCCTGTGTGAGCCTCTCAAGGTCCGGGTGTGCCCCGGGCCAGCTCTCTCCCGGGACCCCAGTCCCTCGCTCTCACCAGCCCCGGCTCCCCCACCGGCTCCCCAGGTTGGCAGGGATGTGGCTCTGCGGGGGGAGGTTTTCAAACGCGAATGGGAAACGGATGGAATTAAAACCGCGGCCGTGGGAGCTGCAGGACAGCCTGATCCGTCCCACCATCCATCTCTGGTGCAGCGCAATAAAAGGTAAATGAATTTGCACGCTACCTGCAGGCTTCTTCAGTGCTTAATTAAGAAATAATGAGCCTGACTTCACTGGGTAATGGATAAAAGACAACTGGCGGGCTCCTGCCCTCTCCTTCCCCATCTCCCCACCGCCCCACGGCTGAACGGCAGGAATCCGGGGCGCGGGTCCCCAGGGTGTCACTGCTGTCACCAGGGAGCAGGGCTGCCACGGCACGGGGGGCTCAGCTCCGTCCCCCATGAGGACTGCCGTCCCTGGGGTTTGTACCCCGCAGCGGGGACCACAGGCTGCCGATGCGCTCCCCGGTCGGTTCGCTCTGTGCCATATTAAACCATGAAGCACGCAGTTTAGTACCCAGAGTTTCCGAAAAATGACGTTTTTCTGCAAGCTCTGATCCTATTACTTACACAAATACCTCGACTGTTACAGCATCACCTTGTACGTAAAACTTTCCACAGCCATCAGTGCTGCAACCCCGTCCCGTGCTGGGCAAAAGTGATAAAACCTGGTTACAGATGCAAAAACCCTGTGGAGCTATCACCCAGCAGCGGAGCTGCAGAGTCTTCCCTGCAAAGCACAGTTTGAAACCAGGTGCTTTTTCTGGGCTCTTCTTCACAGCCTTAAGGCAATTAAAAAAAAAATATATTTGTCCATATTGTTTTTTTAAGGAGAAAAGATTCTATAATATTTTAATGGTCGGAGAGATTTATAGTTGCAGAAATGCCTGTGCACTTAAAAAGAAAGATGAGGGTCCATCAGAAGGATGCAGAAATCAATACAGCCTTCCTCTTCTTTAATGCTGTTTCTCCGGGAGATGGTTTAAAAGCCGATGCCCTCACAGCAGGCAAGAAGGGAAGTGTGCAGGATTCATTCTGGTGCAAGGCTTGGATGAGTTGATGCTGAATAAACTTTGGTTGGAAGCCCTTTACGGGAAGAACAAGGCGATGATAAAACAGAGCTGCTTGGAGAGAAACTTTCTTTTCCCGCTCCGGCTGCTTTTTAATTTTTTTCCTGCTGCGTGAGAGCCTTTTAAGATGGGAAGAAGCTTTGGGGTTTGGTTTGATTTGTGTCAGCATGGGTCAGGAGAGCTGCAGCAAATCAGGAAATCAAAGGTGCGGCGGTGGCCAGCTCCGGCTCCTTTGAACCCCGTGGCCAGATGGGGAGCGGGGCAGGGAGGTGATGGGGGGCTCGCGCCCACCCCAGCCCCTCGCCGAACGCCCCACCGAGGAACCCCGACCCCTCTGCCCGTGAAAGGGTGCAAGGTGAGGGGCTGAGGCCAGGGTTGCACCCGGCATGGAGGGGGTTAAGGAGCCTCTGAATTCCCCGGAATTCCCCTGGTTGCTGCAGTTCTGTTGTGCAGGGGGCCTGCCTGCCTGCCTTAAAACCTTGGCTTTCTGCTCAGCACCAGCCCTCAGCTCCTTCGAACCCTGAGGCCCGAGCTTGTGCGGAGGTGGGTGTGCTCGCTGCTCTGCCGGTGTAGAAATGAAAGCGATGAGATGGGTCGGGGATAAACCCGTTCCAGTGCAAAGCACAGTGAGCTCTGGGCCTGTGGTCCCTGTGCTGCTACAGGACTTCTGCGAGAGATGCCAAGAAGCGGGTCGGTGCTTGGGGTGTGCTTCCTCCATAAGCCCACCAAGGAAAAACACCATAGCGGTCTGCAAATGGGGCTGGGGGCTCCTGGATGTGAGCACTTGGTGCTGGGGAGGATAACGGGCAGAAAGCAGCGAGTCGGGAGGAAAGTGGCCCCCACGGAGCCTTTCTCCTCCCAGCACCTGGAGCTCTGGCTCTGATCAGGGGAAAGCCTTTGGTCCATGGGCTGCTGGTGGCCCTGGGCAGAACATCCATGGGCTAATTAGACCCGAAACCCCTTGGGAGGGGAGGGAGAGCCAATGTCATGGATGTAAAACAGATTGAATGGGCACATTGGTCCGTCTTGAAGCTGGGCAGGGTGCTGGGGGTCCTGGACGTGGGGCTTTTCCTCCCCAGCCTGTTTATTCACTCTGACACTTGCCGGCCATGTGCATGAGGTCTCCTCTAACACAACTCGTTGTTTGGGCTCTTTCAGGAATGACCTTGAGCAGGAACCCGAGCGATGCAGCTGAGTGCGAAAATGAGTCATTTGGGGAGGAAGAAAAGGCGAAGCTCTGACTGAAGGCACCGGCCCTGGTCGATGGTGTTATGCGCTCCCAGCAGGGGCGGCCGGGCCGGGCAGTCGGCAGCAGGGGCTGATCGGTGCCAGGGGCTTGCATGGAGCATCTTCTCTCGCAGTTGCTGTCCCAACTCGGCTGTTGCCCCATGCGCTGCTCTGGATGTGCCCCGTGAGCCTTTCCTGCCTGGGAGAAAGCCAGCCCCGCCAGCCGAAGATGAGACTCTTCCAAACCAGCTTGCTTCTGCTCTGCACCCTGGCCACCACCGCCATCCCCGTCGTGCCCTGGAAGGTAAAATGCCCACCGCAGTGTGTCTGCCAGATCAGGCCGTGGTACACCCCCCGCTCGGTGTACCGGGAGGCTGCCACGGTGGACTGCAATGACTTGTTCATCTCCACCGTGCCCGAAGACCTGCCGGAGGGGACCCAGACCCTGCTCTTGCAAAGCAACAACATTGCCAGGCTGGAGCAGAGCGAGCTGGACTATCTCGGAAACCTCTCGGAGCTGGACCTGTCACAGAACAGCTTCTCCGATGTCTGGGACTTTGGCTTGAAGAGCATGCCCCAGCTGCTCAGCCTGCACCTGGAGGAGAACCAGCTTTCTGAGCTGCCCGACGGCAGCTTCCCCGGCCTGGGCAACCTGCAGGAGCTCTACCTGAACCACAACCAGCTCCGCAGGATCGCTCCCCGCGCTTTCTCCGGCCTTGGCAGCCTGCTGCGCCTCCACCTCAACTCCAACCTGCTGAGGACAGTCGACAGCCGCTGGTTCCAGATGCTCCCCAGCCTGGAGATCCTCATGATCGGAGGCAACAGGGTGGATGCGATCTTGGATATGAATTTCAGGCCCCTGTCAAACTTGCGGAGTTTGGTTTTGGCTGGGATGAACTTGAGGGAGATCTCGGACTATGCGCTGGAAGGGCTGCGGAGCCTGGAGAGCCTCTCTTTCTACGACAACAAGCTCATGAATGTCCCCAAGCGGGCGCTCCAGCAAGTTCCTGGCCTCAAGTTCCTGGATCTGAATAAAAACCCGTTGCAAAGGGTCAGGCAAAGCGACTTCACGAACATGCTGCACCTCAAAGAGCTGGGGCTCAACAACATGGAGGAGCTGGTGTCCATAGNCAGCAGGGGCGGCCGGGCCGGGCAGTCGGCAGCAGGGGCTGATCGGTGCCAGGGGCTTGCATGGAGCATCTTCTCTCGCAGTTGCTGTCCCAACTCGGCTGTTGCCCCATGCGCTGCTCTGGATGTGCCCCGTGAGCCTTTCCTGCCTGGGAGGAAGCCAGCCCCACCAGCCGAAGATGAGACTCTTCCAAACCAGCTTGCTTCTGCTCTGCACCCTGGCCACCACCGCCATCCCCATCATGCCGTGGAAGGTAAAATGCCCACCGCAGTGTGTCTGCCAGATCAGGCCGTGGTACACCCCCCGCTCGGTGTACCGGGAGGCTGCCACGGTGGACTGCAATGACTTGTTCATCTCCACCGTGCCCGAAGACCTGCCGGAGGGGACCCAGACCCTGCTCTTGCAAAGCAACAACATTGCCAGGCTGGAGCAGAGCGAGCTGGACTATCTCGGAAACCTCTCGGAGCTGGACCTGTCACAGAACAGCTTCTCCGATGTCTGGGACTTTGGCTTGAAGAGCATGCCCCAGCTGCTCAGCCTGCACCTGGAGGAGAACCAGCTTTCTGAGCTGCCCGACGGCAGCTTCCCCGGCCTGGGCAACCTGCAGGAGCTCTACCTGAACCACAACCAGCTCCGCAGGATCGCTCCCCGCGCTTTCTCCGGCCTTGGCAGCCTGCTGCGCCTCCACCTCAACTCCAACCTGCTGAGGACAGTCGACAGCCGCTGGTTCCAGATGCTCCCCAGCCTGGAGATCCTCATGATCGGAGGCAACAGGGTGGATGCGATCTTGGATATGAATTTCAGGCCCCTGTCAAACTTGCGGAGTTTGGTTTTGGCTGGGATGAACTTGAGGGAGATCTCGGACTATGCGCTGGAAGGGCTGCGGAGCCTGGAGAGCCTCTCTTTCTACGACAACAAGCTCATGAATGTCCCCAAGCGGGCGCTCCAGCAAGTTCCTGGCCTCAAGTTCCTGGATCTGAATAAAAACCCGTTGCAAAGGGTCAGGCAAAGCGACTTCACGAACATGCTGCACCTCAAAGAGCTGGGGCTCAACAACATGGAGGAGCTGGTGTCCATAGACAAGTTTGCCTTGATCAACCTCCCCGAGCTGACCAAGCTAGATGTGACAAACAACCCCAAGCTGTCCTTTATCCACCCCAATGCATTCCACCACCTTCCCCAACTCGAAACCCTCATGCTCAACAACAACGCCCTAAGTGCCTTGCATAAGCAGACGGTCGAGTCCCTGCCCAACCTGCAGGAGATCAGCATCCACAGCAACCCCATCCGCTGCGACTGCGTCATCCGCTGGGTCAACAGCACAGAAAACCACATCCGCTTCATCGAACCCCAGTCCACGCTGTGCGCCGAGCCCCCGGACCTCAAGAGGAGGCACATTCGGGATGTCCCCTTCCGGGAGATGACGGACCGGTGCCTGCCTCTCATCTCCACCAAGAGCTTCCCCTCCCACTTAGAGGTGGCCGATGGTGACAATATCTCCTTGCATTGCCGAGCTCTGGCAGAGCCGGACCCAGAGATCTACTGGGTCACCCCATCGGGGATGAAGCTGGTCTCCTACATGGAAGACGGGCGGTACAAGGTGCACCCGGAAGGGACGCTGGAGATCCATGGGATCTCAGCTCGGGAGGCCGGGCTGTACACCTGCGTGGCTCACAACCTCCTTGGGGCAGACACCAAGAGCGTCAGCGTGATGGTCAACCACTCCTTCCCACTCAGCGAGGACAATCTGGAGCTGGTGGTGGCAGATGTCCAGGCCTACCACATCCTGGTTGCCTGGAAGCCACATCTCAACACTGTCTCCTCCAACCTCACCTGGTCCAGCTTCTTGCTCAGCTCCAACTTGGACATGACCAACGTGGCCCGCATCCCCATGGGGACCCACACGTACAACATCACCCGGCTCCACCAGGACACGGAGTACTGGGCTTGCCTCCACGTGGCCTTTGTAGACTTGCAGGCCAAGGCGGCTTGTGTGAACGCCAGGACTAAAGAGGCTGCGCACCGCTACTGGCTCCTGGAGGGCAGGCAGAGCCTCCTGACGGTGCTAGTCCTCTGCCTCCTGCTCCTTGCCGCCAGCCTCATAGCTCGCTACGGTGTTGGAGCAGAGCCCAGGAGGGCCAGGGAGCTGCTGTGGGGTGCCACGGTCGTGCGTGTGGTCTATCCTACCTTCGCCCAGCCCTGGGCTCAGGGGCAGCGCGGGGGGCAGCTCCTGGCTGTGGAGGTGCAAGCAGCCCCCTTGGACTGCTGAAGGCTGATGCACTGATGGGACTGACGGTGGGGTGGTTTGGGTGGGGGTGGGGAAACTATTTTTTACCAAAAAACCCCACCTAAACTACAAAACTGAACAAAAAAAAAAAAGTAATTATTTCATGGACTTGACCAAGAGTCAAAGCAGCGTGGCAGGCGGAGAGGAGCAGAGCTGGCCACGGGGCTTGCAGAGCCTCTTCGTGGTCCCGGCAGGGTCTGGATCCATGCGTAGGGTCTGGATCTGTGCATGGCTTCCAAAAGCACCCACTGGGCAGCCGGGAGGGCTCAGAGCCTGAGGGGGATGATGCCCCGAGCGGTCGAAGAGCCATACAGATGATCAGCAGATCGCTCCTTCCCCACATGCCCCCGGCACCATGAGACACCCCAGCGGTGTCAGCTCCTTTGCTGGACAGTCCCTGGTTTGGAAATACAGAAAAAGGCCTTTCCCTTTGGGATACATGTTCTTTTTTGTTTCTTTTTTTGGTTGGGTTTCGGGGGTTTTTTTGAGCACTCGGATAATCAGCCCCAAACCCACCCCCTGCGCCATGCCCCTGCCCTGTCGTTTGCTCGCTGCCATCGCCTGGCGGGGAAGCAGAGGGGAAAGGAGAGGACTTTGGGCGAAAGGAACAGAAAAGACGATGGTGACGCATCTCTTAATTGGCATCCCTGCTGGGCTGGCTGGCTTCTGCCAGAATTGATCGGATCCTGTACCCTGCAAGTGTAATCTCAAGGCTATTTTGTAAACTTTTGTGGATAATGTTAAAGAAAAAACAAGAGGAAAAATTGGGAGAAAAGTGGAGGGGGAAGGAAGTTCTTGCTTTTCTGGTTTTGTATAAAAAAAAAAAGAATCAAAAAGGAAATCCTTTGCATACTGGTGTGCAGCTGGAGGGCTTCACGGTAGGAATCTCTCGCTTCAGGTGCGGGGGGTCTGGGGGGCTCTGCAGGGCAGCCCCTGCGTGCACCCCATGCATCGCTGCCGGCGAGGGGGATGCAGAACCTGCTCTCCTGGGCTGTCGCTGTTCCTTTCTCCGATAAGCAATTAAAATGGCAAATGAAAGGGAGCGGTGGGCAGCACCCGTCGTTTCCCCCGGTCTGTGCCGGCTTGTGCCAAACCAAGGGACGCGGTGAACCCAAATCCGCGAGGCGTGGAGGAGCCCTTCCCTCCTGCTCGACGGGCACTGATGCTGCCGGCGATGCCTGGTTACCCTCAACGCGCCATCCCTTCGCTTGGGCCTAAACCTAATCCCTGCTTGTAGAGGTGAGGACTTTGGGGTCGGTTTAACTGCAATCCTAAACAACAACGTGCCTTTACCAACACACTCGTGGCCCCAAGAGACCCCAGTGCAGCCCGAGGCCGGCTGGCACCTCGCTTGGAGGGGGTGGGGGTCCTTCAGTGGGAAAGCCCAAGCAAAGACCCCCCCAGCCTGACCTGGGGGGCTGGTGGGTGTCATGGGGTGCGGGTACCCCAGGAGGCCGTGTCTCCACGCCAACGTGGTGCACCGTTGGGCCGAGCCGGTTGTGCCAGCGCAACTGTAGCACGCACGGGGCTTTGAAGGGACCAGAAAACCTTAACGCGGTAAAAAGCCGTTCGAACTTCTCATTCATCTTCCAGCCAAGGCGAGATGGTTCCCCCCTGGATAAGCTCCGCACTCAGCCAGGCACGCAAAACGGCTTCTGCGCCGGGTAATTATTTCGGAGGGTAATGGCTCTCGCCGGTCCCCGTTCAGCACACCGCTGCCGCTCAGCAAAGCCCTTCAGCATGTGTTCAGGACCCAGCGACATCTCCAGGGGCCCTAAGCACAAGCTGAAAGTGAAGTGCGGGCTTAAATACTTTGCTGAATTAGAGCCATGATCCGCTTTAAATATTTGGCTGCGGAGCCCCAGCCCCGCCGGCTCCGCTCAGGTGTGCAACCGTCAGTGTTTGCAGACTCCGGGCCTCAAACAGCCTTTCTGCTCCGCCTTTTGTACAGCGGGGAAACTTAAATGAAAATTATATTCCCTGTGGTTCAGCTAAATTGGCGCTGGAACATGTGGAAACAGTTGCTGAGAAATTTCCCCTGTGTAAACGCGTCCCTGATTTAATCCTGCGCATCCGGGCGATGCATGGGCTGAGCCCCAGGCAGCCGGGCAGCACCTGCATCTCCCGTCCCCTCCGCCGTCCCAGCCCCTGCAAAAAAGCATCCCCAGCTCCCAAACAAAGCAAGGACTGAGCGCCTTAAAGGCTGTAATTTGGTAGGTGTAGAGAAAAAGCCTGTTTGATCGCGGTTACCGAGGCTGCCGCCGCCACGCGGGGACGGGAGGTGAAGGTTCAGCCGCTGCCAGAATTGTCTGCTCGCATCTAAAAGCGATGCCTGCAAACCAGAGATTAAAATGCAAGATACACGTGACTAATTTGATTTCCTTTGAAACCGGAGCGACCCGAGCTGCTCTGTGCGTCGCGTTCAGAGGCACCCACCGCAGCGGGACTCATTTCCCAGCGGGTCCCATTGCACCCACTGTCCCCAGGTGGGGGGTCCCGCATGGGACAGGGGGGGGCAAAAATCACTCTGCCCTGCCCCAAAACAGGAGCTTTGCTGTGAACCACTCCTGTCCCTTCCCTTCCTCCGAGGACATCAGCTGAGAGCACCGCGGGTGCCTCATATACAAATTATTGTTGCTGCTATTTATTATTAAAGCACCGACCAGCTTTCCCTGGGCACTGCGCTGGAGGAAACGCTCCGTAAAGCGTTGCCTGTCCCCATGCCCGAGCCTGGATGGGGCACGTGGAGCTGGAGCAGGGCAGAGCCTCACCACCATCACCCCATCACCCAGCGGGACGAGGTCCCATCTGCTCGGGGAGCCTTCCTCCTGCAGCGGCCGCAACCGCGTGCACCCAAGGCAGGCGGCTGAGCTAAAGCCAGCCCTCGCTGGAGAAGGCAGGGGAGATCCCAGCGCCTCGTACCAGCCCCGCAGCACGTTTCACCCTCCGCATCTTGTGGCTTCCAGCCCCGGCTGCTGCCCGCCCCACGGCACCGAGCCCCCCGCACACAGGAGCGATGCTCACGCTCCTCGTCAGGAGGCGTCGGGCCGAAAATGAACCTCGCCGGGTGAATTATAGCGGCCGCGAAGTTTTACAAGGGCTCGTGATTTGGGCTTACGGCTTGTCCTCTGCCTGGAGGCTGGGCTCTGCGCCCGGTGAGGCTTTGCTGGTGTGCACAAGGGTTATTTTGGGGTGCCAGGCTGGGGGAACGGGGCTTCTTAGGCATGGCAAAATCTAATTGCATCTTCAGTTCGATTCAAGGAGGAGCAGCCCCCCGGGCGCCGAGGCGGGCTCGTTCCGGGGGGGACCTCGTCTCCCAGCCCAGACAGCAAGGACGTGGCAGGAACCAGAGACACTTCGGAAAGGGGGAAAGGAGCGTCTGACCCTGGGTGCTCTTGACCAGAGGGCTCTTTAATCTGCCACCCAAAGGCATGGCAAGAGCCAGGGCAACTCAAATTAGAAATGAGATTTTTTATTTTTATCTTTTAAGTAGCCAAAGTAATTAACCACTGAAGCAGCTTTACCGGTAGCGTGGGGGCAGCAGTCTCCATTTCCGAGCACGACGCAGGGACGCAGCTCTCAAAGAGATGCTCTAGCGAAGAGGCTCCCGAATTTCCCAAGCCCCAGAGGTTGTCACCAACACCCGACATCCCTCCTGGCTGCTGCCAGCCAGGCGCGGGGCTGCTGGGGGGGCCAGCGGGGTCGGGGGGCGAGCAGGGGTGGTCTCCATCACCTCCCAGTCCTCCCCCTCCATCCATCCGGGATGTCAAAGGAAATGCTTCTCCTCCAGCCTGTCCCATCAGGTCTCACGCCCTGGTACTGGTTTCTCTCCCACAAACCACTCTTCCTTAGCTGTTCAGCAGGCTTAATTTCTCCNCTGCTGGGGGGGCCAGCGGGGTCGGGGGGCGAGCAGGGGTGGTCTCCATCACCTCCCAGTCCTCCCCCTCCATCCATCCGGGATGTCAAAGGAAATGCTTCTCCTCCAGCCTGTCCCATCAGGTCTCACGCCCTGGTACTGGTTTCTCTCCCATAAACCACTCTTCCTTAGCTGTTCGGCAGGCTTAATTTCTCCTTTTTTTTTTTTCTTATTCCCTTCCTTTTGAGGACAGCAGTAAAAGCCCTCATTTCTGCCGCTTCTGCCCTCTACCCCCCCTCTCTTTCTCAGTGCAAACAGCATCGTGGGTCTCATATGCAACCGAGCTTCTCTCGACAAAGCCGACCGAGAACATTGCGTGCCAGGCTCTATTTTAAGCACCTAATAAAACTGATTTTTGGAGCGGCTCCATCACTGTGTCCTTCTTTCACAGAGCCCTTGCACCTGCCGAGATGCCCCGTTCTCAGCGCCCATTGCTGGGCCGCAGGGCTAGCGGCAGGGCTCCCTGCGTGGCTGCCTCCTTGCCTGTCTCCCTGCCCGCACCAAGGGCTTTCAGGTGCCGGGAGGAGTGCGACAGGCACATATTTATTAGTTTGTTAGAGAATCAAAGCGGGCGTCTCCTCCTCTTTCCCGCACTTCCTCAAAAATGATTTAAATTAAAACGCCCGACCTCCCTGGGAAATGTCAGCTGTGTTATCCATATGCATGATGCCATTATGATGAAGCAGGTGCAGCTTTCAAAACCTTTAGGAAAATCTACCTGTCAATCTCCATGGCAAGCAGCTCTCCTTCCAAATGCTTCATCACTGCCCCCCCTCCCTCCTTTACCGCTGATCTGCGGGTGGGGAAACTGAGGCAGGGAGCCGCTTATGGTCCTCAGTCCCTTCTCCTCTTCCGAGCACATGCTGGGGTCAGGAGACAAGCGCTTCTTTGGCCTTTCCATCCAGAAGTCACCGAAGCAAAGAAGAAGAAGCGAGGGCAGGAGTCACGGAGGAGAAATGATTGCAGCTCATTTATTTCCCGTTGCCTTTTCCAGCCTTTCAGAGCTGAAGCAGCTCCTGCCCCCTGCTAGAGCAGCCTGGCCGGCCCGAGTAAATGGATTCAGCTGCGTTCAAGTGGGCAATCGAGGCGGCAATCAGGCTGATGGAAAGCAGCGGAGCTGGAGAGGTGGCACGAGGTCAGTTTGGAGCTGTCTCAGGCTAGAAAAGTGCTCGTGGCTCTCACCTTGCCCTTGCTGCCGGGGAGCGTTTTGGGAAGCCCAGCTCCCTTCCTCGTGCTGGCTCCTCTCCCGATGGCCGAGCCATCCGCGGGGGATGCTGTGGTATATGAGGCTGCAGCTTGGATTTGTCCCACGGCGCAGGGGGTCTCCGGAGGAGTGAGGAGTTGGGGACGCACAGCAGCACGGGAGACGTCAGTGGTGCCGACCGACCGTGGGTGCTGCGGGTCCTGGTGAGAGACGGGTGCTCGCTGCTGGCCACCGAGCCTGCTTGTGCTGCCTGTGCCAGGCAGGCTTAAATAACAATTAAGAAATTTGTGTGTGCCCAGGTGGCACTTTGGGGCGTTTGCGTCCCAATCCCGCAGCGAGCGAGGCTGCGGGAGGCCGTGGCCACCCCAGGGTAAGCAGCAGCAAGGGGCAGAGCACCCTGCTCACTCCCCGTGGGATGCGTGGGGCACCCATGGTACCCTCACTGCTCCCGAGTCATGCTGGAACCGTCTTAAATCTGAATCAGGTGGGGGAAAGGGAAGAGTTGATTTTGGATTTGCATGTGGCTACATGGGAAGAGGGCTGGGAGGGGGGAAAGGCAGGCAGGGCTCTCGCTGATGAGCAATGACTATTAATACGACATGGGCTGGGGTGTGTGGGTAAAAGGTGCCGCCTCCGCAGTGAGAGCCAGCAAGAAGAGTCAAAAGCAACCGCAAAAATAAGCAAATACAAAGGGGAGGTCTGCACCACCACCTGTGTATCGCGGCCCTGCGGAAAAGCTCCGGAGAGCTGGTGATTTCTGGCGCGAATACCAAACCGCTTTGATCTTCGCCAACCCTTTCTAAATCTTGAGCAGTGTCTTGTAAATCTTTAATTACAAGAAAACTGCAACCTTAACAGTGAACACACAAACCGTGTTGATAAATATTTAAAATTGCCACAGCAACAGATCTGAGGGGATTAAGAAAAGATATATTGGAGTGACAGTTATTAAACACTAGATCCCAGCAAATGTTACCAAGCAGATAAATAATGCAGGTCCCCGACAGCCGCTCGGCTGCTGACAAGCGGGGGGAAACGGCTGCTTTGGGGCAGGGGGGGGCTGGTGATGCTNAGTTATTAAACACTAGATCCCAGCAAATGTTACCAAGCAGATAAATAATGCAGGTCCCCGACAGCTGCTCGGCTGCTGACAAGCGGGGGGAAACGGCTGCTTTGGGGCTGGGGGGGGCTGGTGATGCTGAGCCCTGGGCTCTTCCCAAAAAGCCCAGGGTGGTGGGAAAAATTGGGGGTAAAAGCGCTTTCTCTCCTGCTTGGAAATAAAATGTGGCGTGCATTGCAGCAGTGCCCAGGAGCTGAGGAAGGGCCGGGAGCTGATGGTGTCTCCTGACCCCTCGCCGCCACAGCAGCCTGGGAATCCTGCTGTTTTCTCGCTCTCTGGCACGCAGTTGTGTGACTGGCGGTGCTGAGCACGGTGTGTGCATGCAGCTGCAGGTCCTACGGCTCCATCCCGTGCACCCGCGTCCCGCCGGCATCCCTGCTGCCAAAGCTGCCTGGGTCGGGCTTCGTCCGCCTGCTCTGCCACCGAGCTCCCCCCTGCCACTTTGTTCCTACTGCTCGTCCCCGTCTGCTTCCCTCACCTTTTTCTGTAGCTTTTGAGGCCACCGACTAAATTTCCATTATTAAATTCCAGCTAGCATTAAAGATTTATTAGTTCAGTAAAGGTAACTACCAAAAAGTTCATTATTCCTAATAGCCCAGGCTTCACTCATGCGGAGGGAAGA
>VZSC01003367.1:417584-431526 GCA_013398225.1 Steatornis caripensis | reverse complement strand
TATATATATAATATATAATTCATGGCACATAATATAATGCTATCTATGATATAATGTATACAATATATACTAAAAAAACATTTTTAATGACAGAATTGGCCCCAATTTACTCAATGGACATAGCAATCCTGTCCCAGTTTGTATTTTCCAAGCAACGCTTCTAAGTTTCCATACTGACTGCTCAAAGTTTTTGGAGCAATACGCAGGAATTCAGTTGCGCATTTGTAACGAACAACAGCAGGAAAATGTCTGTTGCTGATACTTTCAGTCATAATTAAAAAATACTTCTAATTAAGCTTTAATGCTAATCTCACATGTCTGTATAGGCAGTATAACTGGAAAAAGAAAACTCACCCTAAAGGCAGTTAAAAGTATTCGGGGATGATCACGTGCATATGTGAAAACTAAAACAAGTATTTTTTCTTCAGCATGTCACCAAACGGGACGAAAGAAACTTAACCAACACCAGTTTGATGTGAATAAGCAGACACTTCTTTATTCAGCGCACTGGGAACACGGGGATCGCTCCTCCAATGTGTTCGCTGAGCAACAAATATTATTTAGTTTATATACCTCTCAAGTCCATTGTTAGGTTTTACCTTTATATTGATAGGTTATGAGATCAGTTACTTGCATTTAAACGTACAGTATTCCTAAAATTTACTGCGCATGCTCTGTGAGTAAGGGTCTTCATAGTGAGTAAGGGTTTTACTTCTAGTGGGTGTACCTTCTACTATTGAAATGAGATTATAATGAGCTAAACTTTAGTTAGGAACATAGTGACCTGAGCTTATTTGCCAGCTTGGCTTACAAGGCCGGTTACGAGCCAAGCTGTCCAATAACTCGTCCTGTGAACAGAGCTCTAGGCTTGCTCCTCAGTAAATGATTAAGCTAACTTAATTAAAAGTTAGGCTAACAATCTATCCAACTTCTAAAGTCCCAAATCAGAACGTACTGTTACAATTAACACTCCTAATATTCCTAAACATTGTATTCTACGATTTTTACAATTTACTACTTTTTCTACCTTTCAATCACAACTATTTTTCCTGCGTGATTACATCTTGATTATTTTTGCAACAAGCTTATTAGCTGTTCATCTGTAGTTTATGCTACTTGCTTTTACTGTTGGGGGTTTTTTATGCCCAGCTAGCACTTAACCTCCATCCTGTAAATTCTCGTAATTCTTCCAGGAATGGAAGAGGGAAAATCATTATAAGAAAGGCACAGCACCTTTAAAAGCCATTCTTAGGTAAAAGCTGAGGGGGAAAGAATTGGATTTAGCAGGAGCAACAGTTTCTAAATTATTGTGTGGTAAATCACAGAAAGGTCATTCACCCATGATAACTGCTCAATAATTCATTCCTCAACGACATCCACATAGCACAGCAAAATACTTAGTTCATGAGGTGGCAACTCCGTCTCGTGAGCTTTACATAAATACGGTCTAAATGTGCATAATTTGAAATAATTTACAAACTTTGGAAATTTGGTATTGCAGAATAACTATATTACAGATTTTGAAAAAAAAAAAGTGTCTGTACAGCTGCAGGCTTTGAGTTTAATCTTTAATCCCTCTCATTTCTGTGAATGTTCCCCTGAGCCCCAGGTCAGCTAACCTGTGGTGATGCTACCTGTAATGCAACCTGTAAGTTCGGGATGACTCTAAAGCTTTGATACACTCTAAAATTATTAAATTATCATAGTTATTAAATTATTACAATGGTTTTATGGAGGCTGATGGGTATTTACCTTTCACCATGTGTAAGGATGTGTTTTTATTAACTCCTGTGTACTTAGCCAAAGACGCTGAACTCTTACTGCATTCTTATCATGCTTTTTGTTGTTAATAGCCAGGCTGCAGACCAAAATAAGCCCTCAGCTATGCCCAAACACCTTTGCTCTCTGTGTTAGGTTTGCACACACCCTGGCTGAACCCGTACTTGGGCAATTGCTTGCAATTTTTCTGAGGAGCCGCAGGAGAAAGCTACTGTCCAGCTTAACTTTGCCATTAAAAGCAGCAGATGTGCTTGAACACACTCCAGGAGCACAGCAGTTACTGAAAAGGGGCTCATTTTACGTGGTCAAACACAGGATAAATCGACACTTTCGGACTATTTTTTTGGCGTTACCATAATTGGTTCTCACCCCTGTGCTTATGTAAAGCAGCCATTGCAACCAGTTCGACCAGTCCCTTGAGAAATCTCATTACGTACGTAAGGAAGCCAGGAGCTGTGGGTACATTTCCAAATCACTTAGTTAGTTAAATAATGCTCTGGTCAGTCTCACAAGTCACCTGCCGAGGCTCTCGCCTACCACAGCTGCTTTGCCGTGCAACCCTGCTAGGGTGAAATGACATTCATTTAAAGTTGAACTGAGACTGCAGCTTGGCAGTACTATGCAAGCCAAGCACATAAAGAATAACCTCTCCTTTCCATAGACATCGGAGTATTTGGGGATTTGCTTGCTTGCTGTTTGATTTTGCCCAGGTTTCTCTGATTACTGGAGAGAAAAGATAATGAGCCTGTTTTTTGTTTGGTGACCTGATCAGTGAGACGGGTCTGAAACTCAAACTTCCCTGTGCTGGAGGTGGGAGCAGGGTGCAGTGAGGGCTGAGGCAGCCCTGCACATATTTGATATCATTCTTCTCTGAAAGGGAAGGTGACAGCTGGGGATGATAAGCTGAACTTGATGTTTCTTTAAGACGTCTTAATATAACAGGGCTTTAGAAGGTGTAGGAATGAATACAATAAATAAAAAAAGACAAGGAAAGGAAAAGACCTTGGGCACATGCTTGACCTGACTGTGGCTGAGGCTTTAAACATAGAGACTCGGCACAGGCATCAGTGGTTTATACAAGCACACACAAGAGTGCAAATATTTAGTGTCGTACTGGGACTTCGCCCAGACTGGGGATGGCTTGTGTTGGAACAGCTCAGGAGTTTAGGGCAGGTGATTTCATAACTCCCTGCAAAACGTCGTGTGGGTGTGCCCTGTCACTTGACTGCTGCTGTTAACTGGTTTATCTATGTTAATAGCCAGCTTAGGTATGGCTGCACATACTGCCCTGAGGGTGAAAAGGAGAATAGGAAGGATAAGGGGAGGAAGAGGAAGAGGAGAGCTGGAAGTAGCAGAAAATCAACTAAGACTTTTTTTTTTTTGTGGATTTATGGTTTCAGAAACCTTCGCTGATAATGTGTGAGAGAGACTATTTCCCATCGTGCTGTTGCTGTTTGCTCCTACGCACTTGATGGGAGCATTTTTGTTTCTCGTAGGCCCCCAAAAGGCTTGAGTCTTCATATTCCGCTTGCACTGATTTCTATCAACTGCCTTGGACATTTTTACTTTTCACGTACTTTACTTGTCATTTAGCTTTCTAGAGCAACAGAACTCATCCCCTTGAAGCTTAATAGAACGTAACTCCCTGGTCTCGCAGAAAAATCTAAAATGGCAATTACCAGGAAAGCATTATATAAAAGACACTCAGATTGGATTATATTCCTGTTTATCTTTTACCCAATGGAAAAAATTCAAATTGATGGGTATACTATTTAACAGAACTATTCGACAACTGAAAAGAGCCTTCTGGCTTGCTGAAGAAAAATGCAGGTGGCTGTACAATGTTTTTAAATACAAGTAACCTAGTCTTACAGGAAATAACAGTTATTTTCTTTTTTTTTACAACATTATGTTAAACATTAATAATACCACATGAGAAAGTCTGCTAGCCTTTCCTAAAAATCACATGTGTGTTGTAACCACCTTGTAGTTTCAATTCCTGAGTGCATATCTTCTTGACTCTCTGACTTGCCTTGGGATCCCCTGTCTTTGGTGACAAACTTGCTCTTTGCTTGCCAGTCCGTATTGCTCCCGCCCTGCTTACTAGTTTTGAGCGCTATGTAATTTTTTGTTGTGGCCTGGCACAAAAGCATTGACAGAGGTAACGACTAGGACTCTCCTACAGTTGGCTGGCGTGCCCTGGTCCCCTTGCAACAGCCTCCTCTCAGCTGAGTCAGGGAAAACCAGTCTGATGGATTCAGGTCAAGCAGCGATAGTGATAATTTCTGTGTGTTTGTAAGACAGCAACACAATAGTTTTAGATCAGTGATGCTATTTTCAGAGGACTATAGTATGTCTAAAGACACCTGATCTGTGTGTTCATCTCTGTTGGGGCATTAGGGCAAGTCAAGCATGCCATTGCTTTGCTTGGGTTTGTTGGTCTGACTAAGTCAGAGACAAATGCCCCTACAATGAGGAGACAGGAAGGATGTCTTTTAGAGCCAAAACAAACAAATAAAGCTTTCATTCTCTCAGGGATAGCCGAAAGCAAGCAAAAGGTCCAAGTCTGGATAAGCATCACAGGCTGCCCAGGGAGCTTGTGGAGTCTCCTTCTCTGGAGATATTCAAAACCCGACTGGACGCGTTCCTGTGCAACCTGCTCTAGGCTAACCTGCTTTAGCAGGGGGGTTGGACTGGATGATCTCCAGAGCGCGCTTCCAGCCACTACCGTTCTGTGACGCTGTAATGCTGTGATACAGCTGTTCAATCCCTGTGTGTGCAGGATAGTGGTTGAGGGTTTGTCTGTCATTTGTAGATGGTTCAGAGAACGGTTTGCTTCATCATGAGGTCCCTCCTCTGCTTCCCCAACTCGCAGGCTTCCTTCTGTGACTCAGAAATCCAGCGCCTTCGAGGCTGGTGGCAATGTAACCCATAAATACTGGTGGCCTCTGGCCCACTCGGTTCTGCTGCAAATGATGCATATAAAACACCAAATTATCCCCTCAAAAGATATTATCTGAAGGGCACAGTATTTCTCTTCCCATCCAGGCTGTTGAAGCCAGCTCCCAGCAGCTGTAGGACTTCAGAGTCAAGCCTGTAGTGGCTTAGACTGCTGCTTGCTTTCCCACCACTGTGTGCCAACATACCATAAGCAAGAAAACAATGCTTCGTGCTGCAGGGGATAATTGCTAGAATGAAACATCATGGGGCAATCCTGGGGGAATTGTTTTTGCCTTTTCAAATATTGGGTGTTGTGGGTGCAAGCAGAAAAAAACAAACCCCAAACAACCCGTCCTGACAAGCTTCCACACACTTCTGCACATGTAAATGCCAGGTTTTTGTAAACTGACAACTTCCCCAAAAGCTCTTTTAGCTTTATGACAAACTGAATTGTCTGCCTTCAGGGGATCTCCTCAGGCAGTTTTAATGAGGAAGGGGAAAAAAGACGTTCTTCTTTCTAGAGAAGTCTTAAATACCCGCGGAGTTTTGAGCTGGGTGTAGTTGCTGTGTGTTATCGTGCGTTATCGTGTGCTTCGGTGAAAGATTTTCTTTCCCCACGAGGCATGGTTTTGTCCCAGCAGCCCTGCAGGTGTTGCGCGAGGAGGGCAGCTCATCGGTGGGGACAAACTGTATCGGTGCTTCCGCGTGCTCCTAGCAGAAAAGCAGCTTATGGGTAGGTTCACCGGGAAGGCCCTACGGGCAAGCATCTGTCTGTTCTCACATGCAACACCAGCAACCAGTCCGAAGTACCAGGCAAGCATAGTGGCGAGGGACTGCAAGCGTGTCTGGAAACCGAGACGGGGACCTCGGACCCAGAAAGCGGGTCCTTCACCTTCTTTTCCCATAAACAAGGCTTTTGTGCATACGACCACACCATCAGACATCCCATTCTCCCGGTGCTGCTCCTGTCTTCTCAAGTTTTTCCGCTACCATTCACTTCAGCCTGTAGCTGTACAGAAACATCGGACTCACACTTCATTTTCTGGGTACACAGTGCCACCTAGCAGTCCCTGACAAAACAGGCTAGAGAGGGATTTTTAGTGTTCCTGAAATGCTGAAATGTTCTATTTTACAGGAAAAGCTGCAGGAGTAGCTTCTGTTTAGTCCAATGTTCAAACCTCGCTGCACTTTCCTCGTATCCTTATCTACATCCCATCATCTGCTGGCTTTATTACCTCTTGAAGGTAGCTACTTGCAGACAACTGAAGGTCTTTTATCTCTTCATCTCTTTAGCTGGTATGTCACTTCAGTCAGTGGCAACCATTTGACCAAAACCAACCATCTCACCTGCTTGGATGCCCCATCCTACCTGCCTTTACATTTGCTCCTTTTTATCCTCCTCACAGGACTGTTACCGATTTACTCCAAAGGATAACCTCACATGCTCCGGGGGCTGGCCAGCCAGCAGCTGTAATAAGCAAACACCTTGAAGACCATTACATCGCTCAGAAAATAGAGACCATGTCTTCACGGCGTACAGCACACAATTACGAGGGTGACGGCCTGTGACCTTGTCGTTGCATGGAGCTGAGCATCTGTGCTGGGAACTGAAGGAAGAAACGAAGAGAAAAGGCAAAGGAGGGACTTGCAACCTGCTGCCACCCCTCCTATGCCTTCCTCGGGTAACCCAGGAGAGCTGCCACCCAGCAGAGATGCCCGTGTTTCCCGTGCGGTCTCTGTGCCGGTCTGGGGGCCTTTCCCACGGTGCCCCACTGCTCTGCTGGGGTCCCTGGGATTGGAGAAGCTCTACTTTTCAGCAGAGAAGCAGCCTTGGTTGTTAGAAGCCCAGGGAGGCATCTCCTGCTGAGTGCCTGAAGAAGTTTTCATTAGCATGACACTGAATCTGGTGAGGTTATGTATTCCTGTGCAGATGACTACAAACTTCTGTTACATTTTTCCTCCAGGGACTTTCAGTGACAAAAGCTCAGAACATTGGAGCCTTCTCAAGGAAATGCTGTTTTGAATGAAGGCTGTTTGCTTGGAAAACACTTTGAATGCCAAATGCTGTCTAACTCTGAAAGGGTTTCCTTTCTGCCATTCTTTAGTGATGAGCGTAGTTAGCGTCAGGATCATCTGAAATACTATTAACCCTGCGAGTAACATCTATTGAGGTGGATGGACCAGCTCACACATCTCATCTGATTTATTCAGTACCTGTGAAAAAATCAGGCCGGCTCTAGATACTAGCTAATCGTGCTAGTGAGTGCTAGCGCTCGTTAATATCTTCGCTCAGGTACCACTTTCTACACTTCCCCAGCCAGATACTCCTTGCACAGAAAAGCAGCTTTGGAGAAGGCTGCTTCACCCAAGAGCTTCTGGGCCACACGTGATGTCTTGTTTGTTTCTCAAGTCAGTAAGTTTAGATCTGGATACTCACTAGGTTTTCTAGGGGTTGATATGTATAAGCTGATGTGTTCCAAAATGGAGCAGCCCTATTGCACACACAACGTATTTGAGCCTGAACCAACCACAAATAAATGTACTATCCATCTTAAGTACCCTGTTCTTTGGGCTGGCAGAACCGAGATAAGGTGGTTATTTTGTTCTAAAAAATCACAGAAAGAAAGACAACATCTGCGTATCAGTGTTTCGACAATGATATTTCAGGAACCATAAGTTAATAGAGCTGGAGTCATAACGATTCAATAACACCATGTGACATTTCCAATATGACTGGCATTTAGTTTAGTTTTCGACAATTACTAATTTTGCCTGCAGAAGAAGCCATTTGGTTGAACAGAGGACGTGTGCTGATTTAATATACAATGATCCGAACCTTCCAGTTAGGGGGATATTGAACATTTTAAGATCCCACTTTGGGGTATTTTCCTGAGGCAGCATACAAAGATTCCTTCTCTTTACTAGAGGTGTATGACAGCAACTCCCTACTTGTATGTGGATGCAGAGTATGTCACACATGTAGCTCATGATCTTGTACCATCACAGTTGCAACAGGAGATGTCTAACAAGTACTTAAGGTGTCTGAGGGCCAGCTGAAAAGTCACTCTGTGCCCAGCTTGAACTATTCCGTAAAAAACCCAGCCCACAGAAAGCCACTCAGACTATGGTGCTTTAACATATAAATTGATATCACATGAGAAGCATTTTTACATGTTTCAATTTGTTATTTGCAGGCAGGGAGCACCAGCTTTAGTGAAACACCCTGGAAATTCCAGCAGCTGTTTTCCCAACCAAGAGAATTTGAGAAGAGGTGTAATGGTCCTGTGACAAGCTTCAGAGCCATGAGTGACCAAGGAAGAATAATGGGGGCCCAGAGGCAATTTCTTTTCGCTTGACTACAACTGCTGTTCGAGCAGCATACCAAAAAGCAATGCTGAAGTCTTCTTCCGTCTTCCGTCTCACGTCCATGCTTTCAGACGGCCAAGCTGCTGAATGGTGTAGGTGTACAGTCATACAAGACACATCGGTGCCAGTTTAAGCTTGCCTTGGAATGATAAACTCAAAATTAACCCGGGAAAGAAAAAAAAATAATTTTCGATGTGTTTGAGAGGAGAGCTGTGGTGCTGCTGGGACTGCTGGCCCTGCAGCCAGTTTTCCAGCTTTGGATCAGTCCCAAGAAGGAACCAAAATGGCCCGAAATACCTGAAGTCCTCATACCATAAAACCAGCTTCATGCAGGAAGGCACACCCAGCCCCTAACTTTGCTATGCTTACACATGCAACTTGTTCTTATGAGCAGTAGATGGCACTCTTTAGATTAACTTGCTCTTAAGTAATTTTTATATTAATGGAAACAGGCACATGCACACACATGCACACACGCACACACAAATATTTGGTCCTCAGCATAATCTATAAACCAGAAAAATCTGTTTATCTGAAATTTTACTCTAGGCACCATTAAAAAAAAAAAAGCAGCTGAGAAACAGAGAGTGAGGACGAAGTCTAACCTAGAATTTCCAGGATTCCATGATTATACTGCACTATTTCCAATGTTTCCATCCCTCTTTTTAACACTGTAGTGTAAACAGGTGCTGCTTGTGCTGGCTTTGGCTGGGATAGAGTTAATTTTCTTCGTAGTAGCTAGGAGTGGTTTGGATTTGTGGTGAAAACAGCATTGATAATGCAGAGAACAGCGCTTACACAGAGCCAAGGCCTTTTCTGCCTCTCACCCCAGCCCACCAGCGAGGAGGCCGGCGGTGCACGAGAAGCTGGGAGGGGACACAGCTGGGACAGCCGACCCCAACTGACCAAAGGGATATCCCACACCATACGTTGTCATGCTCAGCATATAAAGCTGGGGGAAGAAGAAGGAAGGGAAGGACATTTGGGGTGATGGCGTTTTTCTTCCCCAAGTAACCGTTACACGTGACGGCGCCCTGCTTTCCTGGAGATGGCTGCACACCTGCCTGCCCATGGGAAGTGGTGAATGGGTTCCTTGTTTTGCTTCGCTTGCGTGTGTGGCTTTCGCTTTACGTATTAAACTGTCTTTATCTCAACCCATGGGTTTCCTCACTTTTTACATTTCCGATTCTCTCCCCCACCCCACCGAAAAGGGGCAGGGGGGTAGCGAGCGACTGTGTGGGCCTTTCTTGTCAGCTGGCGTTAAACCGCTGCTGAAACACTGCTCTCTCCATCTTGCTCTCCAACAGCACATTTCAAGACTGCTGAAGGACTTACACAGATGAACGTCCAGTGCTGATGTGGTAACTAGCGTTTCTCACAGGTTCTCCCCAATGTGTTCCCAATGTAATAATGAGACGGGACGATACTTTCTCTCCTATTCTTTTTTAAAGTGGGAAAGCACAAACCCACACAAGGATTGTCTGCACTGAGCCTGTCCCTCTGCTTGGTCTCTGCTTTCCCGTCTCCTATTTTATCTTCCTTCTCTGGCCTCTCCTGTGAGCTCCACGGAGGCCTTGATGGTGTGCTTTGTTTTGCTTAGGTCCACGTATGCTCCAAAATTCATTCCTTGCTCTTGGCAGTTCATACAAGAGCTCTGCGTTTATTAGAATTCACACCGCAGATGGAAAAGTAAACCATGTGCTGCGTTTGCCTGGCTTTCTCGGGTTTTGTTGTGTTGTTGTTTTTTTTTTTAATTTTCACTTGTGAAATTCTCTTTCAAGGAGCTTTTCTGGATTCACAGCGAGCTGGAGGGGCTGTCGTCTCCACCTGTGGGCCCTCCTGCCTTTTGACTCTGCTGAGGTCCCTGCCGTGCTGAGATGCTTAGCCGATGCGCTGTGACGGCTAGCAGTAAATCCAGAGAGCAGATGGCCAGCCCAATTAATTTTGTCCTGTCGTCGACGCTGTGGAACTTCTCTAGGAGCTGCTGCACAGTAATACAGTGATTGAATGTTTGTGTGACAGGGTTAAGGAAAACCAACAGCTCACTGATAACATAATATGACACTACAGAAAATCCTTTATGCAAACCAGATCAGGCCGGTGATGCCAGGACACTGCCCACACCATGCCTTCGACTCGACGGAGAGGCAGAGATTGTCACACGAGTTCATAGAATAACTAACAGCGTCTTGTTTCACTCACACCTGCACTGGGGACTGACGGTCGCAAACTCTCAGAATTGGGTGTTCTGTTGTACAGCAGGAAATATTCTGGAAGAAAATGATCCATGGTTGTTGTTTAGAAGCAAAGAGTATGCTTCGAGGCTCCCCTGGCAGTTTGAATCCACTGCTTTTAATTCTGCGGTGTGGAGTTACAGAGACGTAAAACAACTGAAAACAGAAGTTGGCGAGTATGTTTTATACACCAGGATTTCCTTCTTTTCTTCTTACCGACCCTTGCAGGAGGCGGGAGCGAAGAGGACTTTGCCCCAGATCACAATCAGTCAGTGCACGAAAGATAATAGTCAGTTGCTGTTAGCGTATTCATTTCTGATGGTTATTTGGTTACTAGAAACTTTTAAAACTTATTTTCAATGTGTTTTTATTTTTAAAAACAGCTTTAGCTTTAATTAGCTTTAATTATTTATTTTTATCCCAAAATTTATCTTCAGCTTCCAGTAACAGAATGCAATTCCTGACAGAAGTCCAAAATGCCATTGCTGTACAGCCATAAATCTCAAGAGCATCCTCTGCAGCAAATGGAAGTGTTAATGGAAGAAGTGCGATGGAGACAGCAAGCTGATAATGTTTATTAAGGCTGAGGCCCTAGTGACAATATCTAGCATTAGCACTAGAAATAGAGGTAATTTTCTTCATAGTAGCTGGTACGGGGCTGTGTTTTGGATTTGTGGTGAAAACAGCGTTGATAATGCAGAGAGCAGCACTTACACAGAGCCAAGGCCTTTTCTGCCTCCCACCCCAGCCCACCAGCGAGGAGGCCGGTGGTGCAGAAGAAGCTGGGAGGGGACACAGGCGAGACAGTATAATAATATATAATCCAGTAGCACCCTGCCATTTGGAGGGTTTGTGGTGTCCAGTGGCACCCAAAAGCTCCTAAACTGACTCCAGAAATTTTGGCATTTCTGTTTTATCTTCCCCATCCTTTTTCAACCTTTCTCATTGCTTGTTGCATTGCAGTGAGTCCTCCTCCTGAAACTGGAAAATACCTTTCACTGCCACAGCCACCTCTTTACACAGGAAAATGGTTGCCGTTACATTTTCCCATCTTCGCTGCCCCTAGAAATTAAATGGTGCTCACATCTTCAGGGGTACGCAGGCTCGCCTCGCCTTCCATCCCCATCTTGCCTCTGGCCACAAGCTGCCGGCTGTTCTGCCCATGATGAGCACCAATCTTCCATCCTCTGTGCTGCCTTCCCTTCGCTCTCCTGCCTCCGCCTGCCTGCTCTCATTAATCACACTGATGACAGGCCGTGATAACATCATGCTGCTTCCCCCTCCCCTCCTTCTTTTCCCTCAAATTCCTGCCCCTGTCTCCTTGGCGTGCTCAGGACTGAATGGCCCTAAAAGAAGTTTAGGTCTGTGTGCAGAAGGAAGCCATAATGGACCTTTAGAGAATCCTTTCTTAGGGCAAGGGATGAAACCATACAAAATTACATACAAATATAAGCATTTACTAATTTCAAAAGAGAAGACTGGAGGTGTGAAAGAAGATAGGGTTTGAATGTTGCCGTGACCAAAGCCAAATGGTGTTACCTGATTTATGGTTCCCAGGCGAGACTCGCTCTTGCCTGATGCAGCCCTGATGACAGAAAAATGATGGGTGCTCCTGGTGTACAATCAAATAATTCAGAATTTTTTACCCAGCCTTTTTCCCTTAGGTAATTCAGTCTCTGGTGTGACACCGTGAGTGAATTGTGATTGCACGCTTCGTGCCGAAATCAATTGCACAAGACACAGAAGGGGGAAAAAAGAGGGGGAAAAAAAAAGTCAATGCAATTTATTACAACTTACTACAATGCATCAGAGTAATTCTTCTTTCTGCCAGCGTGAAAGAGTCCTTGTGGACTTCACAAATGGGAGAAAACTAGGAAGGTGGAAGGAGAGCAGTCTAGAAATTTGTTCTGAGCTGTAACAAAGTACCTTGTTAGGTCTGAAAGCCCTAACACCATTCTAAGAGTTTGCTTTATCACTGGCTTGTGAAACCTGCTGTTGCAGATAGGGTGCAGCGCCCTGGCAGTGGCCTGCGCTGGTGCCTGGTTAACCAGGGCTAAAACACACTGAGCCTTGGCTGCTCTGGGAGGGCACCTGGTTGCACACTCAGCTGCACGGAGGTGTGTTTGCAGCCGCTGCCGTTCATCCGCAGCCGAATGTGTTGTGGGAAGCCAGCAGCTAAAACCTCGATCCTGTTCTCTGATACCTGCCGAGAGGAAAAGCCGTCCTGGAGAGCTGGCAGCCTCACCAGGGCTGAGTTAAAATCAGCATCAACCAAACAAGGGAGTGTGTCTGCAGGCTGGGCATGCCTTGCAGGTCCTGAGCACACCTGCCCACGCTTCTTTTGCTGGTCGTCATTGTCGCTGCACACCTGCAAACCCTCCTCCTGGGCATCAGCAGGTGTCGGCAAAGTTTTGGCCTATTTGCTTCCGTTTGGTTGCCTACCTGCCGGGGCAGCCCCATTTAAAGTTGCCGTGGTGCGAGCTGTGAGTTCGTGCGTGATGGTAACTCTCAGGGCACCTTACTCCCCAAGTCCACGTTTCTACATCATGACACACAGGTTCAACTATTTTACAACCGCCTGCACACAGGGGACTACCACGGGGCAGCTCGCACGCAACACATTGCTTGGTGTTGACTGGTGGCTGGGACAGGGTAGATGGCCGACCACAGCACTGCAAGCACCTGCAGGAAGTTTCTTACAGCTGGTCTTGATGGACCACAGAATAATCGGCTACAAACACGGAGTGTGCCTTAACCTGAGAAATGCTTGCCTAGGGAATTGTGCCAGACAAATGAATGGACATTTGCCTTAAACACTTCTCGGTGCAAAAGACGCAAGCTTTGCTGCAAGCGTTGCAAGACTTCGTGGAACAAGGCACCGGTTTTCGGCTCTGTGGAGACAGGATTGAAACAGCATTTTTCTACTGTGGTTTTGCTGACTGTGCACGGTGCTGGGTCACTGACTTTGGGGAGGGTCTTGTCTGACACGATCCCCGAAGTAGCCGCCCCTGCAACCACCTGAGATACACCGAGCCTGCGCAGAACCAGATCACGCCTCATCACCCCCACCATGTATATTCATTAAGTTTCTCGGAATTGGGCGGAGACTTTGGGACTTGAGCTGTACAAGAATGGTACCACCAGAAGGATGGGTGGGGACTCCCACCACCAACACACTGACTGACAAGGACCAATGGGACATCGCTGGATCCACGGGCGGTGAAATCTCTTTTCTTTCTCTCTCTTTCTTCCTCTCTTTGTTTTTTGTTGACTAGATCTAAGTAACAGCGTGTGGCACGGGACTTGTTTATGCAGTTGTTTATCCAGTTATGTTATCACCACTGAATTATCATATTTAACTGCATGCTTTGTACTTTGCAGTAATAAATCATAAAATTGGTTGGCTGATGTCGTTTCACCTTAATTCAGTTCAACGGTGTCACAAACTTAGTCGTTGGTCCCAAGGGGAGAGAGGTCGTCCTAAACTACTCCTTTTGGGTCGCGACGGGAGGGAAGCTGGCAGCCAGACTAGGGCGCGTGGTGGGAGGACGTGTCCAGAAACCGTTCTCTCTCCTGCCCCTTCCTCCCTCGACCATCTAAGGGACTGCTCTCTCCCTCTTTCA
>VZSC01003367.1:373359-416132 GCA_013398225.1 Steatornis caripensis | reverse complement strand
GAACTGAAGCCGTAAGAGTTGCTATCTTGTTCTCTCCTCCAGCAGCTTTTGAGTCCATTGGGAGAGCAGGTCTGCCAGCACGAGTCCCTGTAGTGTACTGCCACACTTGTGGGATTCGGACAAGACCGGTCATCAAGGCGAGGTAAAGCCCTCCTCTGGGAAGAGATTTCTGCAGGAATACATCATGAAACACCACAGGGGTAATTCAAGGTAAGCAGGAATGGAGAGGTTTGGAGTCATCAGGCACCTCTGGGTTTTCTTGGTTTACATGGGATCAGGACCCACAGCCAGCCAGGACTTCGAGGTAGCACCGCCTGCAATGCTTCCTCCACGTGAGTATATCAAAGGTGCTTTTCAACCACGCAGTTAGGTTTCATTTGAAACCAAACTAGCACAAGGGAACTTCTCAAACAAAAGCAAAGTGAAGCAAACCAAAACGACCTCTCAGCTTTGATGGGTGATTCAGAACAGAAATAAAGCAGACCTTTCCCTTGCCTGCATTGCCTTCCCAGACCAGACCCTTCCTTCCATGCTTGCCCTCAGTTCGAACAATTTTCCAGGCCCTCCTGGGTTGCAACAAACTTGACAAAGACTTTTTCAGGGTCTTAGGAAAAAAATCTTTCTTTGTGCCATCCCTGAAGCCTGTTGTCTTGCTCTTCTTCCAGGAAGGCTCCTGGCCTCTATCTGTGCTGCCTCTCCCTGCTTTACACCCACCCGGCACGCCAGTGGGTCCCCTGGGCAGCTCACGCTGCATGGCTTTTGGGGCAGGGGGGCACATGCCCCTCTCCCCCAAAAGCTGCAGCCATTCAGATTGAAGCTGGCGGGGTAAGGCGGCCTGTCTTTAAACCGGGGGATAACAGCAGTGAGCTCCAAAAGGCAAAGCATCTGTCTGTCTCTCATACAAGAAACACGATTGTCCATGGACACTGGTAGATGAGGAAGTCACAGATAAAAAATAGTTCTTATGTAAACAGGCAACATGGGGTCAAGCCGCAAATCTTGTTAGATGATGACAGGCAGTATCGGTCAGAAGTCAATTCACACAGGGCTGCAGATTTATCTGGGTATTGGGGCTGTGCAGTTTGTCCTCAGTGTATCATCATACAATGCCGTGATCTTTATGGGTAGGTACAGAGATGTAATTGGGACTGTGCAGATCACAAATTAGATTTGAGAAATCTCCTTTGCGTCTGTGCTTGCAGACATGGTGAGGTTGTTTCATTAGCAAGCAGAGATAAAGAAAAAACTCTGCTTGCTCAGTTGCTAGCTGTTCTTATAAATTAAATAGCACAGCAATTCGCTGTTTTGAAATGACTGGAGTGGTGAGGAGACACCACTTGTTCTGCACAAGCACATGGCAAGTAGGGATGAAAAAGATGACTAAACATACAAAACCACCTCTGGCCCAGAAAGTCCTTAAACTGCACCGGGTTGTCAGTCAAGAGGCTCTTGTGAGGAAGCATCACAAGTACACTGCACTACATGCTGATCTCGTCACTGTTGTCCCTAGGCATCTGCTTTTGTGCACGACAGAACCAGGCTACGGCACGAGATGCACCTTTGATCTGACCTACCCTGGGTGTTCCTACATCACTCAAAGGCTGAAGGCAGCTCCTGAGATTCAATTAATAAACCAGAGGGCTGTCAGAGATGAGATTCCCTGCTCCTGAAATGCCCAGGCAGACTTTGTTTTCTCTTGCTGAGCTGCAGGGAAGGGCTCACATAGCGACGTGGGGGAGGAAGAGTTGCCTGCAATAGGGAACATGCTGCAGTCCTTCGCTGGGAGAAAAAAAAAACCTCCCACAAAGAAGCAGCAGGCCATTGCATCGGTGCAAGCACCCAGATGTTCATGAGTACAGGAGCATGGTTTTCCTTCCTGCAGGCAGCACTGGCGTGTCTTCAGTACCCACGGGTGTCAGCTAGGCTGCGTGCAGAGGGAGAGCTGGCAGGAGCAGCAGGAGTCCTTGTCCATCGTCTGCCACAAAGCTGTTGCTGGCCTGCGCGGGGGCCAGGCAAGAGGATGCCTGCAAGAAGAGCAGCCTCTAGGATGTCTCTCCCCTTAACAAGTAACCTCATGAGCAATACCAGTCATTACGGAAGTGCATATGGTATGTGTTGGGCAGGGGTGGATGCACTCCATCCAAACAGGACTGACGTGTACGGTGTGTGTGGGGAAAGTGCTGCGTGACTGCAACCTCTGGCACACCAGCTCTTGCTCTGAAAGGGCATAACACTTCTTTACATCTTTCCCCCATCAAATAAGCACCAGCTGGATGTGCAGTGGCAGCATTATTCTGAATTCTTATTATTAATTAGTTTTATCAAATCGTCTTCTAAAAATCTCCAGCCAGTTAGTGGTGCTATGAGCCACTTCTGTTTCCAAACAAAACTGGATCGAAATTATTCAGAAAAACAGGTTAACCTGCCCCTTCCCTGGAGTCCCTGCACGCAGAAATCTGAAGAGCATTCTGCATGTCATCTCAGGCACTTACACACAGAGGCTGAAGAGCTTTTTTTGTTAAATGAAGGTTTCAAATATTCCAAAGCAACCGCACATGCACACACACACAAAAAACCAGTCCTCATCTGGCAAGGCTCTTTTAATGTTGTACTTTTACCAAACCACAGTACATACTTCAAATAAGGCCTAACAGATTATACTCTTTATAAATTTACAAACAGTTTATTCTCCTTAAAGAGATCATATTACTTTTATCAGTCTTGTGTATTTCAATGAATTATATGTTTATTCAAGCATAACATAGCAAATGTAGCCATAAATCTGTAGACTAAATGTCTATAACAGAGGAATCTCAGATACACTATACTTTCAGATTAGGATTTTTTTTTTTAATATACACATTTTTGTTTAAATAGGGTAACCGTCATATCCTGGTTATGCTTCCCATGGAAAAATTGTGCTCAGGAAAGAAACCTGTGGACTAGAATAACTGCAAACAGACAAGGTCTTGGTTCACCCTCCGGGAAACTGGGCTAGCTTTGTAGGCACATAACCCTGGGATTGGCTTTCAGGTTGGTTTGGAGGGAAGGGGTGAGAGGCTGGTTTCGCTTTTCTCATAGTTAATGGCCCTGGTCCTTTCCTGGGTATGCACTGCTCCACAGCAGCAGGAATGAGATCGATAGCAAAGCACAGCTGCGTTTCTACCTCTAACCAAGAGCCCAGGTTATTGAGAGCTGGCTGGCCACTAGAGATGCATTACTCAGACATGGCATACAAACAGAGTATTTTTTAAAAAAGGAATAAAAGAAAAGAGGAAGTAAAATGACCTGCCTCAGTAGCAATTCTCACAGTTTTTTTGCTACTGCTATGTTTATGGATCTACTTCTGAGCCCTCATTCGTGTCCTAGTCTCTGCTGACCCCTTTTCCTGCGCACAAGGCTATGCCCATTGCCTAGCTGCTGCTAGCTTGCTATCTTGCCAAGCAAAGCTAGAGAAATAGGAGCACCTCACTAAACTGTGAAAATCCCAGTAGCTTGCTAAAGAACCTGTGTTTTGAGGCCCTCACACTGATCAACATCACGGGCTGTGCAAGGTGGATGTTTCTGAAGCGTTACATGGCACCGATGGCTTCAGTCCATCTCTCAAAGACTGAGAAACAAGTTCCTACTTGAGCCCAGTGTGTCCCTGCCAGAGAACCAATGAGGAAAAACCGTAAAAAAAACGACACCAAGACAAAACACAAATCCAAACCATGCAAATTATAGCTGAATAATACAAATTAAAATCCAAGCCTGCACCCCAAAACCCCCTTGCAGCAGAGACGGCTGTTTGCTTTCTGTAGACTGCAGAACCAGCCACTCTGTAGCTCCTAAATAACAAGAGTTTGGCAATAATTACCATGCACAAAGTAAAGGCCGCTTATAAAACATCTCCATAAAAATATCTATTTATCTCTATATCTCTATTTATATACGTCAGTAAGAAGCTTCAGACTGAGCACAGCCCAAGCACTCCGTAGTGGTGGGGGGAATCTGTTTAATCCCCATGAAAAGAAGCGCTCTTAGTTAAGGTTGGCACCCACACGTAGGATTACGTCAGTACAGACAATTTCCAGCAGGCCTCTGTTGATGAGCACTAGTCAAACGGGGTAGCAGCGTTGTCGAGGAGCTGAGGCCTTTCAGGATGATCGCGCCAAGTCATGCTGCGGTATCAGAGGAACAACCTGGGCCCGGGCTGCTTAACGCATGGTTCAGTTCACTAGGACTGAAGATATCTTATGTGACACCTGCCCAGCCTACCGATCGGTCTCGATCCACTGACGAGCACAGCAAAAGAAAAGATCCTCCTTACCAGCGTACAGTGAGATGGACGACGCAAAGCAGATTTGTGGAAAGCCAGTTCCCTGTGCTACAAAGGGTTAATGGGAATCGAGTGATGCCTTAGCCTTCTTTATTCAACTGACTCTGATCCCGTGCCTTAAGCAGCTGGAACTTCGAAAGATCAGACACAATGCAGGAGTTGCAATGGGGTGAGTATAGCACCTCAGGTACATCTCCAAGCACAGAAGCAATTTTTTTCCCACTCTGAGATGGTGGTCCGACGAAAATAAAATTATTTAATAACCGACATTGGGAATTTTCTTGGATGTGCTAATAACTGGAATCTGTAGGAGTGCTGACTTGTTGCCCCTGTTGAGATGGACCTTTAAAACTCCATGAGACTAGAACTGCTAGAGGCTTTTATAATGCCACTATTTTTTGCGTCCTTTGGAGGCTACCAGTGGACTTGCACACGTGCCACAAAAGCTCAAGGGAAAGGGATGGCTCAGGGTTAATTCTGACATCTTGTGGCCCTAAGGAAAATAGAAGCTGGCTTTTGGTAGACATTTATTTTAGTATTGGTATCTCTTGGGAAAATTTGAACCAAGCAAAGAAAGTGAGTACGCTTAATGGAATGAGGTGCAGCTGCCCCATTTCACTCTTTTTGCCAGAGTGCGCTGCAATTTTGGAACAAATACAAACAAGTTATAAAATCATGCTGCAGATGGCAGAAACTAAACTTTTACTTTCAGTCACTGAGAACTATAAACAGATAAAAACCAGCTGCAAATATAACAGATGACAGAAACTTAGCGGCATACAACTCTCCCACCACAACAAGCACATTTTAGGAAGGTGAGAGGCTTCACCTTGGTCAAAGTAGCAAGCATTGCTGGAAAGGAGTTTAAAGATGACAGTGAAAGGTGATGAATTTATCAGCAAAATGGAACATTTCTAAAGTACAGGAAAAGATGGGACACCCCCCCACACCCTGAACTGTCAGCCAACTTCTTTCCATGCTGGCCTTGCAGTGGTGGATAGGGGGTTTGGAAAGCAGACATCAGATGCATACGAAGATCTTACTCCTGTATCAGGAACTGCGTAACAAAAGGGACTTCACGTGTGCTTCAGGGTGTGCAGCAAAGGGAATTCCTCTTTGCTACCTCGTCCTGTTGCAATAGTTTCTGTTTCAGGGATAAAGGTCTTGTTAGTGCAAGTTACACAAGAAAACCGTCCAGACAGACCTTGACTTTATAACAGAAGTAAACTACAACTAGCTGTTGATACTGTCAAGTGCTTTATGATGACACACCATAGACTTATTTTTAAACATTTGCCCAACAGAAATTTTTAAGACAAAGCAGTACAGGGCTGTTGGGCCAGCTTGTGAATAATTTATTGACCGTGCCAAGGTCAGACTCCTTCAGTGACACACGAACCATAAGCACGAGGATGCGCAGTTTAGAGAACAAATATTAGCATACAGGGGATGGCTACCTTGTCCTTATTCGGCCAAGTTTATTTACCTTGCATACCTCCACGTGGGTTTAGCAAAATAACACATGGACTTGGCTGCTTGCTCCATTACTAACCAAAGCCATGGCTAAGTGTAGGAGAGCTGTTAGGCTGGAAATTTTCCAGATGAAGCCCACTTCCACCTGATGCGAGTTATCTAAAGTTACTGCTTTCTGGGTGATACAAGGGTTTGTTGACTTATTCCAGTGACTCAGCCTGTCTTAAACAAGAGCCTGTTGACAGCCTACAGCCCTGAACACGGAATCAGTGGGGGAAAAAACCACGACTGGACAGGATGCTAGATAATCTCATCTAGGCTCCCTCTCCCACAAAAGGCTGGACCAGAAGGTCTTTTGAGGTCCCTTCAAACCTGGGCAGTTCTGTAAGATGGGGGAAAGGTGACGACAGACAGGCACAGGCAGCAACACATCTGAGAATTGTCTTCTAAGCAAGGACAGACCAGCAGGTAGAAGAGCTTGGGACTTGTGACTCTGTGCTCTCACCAGCAGCCTAGAGCAGCTTGCTTAAGTTTCACGTCTTCAGCTGTATTCTTCCAACAGCCTGTTTTAAAGCACGCGGAAGATGGGAGAAGCGCAAATATTTTGGCCCAAAAGGCAATGCGCACACGGTGGTGTATGACTAGCTGCAGCACTATACCTACCCCAAATTCCTCACTGGAGGGCAAGAAAAATATCTTTCTGGTATAGTTTATTGTTCAGCATGCTAAACATTCCCTCAAATGGTTTCTGCTCTAGTGTCATTCCAGTGATTTACTTTTCTTGTCAGGAAATGTCATCTACACGCCTTGATGTGGGTTTTCAATAAATAAGGATTTCTTAGAGCAGCCCTCTGTTAGAATCCAGAATGCCAGTTGTTTAATATTATAAGTACCTCTAGGTTCTAATAATTAATATGGTGATAGTACATCTCTGACCGCAGAATTAATGCTACGAAATCTGAGGAAATAACCATTTGCTATTCCCTGTCACCCTATTACATACCAAGCAAGAACACTAATCTATGGTAAAACAAAACGTACACACGTTTCTCTTATGCTTGTTGTTTAATCCAGATGTTTTTCCATTAAGGAAAAAATAGCAGTGGGAACATAAGTAGACATTACTGGAAGCTGCTGCATCACAGAAGGAAACGGGATGCAGTAAATTTGTTACTTGATTCCATGTATTATTGCAGAGTTTACCTTACCCCCTTTTCACAGAAGCAGTTCTGGTTGTGCTTTCTATCACACGGAATAATTGCTTAACTTTTCTCATATGATGTTTTGAAAATAGAAAACTAGTCAAAAGAAACACTTCTCTGGAAAAGAACCTGTTGATAGTAAACTTTTCTTTTGTACGTGAAGTGACTTTAAAAAAAAAATCTTCTTTTGTAAAGAAGCCAAGAATCGGCCACTTTTCTTCCTGGTTCTTAAACTGTTGGCATAATCAGGGTTTTGAGCAGAGCGCTTCAGGAAGAAGTCTGCTTATATGCAAAAGTCAGAGTTAAATGGGGTGTTAAAAGAACTGTGTTACAGGTTATTAAATAAATGTTTTTTTGGTAATCAATCAGGTCCAAGTTTGCTTTCATTCGAGGCACCATATGTGCCTACTACTGTAGGGCAAAGTCTGAATTTATCTCCGAAATTGCAATTAATTTTGAGAGTGAGTGATTTTGCTAGTACTGCAGACTCATGGATTTGAAGCAAGTTTGGTATCTATCTGATCCACTGTATACCCACTTTATGGCAGCAATTACCCAAGAGCTGTAGACCGCACATCCTGAATAGCCTGAGATTTCAGAGGTGCATGTGCACCTGCACGCTTCTGGCTGCAGCGAAACATATGTGGTGACAGCAAGAAGCAAAGACTCTTCTCCACGTCACAGTGTACAAGTATCAGAAGGGCTTTCAGCTTGAACCTTCACTCTCATCTCTTTGTTCTAGAGCTTTCCTATATAAAAGAAAATTATTCCTGTGGAAAGCATGACTCTCCTTCTAAGGTTACAACAGTCAGTACAAATGAACAGTCAAAACATGGTCACAAAGCATATCACAACAGGACTTTGCCGCTATTATATTCCACAAAGTAAGTTAAAGTCTTGGACGGAGCCAGGGCTTTGGGTTGGTGGTTAAGGCAATTCACGCTGTAGACAGCGCAGCAGGTTGGGACAAGCACAGTCCCTCTCACTCGGGTCATTGTTGCACTGATGCTTCTTTGCCCAGATTTCACACTCTCCCATTCAAGTGCACTTAACATAGTTCTTTTATAAAATGCTTTCACATCATAAAAACTTTGTAAAGCCTGATAAGGTAGTTTATTGAAAGGAACAGACACGAGCCTGTTGAGCTGGGCATACATTTTTCTTGGCCATTTCATTAAAAGGCTCACATTCATAAAGGAAGGGACAGAGCTACGGTAGGAAGGGCAGGCAAACAACCCACACTCAGCCATTTGTAGGGTGTGACTCTTGTGAAGCTGGCAATGCCAGAGAGCCTGCAATAACAAACATGAGCAGAACTGATGGCAGACTGCTTGCTGCTATCTGCAAAATGATCAGGGAGGGAAAAACCTCAGAAAGGCAGTCATTTCATTTCTACCTAAACTCTACGCTCAGACCCTTGGCCCACCTCAACAAGTACAGATTTACACTGCCTGAGATTCTCCTCAGTAACAGGTAAGGAGGGCTAGCTGATGCAGCAGGAACGTATTTGCACTTCAGTAAATCTTCCCTGGTTTTAGCACCCTCTCTTCTTATGTATAGCTACGTTCTGGAATCCCTTATTTCATGTACTGTGGGTCTTTCCTTTAGAAGCCTTTCCAATGTCTGTCCTTTCCAAATTGATGTCCTGGTACTAGAGAAGGAAAAAATATAGACAATGATCAGAATATACAAAGCATGAGGAAACAGCTGTTAGGGTAATTAAAACTATTTCAAATTTCTTGCTTTTTTTGGCTTTTTTTTTTTTTTTATTTACCAATCTGGTTTCTAATAGAACTTTAGTTAAAAGGAAAGACATGCACAGAAGATATCAGGTGTACATACACGTTGTCCTTCCTTCATTCTAGTTTACATGCTGTTGCTTTTAGAAGACAATGTTTCTGTTTCGTTTCTCTAGGATGGATAATGAAATCTGATCAACAGAATTTACGCTCTGCTTTCCAAAACCGACACCCTTTCAAAGATCACCATGTTTGCTGGAATGTAAAATTGTTCAAGGGAGAAAACATACTAAAAGCTATTGCCCGTCAAACTAAGATAGCTTCAGATTTCAGCAGATATACCATGGATATCAGATGCATTAGATGCCATTAAAGGACACTGTTTTGATTAAAATGTAATTATTTACTAGACTCTTAACTGAATTCTTATCACTACAATAAACTTGTACATATACACCATTACTTTGGCAGTCTTACTAAAATATTTATGATGACCATCCTTTCACATACATCATGCTACCTAGAGCATGATACTAAAATGCTGCCAAACCTTTGAAGTGGTAACCGCTAGAAGAGATATAAAAGGTATAGGTAACACTTAAGACAAGAAAAATACAAAGCAGAAATGCTCCAGTACCAATTAAAGATACATATTCCTACTTAATACACCTGAATTTTCTATCAGTAAATAATGAATAAGCAATGTGTGAAAGACTTGATTCAAAACCATCAAATTGGATTGAGGATTTCCCCTTGAAGCTGGGTTGCCATCGAAATTAGTTTTCCACCATTCTGGCTCTTTGAAGCTCCATGACTCATTGCCTGGTGGTCTGCATGTGTTGTGAATGAGGATCCAAAATATTGCTTACATTATTTCACTAACACCGAGAGCCCTCGTCTCCAGCCCAGTCTTGCTCTCCCCACCACTGGCAGCAGTTTTGCCATTGATTCCTGTGGAATTGGGAACGAGCCTTTTAGAAACACAGCTAGGGCACTTCGGTTCCTCAACCAGTACAAGGAGCTACATTTTCCTGCACAGTTCAAATAGGTGAAGCAGCTAAAAAGAGGCGATAAAAGACTGATTATTTTAGTATTCTTTGGGGAAAGTATAGAGTTTTTTAAAAGCACAATCCACTCTCCCCTCCCACAGATTTTTCCCACTACAGGTGTGTATAGATAGTAACTGTTAAACAACACGGATTTTTGGCACAAATAAGAGTGCACTATGGATGTTGTTTCAACCTTCATTAATAGGCTCGCAAGAGGGCTAGCAAAATATACAAGCTACTTCTCTGAGCCTGCTCCTGCTTCACTGCTAGGCTGCTGAATGACCACTGTCTATAACTAAACATATGCCATTCTCAAAAACGAAATGCAAAGCAGACAGGCAGGAATTCACCGACAGTCACCAAATGCCTATATAGAGACCAGCTGCTGGTCTACAGTATGGTGTCTAAGGTCCAGTTGAAGAAGAAACAAGAATTCTAATAATTAAAAGAGTTTCTAGAGTTATGAAGTGACCATATCCAAACATAATGACAATATTGAAGATTATCAATATTTTAACACAGCACTAGTGAACTTCACATAAAAAGGTCCAATGTGTCCAGTCCATGGAGAGATGCAGATACTTGAAACTTGATTTCAGAAATTTAAAACCTGTTTTTCAAATTCAAGATACTAATTTACAACTATTGATTGTGCAATGGTCAAAGGTTGTTTTCCAGAAATTCTTGCTTACAGTGTTGTGGGAGATTAGCTGGTAATATTTTAGAAAACCAGTGAAGAGATGTCACAGGTCTCACTACCATAACCCAGACAACTGTCCCTAGCTTTGCGAAGGACTTGGTTAGGCACAGAGGCCAAGCCATATTTCTCCTCTAGTCCCACGCTGAGGCATTTGGCAAATTTTCACTGTGGCTGCTAAGTCTGTCTCTCCCACATGAAGCAGCAAAGGACTCCAGTCTTTCAGGACACATGAGTCTGATCCTCCTCCCAGACATTAAATTCAGTTTAGTAAGTAACTTTTTGCTGCAACTCAAATCTCAATCTATGCAAATGATGCTATATTCACTTCTCTTGGTAACCCAAAGTTACACGGACGGATGTTTTTCAGACTAAAATACCACTAAAATCAAATTAAACATAAAATAATGTAAAAAAGAGTATGCCTTTTGAATCCTACAAATACCTCGGTGACTGCTATGGATTTTGCTGAATAGTTAATGGTGCAAGCTAGATCCATCTCTTGCTGATAATCTCCAATGGGTGGAGATTTATCTTACACCCATGATTAAACAAGAATAAGGACTCATCTGCTCAAGTAAACACAAGAGAGGGAGACGTTAACACTGGAGGCAAGGCAAAAGACTGCAGAGAACAAGAGTGATAGAGGTGATTTTTATGCCTACCCTAAACCCTCTGCCACATAATGTTACCTGAGAAACAATATTTTTTTTTGAAACTGGCAACTTTTTTGTATGCTAATTCTAAATCCATAAACAGAAGAAATCAATGGGCTTGATTTGCTCTGGTATGAATCCACAAGAGGACTTTAGGCTACCATCCTCGAAACCCAAACTAGCTGGCCTTGTCTGTCTGACAAATTGTGCTTACAAATTTCTTGTCTTGTAAGACTCAAATATTTTCTTCCCCCTCCATGATTTTTTTTTAATTTTAAAGCAACTACTAGAATAATGAATTTTAGAACCAAAAAGATAAGAAAACTAAAGATACCAGCACTGATCAGTATAGTAGATTGCAGATTTGGGTGAAAAATAAATCTTTCCTGTACAGAAAAATGGATTAAACCTGTGCATACTAAACCCAGTCATATTATAGACAAAGCAAATCTAGGACTATCATGAGCTATACTTTTAGAGGGAAAATCTGAGTATTGTTTCTGTTCTTTTAGCACACAGCAAATGCCTTGCAATACATTCATTCCTTCATTCTGTTCCACTACAAAACCTGCCCATTAAGGCCTTACATTCCTATCAAAACAGACCACTGGAGAACCATGCTCTTCTGCAGAGGGCAAGCTAAAGCTATCAAAGGATATGAGGTCTTCATCTGCCTTTCCTACAAGCTGCCTGTCTGCTTCTCAGGTGACACCTACAACTTCCCTCGTCCGAGAGGGGACATGTGGTGCGATGGTGCATTTGGCATTGGCCTTGCTATTCTTAAAAATGCCTTACAAAGACAGCAAAATAGTTCAAGTAAATCTCTGTATTGAAAAGTAATTCTCCACCGCACGCTATGTTTTTCTCACGTGCTCTCTGGGCAGAATTTCTAAGCCTTCTTCGCCACACCTTCCTGCCTGTGTGAACACTGCCAGCAGAGGCTTTCCTTGCAAAGAGACTGAAACAAAGGATTTAAAGAATAAATTGCTACGCTAGAGTTGGATAAAAGTATTATGTGAAGCCTGTGGGTTCAAATGCGTTGACTAGAGCTGTACTAGTATTTCTGTGACAGCCTATACAAAAGAAACAGAAGTAAATAAAGTCTGGCTCTAATTCCCTACTAAAATGCTTATGCATAAGTACAATATATGCCAATACGCCACAGGCAGAGCCGAGTTTGAACTGGCACGTGCCTCAGGTCACCAGTGCCATAGCCAAAGACACAGGAACAGACTAGGTCTACAGACTCACACGCTATCATCCTCTCTCAGACACCAACAAAATAATAGTAACAAAATAACCCCCAAAGCTTCCTGTGCTTTGTGGTCGTCCCCTCTGGTATTAGAAGTAGTTGTAATAACATTATTTTCACATTGCTTATGAGAATTGTAAGCAATCAACAAAGTGCCTGGGTCAAGATGGATCCTGTCAGGGTTGGCACAGGCTGATGACACGTTGAAAAACTGGCGAGTACGATTTACATTAATCCTCACCCCTCTGTCCCACCCCCAGCCCCAAACCCCCAGTTCAACGCCACCACAATGAATGGTGATACGGTCAAGGTGCGGGGCTGAGGGTGGCCTGTGGGGAAGTGGCCAGCCATGAAGGAACACAACACTGGGAAGAAAGGTCTGCCATTTGATCTCAGGACAGATCTAGCCATGTTTTAAACAGCTTTTAAAAAAAAGTAAAAAACCAGCCCCTTTTCTCGTCGCAGGTATCCAGAACACCTATAAATGAACACAGAAATAGGCAGGTATTACTGAAAATTTTAACCAATGCTGAAGCCGCAAAACTGCTCTTTGTTGTAGTTGTTTGGATACGGAAGGGGCAATTTGCTGTAAATAAATATTAAAAAGTATTTTTTCTTAAATGCTTGAGATACTGGTTTTTTTCCTCCAGTCTCAGTGGTATTCTCCTGTCACGTGCTCCTCCAGTTGTGCTGATCTTTTTACTGTATGTGCGCTCAAGCGTTTGACGCAGAGTGTTCTCTCCCCACTGCAAGAGTCATCCCAGTCCCACCCTGGCCCAGCTCATATCCCACCCCAGTCCCTGATCCCGTGGGCTTAGATAAGCCATTCCTTCTTGCTCTCGTCAATGGTCTCTGTGAAGTTGGGGTCATTGTTCATGATGGCAGCATCGGCGCTCTCAGCTGACTCTGCCCCTTTGGCCTCGTTGGTGTGGTAGGTTCCCTTGTGGCGAAACATGTAGCGGATCAGGAACACCAAGGTGCAGAGGATGGTGAAGATCACCACTGCGATGACGCCTACACAGATGAGGAAAGAAAAGATGCCACTAGCAAGGAGAATACCTACAAATTTTGACACAAAGAACAGATCCTACAGCTTCGCTGAGCTGCGTCGAAGCTACCTGGGCAGTTAACCATCACCACAGTTGCTTGGTTTCCACTACTCTTAGATTTATATATAGTTTTTGCTATATATGAAATGTCACTGAGTGGAGTCTGCTAGTGACTTTCATCCCATAGGTAAACTTCAACATTAATACCTACTTACAGAGTTGAGCTTTGCTGACCATGAGGCAGAGGGTGCCAAGTGCTCCCAAAACACAGAGGTGAAATGGCCTGGGAGCAGTTTGAAGATGGAGTCACTGATGTATACTGTCTCTCTCTCTCTCTCTCTCTCTCACTCTCTCTAGGTATCTACCATAGCCCCTCAACATGTCCTTGAAAATTGGCTTGGCAAACTGTTGGCTCACTCCACCCACTAGGCACTGGCTCCACATAATCACAGATGTAACTAACTGCTTTATCATCAGACTGAGCCTTAATTGCTCCCCCTGCCATGCTCTATTTGGGGTTCAGCCCTGTTATGGAAAAGTCTCATTTATCTTACCCTCTGAGGCATAGGTAACTACGTGCTAAAACAACATTGTTCCTCTTTTGGAGCTTCTCCACAAGGATGAGGAACTTCCAGGATGAAAGCATTGTAAAATTTTCAGGTTAAAAAAATCTTGTAATGAGCTAGAATTATGTTATGCCACTTTTGTTAACTGATGCATTGGACATCCAGGCTGTTCAGGTGTGGCCTGAATTTTTATAAGGAATGTAATGCTATCCTAGTACTGTAAGTTTTTAAAGTATTAAGGAAAAGTTTTAAGTAGTAGTAATAAAAATATAAATTAAAAAGGAAAAATAACATGGCAAATGAAAACTGAAGCAACTCATCTAAATCTGGATATGGAAACATAGACTCTTGAGGGGGCCAGGGAAAAGAAACAAGAAATTCTGTACTCTATACTCAGTGTTGCTTTACATGACAAAACCCACCACCAGTATGTCATTTTATATGCATCAGCCATTACAGTCATACTGCAAAGTATCTTAGAAAAGTAGACAATTTTCCTACCTCCAATAATGGCAGAGTTTCTGTTAACTCCATCTCCTATAGCTTGACCGTTGTATGGGAAATCAGCACTGGCTGTAAATAAGGAATTAAAGATTCATGTTGTAATAGCAGTGAAACTTCACACAGTAGTTCAGAAATACATCCAACATCCTCAGATACAATTTAAAGAAAATTGTGATCCCTAGATATTTACCTAAAGAAGAAGAAGAAAAGAAAAAAAATCTTTCAGTATTATCTAATCCCTCAGAACTTCCTACTTCCTCCTCTTAACAAAAATAAAATTAAAGGAGATACTGTCGGTAAGCATTGCTGTTAATACAGGAGGTCATTTTGTTACTCTACTAACATAAACTCAGTAAGTTTCTTTAGCACAAAACCATAAAAACCCCCTTCTTTCAAAAGCATGTGATCACACGTATTAGTATAGAGATTTTTGCCTTTGTCACTGCTATCCATGAACGGCTTCAGAAGTTTCCAGGATTTTGTGACCACCATTGGCTACAACTGCAAGCTCGCTGAAAGAAAAACTGCTATCCCTTTTGCTGCTGCACAGCCTAAGGTATGCAAGGGACTGCATTTTCTGTTGGTCAGAGCCGTAGAGCAGTTACACCAAAGGAGTGCGTGCCAGCACCTTTGCTACTCTAGGAGAAAGCCCAATGTGTCCGCTTAGCCACTGCTGGAGGTGCTTTGGAGCTCAGTGCAAGACGGTGCACTCAGTGCAAGACAGGAGCTGAGGCATGGCAGGCAGGAGAGCCTGTGGGAGACGAGTGCCTCCAGCAGACAGATGAGGAAAGGAAGCAGTCAGATGTACCAGCGCTCATCTGCCAGAGACCTAGAAAAGAGAGACTCCTTGTGGCAGAGGAATCAGTACAGGTTTAAAGTAGAATTTGGATGGTAGTCTTGATTTTAACCTCCAGAAAAGATCAGAGAGGCTTTTCAAAGGCAATCCCATAAATTAAACCTATCATCAGCATTTTCTCTCTGGTCAGACATGGCAACAGGCACTGCAGTGAGTAGGTAAGCCCAGGGAGCTAGGTGAGTGGTTGCAGTCATTCCTTTCTTTGCCACTGGACTATGGCATTGATTTTGAAATATANCTCCAGAAAAGATCAGAGAGGCTTTTCAAAGGCAATCCCATAAATTAAACCTATCATCAGCATTTTCTCTCTGGTCAGACATGGCAACAGGCACTGCAGTGAGTAGGTAAGCCCAGGGAGCTAGGTGAGTGGTTGCAGTCATTCCTTTCTTTGCCACTGGACTATGGCATTGATTTTGAAATATAGAAAATGTTGTTACAAGTACTTAACTGGAGACAGTTAAAATAATCAAGGATATGAATTACTTCTTAGGTTAGTATTGAAAAGCCAGCTGTATTTTCCTTGCTTGATGGATTAGGTGATACTGTATTAAAGTAATCAGTTGCCTTTACAGGCCAGTGATGCATTCGCTATATCCAAAAACTGGCTAAGGGAATTCAACTGGCTTTCTGTTAGCATGGAGTAAAATCCATAATAAAGTTCCTTTTGTATTGCGAAGCAGCTGCACAAAAGAATGAATGGCTTCAGCTTGCCACGTGGCCTGAAAAGAGGTCTGGGGCTAGAGTAGCCTTCTGTGTGCCTGCTCTGGGGGAGAGTCGAACCAGCTGTGTGTTCAGCAGCTAGATTTTGGCTGGTTGCCTGTGGGACAAACAAGAGAACGTTTCTCAGGGCTCAGTGGAGGAGGCCTGGCCAGCAGTTTTTGCCAGCAGCACTTGTGCCTTTGACATTTGTTGGTGCTCTGGCTTCTGAAAACAGCATTTCTGCACCTCTCTGAAACAAACCAGGCTTAAAAAATGTAGAAGATAAATAAATATCCGGTTCTGTATCAGTGGATTTTGCTCCAAAGAACCACCTTACTGTGCAGGACCACGTTTCCTACAGTGACAATTTGGCACAGGGTCCATAACATTATCGTTGCAGTGCTGAAAGGGAAGGGCTGGCAGTGAGAAAATAAACCCTAACTTCAAACCTGCCCTCCCTGCACCTCAAGGAAAATCCTGAAGCCAAATAACACCATGTAGAAAACCATCAATTTGCCAGATTGCAAGGAATTGCTCTCTGCTGCTCTAACCCAAATGGAGGCCCCTCGCCTTAGGAGCAGCACCACAGGCAGTTAACAAGTCCTACCACTTGCCGCTTGATTTGGAGTTGCTCTCCTGTGTCCTCACATGAGAAATCTTAAAATCAGCAAAGGTCACAGTTCCCCCTTCCATCACAACTGAAGAGTATATTTTATCTTCTTTTAAAAGGTTGTTTCAAGGACCATGCCACTAGTGAAGTGTGAAGGAAGAGGAAAGCCGCTGTTCATGGCAGCACGATCCCTCCCAAACTGCCACATCACAACGGCTATGCTACAAGAGATTCCTGGCAGATGGAAGACCATGGTTTATGATGTTCAACAGCCACTGAAGGACACCGCAGAACCACAAAGAACATGAAGCATCACATGAAGCTACATCCTTGCTCTTGTCTGAGAGCTACTGCTAGGACTGAACCCAATGCCTCTGTCCAAAGCTGCTTTTCATTGCATCTGGTCGTAACGCACACTCAGGAGATGTCCATTGGATCAACAACCAGATGTGACTCACTCTGAAACTCTCATCTCTGACCAAGAGGAAGCAGAAACACGTGTCTAGGGGCAGGGGGCAACCTATTTCAACAAGAGTTCACCATCAGATTGGATAAATTGTGCTTTGCTGCAACCACTACAGAACTAGGGAGTGCTGCAGTGAAAAGAAGCATGAATCTTTTTTAAAGCACCTATGGCAGTGTTGGCAGATATTACTGCCATAATTAATGAATTCCTGTTCTATTACTCTTGTCTCAGCAGGAGACTTGCTTTTATATTATGGCATTTTTTTGACTGAAAAAATTGTATCTAAAACCTCATCCAAATGTAGGGTTATAGAATACCTTGTGCTGCAGAAACGCCTATACTAGTTGTTTACGGAATGTATTACTACAGGTGGATAGAGAAGGAAGAAAAGAACTCATTACCTTCTGTTTTAGATGGAAGTTCCCTGGAAATTCTTCTGGGCAGCAGTACCTTCTCAAATGATTAGAAACAGCTACAGACCGGAGGTCCAAGAACTGCAAAAGCCTAACCCCTGCCACAGCAAAGTGGCAGAAGAGAACGTATGAGGGCACATTCCTTGACTCTCCAAGGTGAGCCTAACAACAGACTACTGTCACCAACATGCACCAAGTGCAGGTATTTCAGATAACAGTTATGTCATTCAAACATGTGGTGATCTGTCTCTGACCTCACTACAGTCACACTCCTTGGCAATATTAAGCAACTTTGTCAAGAAGACAACTAACAAGATTCTTTCTTCCATCACTGCTGAAATTCAGGAACTAAACAAGGAAAGAACATGTTAGAGCAGGTTGACAAAGGGGCAACAGTAACACCAATGCTCTGGTAAAAGCGCAGAAGACTATATACAGTGCCATTCACAGATTGTGAAGAGTAAATCCTAGAATGTTTTAAAATGATGGGCGAGATAAAATTAATATTGTTACTAGTGACTCTTGTGTTTCATGGGAATCAAATCACGGTGGTGTAACTAGCTCGCATGGCCGTAATATGCACATAAAGTACAGAGTGAGTTGCTAATGGACAAGTGTGTGCCTTCATTTGTCTGTCGCAGCTGGGAACACCTCTTTCCTGTTCAGATTCTTCCATTATCGCTGTGACAATAATTCTAACTACATGTCTCAGCAAGCCCTTTTGAACTGCCGGATACTCGTACCTCGACAGCTTCAAATCATGACTTGCCCACAGCAAAGAGGTGCCATGGAGCTGCAGTTACTCTAAGCAGTTACCCTGCAAAGCCCCTCTGGACAGCAAATGGGTTGTGAATCTAACGTAAGGTGGGCGTGGGAAGGATACTGCAGGAGTTTTGGTCTACATACCATGCTACCCAATTGTTAGCTGACGCCATGAATAGCGCTATAGAGTTTTGCTTTACTACCTTGTCTACAAAGGCTGCTTTCGAACAGCTGATTCCCATCTGGTTTGGGGACTGTACTGGAAAGGTTTCCTTACCTTAGGAGCTTTTTCTGAATCTTGCCTAGGTTTCTCTGAGCTGCCAGGGTCTCACTTGTGTGAATCAAAACACGAAGAACAGAGCAAAGAGTTTTTTAATCTACCCTGGAAAACAGTAACATATTGGCCCAAGAGATGTGCTGCCAGTTCCCTGAAATGCTCTGCTCACGCAGCTGTTGCACCGAGCCATCAGTTTGCTGCCAGGACACACCAAAGACATTTTCCTAAAACCCACAGCTAGTGTAGGGACAGACTGAGCTGCACCAGGAAATGCTAAGCTCGTCTGTGGCTTACAAACATCGCTACATCTCATTCCCTCACGGAACCCAAGCTGGTCGATGCTGTGCTTTGCACCCTGTCTTCCCACAGCAGGCCATTGGGTTTGCTTCAAACACCATCATCCTGAAGCTAACTTACGTAAAAGGACACAGCATACTTTGCTTTCTCTTTCTTTCATGGGCTGCTGTTTACAAGGCCATAGTTTCAATAACCACAGAGTAAACCTACAGAGAATGAACTTCCGTTTTGTACTTCTCAACTTTGTGTTATTAGTCTCAGGGTAAATGGGGTTAAAGGAACTTTGCAGCACCTAAAAGGGTGATTAAAGACTAACTGCAGGCAAAATCCATGTTTTGGCCATCATTTTAATGACACTTGAAATTTTAGGTGACCACAAAAACGCAGTAGGAGACCTACCATTATCTGGCACTCTCGGCATGGTCATTGCCACAGCCAGCTGCGACACAGCAGCCCTCGCTGAATGGAAAGGGGAGATGAGATTGGATAAACAGACCATAACTAGGATTACATATTAAAGATGACAGATACAGTTGATTTAACAGAGTGAATGATAGTTTTGCTCCATTATAGTAGGTGTGATTTTGCATCTGCCATTTTCAGAGGGAGAGTTTTTACAATGGATCCCACATGAAAGCCTTTTGCAAATTCACAAAATTGAAATGCAAAATGACCCTGTGAAAGTCGAAAAGTGGTCCAGAAAGTGGGTGTGGGCAGAGAAATGAGCAAAAGGCTATTCAGTAAAGACAAGGGGAAAACCAAACCCGAAAGGGGAGGCTTTTCAGCTACAGAGCAGTACTGAGAAGTATGAAGTAAAAGGAAAATCTCATTCTGACATACACTGCCAGGAGTGTTACATATAACCCATTGGAAGCAATTTTTCTAACTGAACTTTTTTACTGAGTGGGCAAGTCTTAGTTAAAATACACCACACTACAAGGGAAGATACTGTTTAGATTTGGTCCAAAAAAGGAAGGGTGGGAGTGATCACAGGTCTAAAACAAACAATGGATGAAACCTGTGAAATGCTAGAAATTGGGTTTATTCAGCCTAGAACTCACAGGTGTTGCAAGGCTGCCGCGACCTTTCAGCTTTACAGATGTCCACAATTCTGAGACGTCTTCTCCCATTATTAAGACTAGTTGGGTTTTCATATAAATATGAACAAGATAAGCAATCAGAACAACTGAATCTGGTGATCACAAGGTATACAAAACCCACTGCAATCAAGTCATTGATTAAAAGTAGAATGCTGAGAACAAAATAAAATCAAAGTTGTGAACTATGACTCCTTCTTCCTAATTCTATTTTGCAGCCAGGCATCCAAGAACTGAGCTTGCAAAGAGAGCAAACACTCACTGACACCTTAGGATTCTGAGAAAGTGTTGGACACTAGATCCATTCACTAACCTATTTCTCCACAGGACCACAGAGGAAAACAGAAGCATCCTCTCTGGCTGCGTTTTGTCAAAGTACGTCATGAACTCTGCCACTCTGGTGAGACTGTACTGCTACAGTTTAAAATTATAGAGCACGCCTTATTACAGGCTGTGAGTACAGAAACCAATTGCATGACTCTCAATAGTAGAAACTAACGTGCAGTCACAGTCGCATTCCCCTTCCTGAAGGGACTGGATTACAAGTGAAACTCTAAACACTTGCACGGAAATGACGGAACAGGAGTAAACAACTCCATTAACAGCCCTACATCAAAGGTGAACACCACAGCCCGTAGACTCCAGTCACCCGTTCTTGCTCATCCCACTGCCCGTGCCCATCCCACCCACTGCTCTCCCCTCTGAGTGTGGCTCTGTGAAGAGCTCCCATAACAAGTAAACTAAAGCAATTCAGAAAAAGAAGAAAAAAATCTGAAGTAGTATTAAAAATGCTGTGTCTTTTTATGCCAGCAGGGCAAATTTTGTATTGAAAGTTCCTTTTTCAAAAAAAATTAATACATCTATTTTCTTCCTACTTCTCCAAGCTGAAAACAAAAAAAGGAGGAAAACTACCCCTACTCCTGCTTTTCTAGGCATTTGAGAGAAGATTCTGAGGGAGGACTGTTGGACATTAAACTCTGTTAACAGAGTTTACTTAAAGTCTTACCGACATCTGCTCAAGTATAGAACTAAGAATTTAGCTGAACTTATTTTTAATATTAAACACTTCCAAGTTTAAAAAAAAATACTCACACTTACCCAACCACAAAATATTTAAAAGATATTATTAACCATATTGTTTGTACGAGGTCGTTTTTATTTTAGCATGCTATATGGGGTCGATTATTACTCCCTGAATTTTTAGTGATGCCTCAACTGTAGTGTTAGAGGGTTATACATATATCCCTAAAATGAACCATTTTTCTGTCTTTATGGAAATAGAAGTCTTCACAGTCACAGATTTAATAATTTTTTTGGTGTGAGTTACAGGTATTGGAAAAAGTTCACCCACATACCAAATTCTGAAACTACCAGAACAGACATGCAGCTCAGAGGAAAAATTAGGGCCGTTCACTTTAAAAATGTCATCTTCTCTCTGTTGCTAATAATGCAAATTATTTGGAACATGAAAATCTCAACATTGGATCAAAATCCACTAATTTCTTCCATCCTTTGCTTGGCTGGGAGAGACAGGGAGGAGACAAAACCAGAAAAAACCCCTCCATAAATGACAAAAAACTCCTCCAACACATTAGTGCTATTTGAACCAATTATTTAAGCTAAGTTTTGTCAGGTGTGTTCTGTTAGATCAAAAACATTTTGAAGTGTTGTATTTTTTTCCCCCTAAGATTTCTTCACTGAATTTCAAGTGTTTTTACTGACAGCTACTGGTGAGTTCTGCTCAGAGACATGCGCAGAGACAATGGAAAACAAAACCTGTGTTTTTATTTTTGGTGTGAAGGCTCTCCAACCATGTCTTTTTATTCCCATGTGAAATGAGTATAAACCAAAAATTCCTCTGAAATGATGGCTTAATAGAAACACTGCCCTCTGAACAGCCCTTCTGTATGCAAACGCCTGGGAAACTGTGGGAAAGTAAGTGGGGATTATAGAAGAAAGAGTTGTTGGATGCTTCTGTTAAAAAAAGCATGAATTTTGGAGTGAACAATGGAAATGCCAACAATGAACAACGGCAGAGTTGGGAGAACATTCACTGAACGCTCCATGGTCAACGAACTGGGACAATGCAAATTCTCAACACTAGACACCAGAGTCAACAACCCAATCAGTCAAGATAGTTGTTTCTGAATCAGCTGTGTTATTAGCCCTTTAATTTCCTTCTGCAGGGGAACTTTGCTGTCTATACTCTTAAGGAGAGGAGGAAATGGAGTTTTGTGAACGACTTGCTCTGAGACAGAGGCACAATATTCTCTATTTTGGTCTTAAAAAGTAATCTTCCTAGCAAAGGGACAGAAAACTTGTGCCTTATTAGGAGACTCATCCTTGCAGCTTAAACAACCCCAAATCAGTTCTGGATGAAACACAAAACAGCGAAAACATTCCTGCACTGTCTGCTGGGATGGGTTAGGTGATTCTCCTCTGCTTCCCCCTTTGTACGGTCATTTCCCAATATACACTTCCTTTTGCACACAAGCAAGTAGTTGTACAGAGTACTGGTAAGGGAAGGCCAAAACACTTCTAAAATTTAGTAACTGGTACCTGTATACTACAGAAATTTCTGCCTTATTTCAAAAGGAGAGCAGACATTTAGGATCACTTTTCGATTGTGTTTATCTGCAGTTTGGACTTCAGACTACTTCTGTCCCAGAAGTAGTATTTTGAACATTTGCTCTGCCAAATTTCCAATTGATTTGCAGCACATTAGGGCAGCCCCATCTATCAAAGACCTAAACTCGTCTGTCTTTTAATTCCTGGCAGCAATGTCTGTCCGACACTGGTGTCACTATGACTGCAGACAAGAACTGCCAGTGTGTTAGTCATGCTGGCCAAAGCTATCATTTTCATGAAAATTTTATGTGCAGGACTTACATTTCACCTGTTAAGGAAGACAAACAAATACTTCCTTTTATAATTAATGTAGAATATGAAATGCTTTAGTGCTCTCAAAGGAACAGTAGAGTTAAGTGCTGATCAAAGCCTAGCTGTATATAGCTAACTGCTGATAATGGACCCACAGGGAATAGTTGAAAGAAACAAGAAAACAAAAATAAAAAATCCAACCTAACAAACAAGAACAACAAACAAGCCCGTAAACTTATGACAGCTACAAAAGAGGAGAAAAAAAAATTATGGACTTATTAATTGAGGTCATTGGAAGAAAGGGCTTCTCACAGCCAGGATATGAACAAGATCAAAGCCTGCACTTTTAGCCTTCATCCACTTATGAAAAAAGACAGGCTTGGATTGGGGATGAGGAATGGATCAGACTGGAGAGTTTAAATCTAAAATAAACTTTAACAGCTGTAATGACCTGACTGTAGTCTAGAATAACCTCTTACACAGGAAGTTAAGTGCTTTTCAGCCTAAGATAAGGAAAAAGAAGGCAGTCACATGAAGTGCTCAGGTATCTAAATGCTTCCTCCTCCCTTTTTTTCCTAATTTATGCCATCCCTATGTTCCTAGTTAAAGTTAGTACTTGTGAAAAAATACAGTCTTTGCAGAGGATGGAAAACACTCTCATTTTAATATTACCACCACCTTGTCTTGATGTTAGGTAGCAGCATTAACATTCAGAACACTGCTTATGAAATAGCTACAATGCTGGTCTCTCAATGAATGCCAGAAGAATTTACAAGCTTGGCAGTCTGTCAGCTGTCTGATACACTAGACAGGGTGTCAGAAATTTCACACTGAAATTATATATTCTTAAAGATAAGAGAAAGCTATGCATAATTGTGTGAAGGAACTAGATGAGACTGAGGGAGGCATTTTTATTCCCAATGAATAGAGAGATTTACAGTAATTCAAGCACCATAATTAAGCCCTTTAAGGATGAAGCACTGATTGTGCCAAATTTGAGACAGATGCTCTTTCTAGTTAGCTGCTCGACAGGGAAGAGAAAAATAGGAACTGTTGCATCACAGTGTTTACCACTTACCTTCCTGCCTGCAAGAAACACTTGGTGCTTAGAAACCGACGGGAGTTTCTGCTAGACTTAATCCCCGACTGTCTGAAAAAAATGCCACCTCCCTCTTTGAAATCAACTCATGTCAAGGCCATCCATCGACTTCTGAGACAGTATTTATATTGGGGGAATTAGGGGTGAATGTTGATCACTCTCAGCAGAGGAAATTTGATCACGGAAATGCACCAAAATGTGGCAGTGGAAGAATCTGTTGGCCCACAGGGTGGGTTGCCAAGTGCATCTTCGGCTTCTTATATAGGAGGTTTAAATACTGAACTAGCTTACTGGCAGACAAAGAGACTCCCAATGTTTAATTGCTATGTTAATTAAAAAAACCCCAAATAATCACCTCAAGTGATCAATAACTTCAAAGAGAGAATCTGGCATCATTCTCTGATGGCAGTCCAGGTAACTAATCCTGTTTGCTATGCTTGAAAAAGGAGGAGTCTCATTTTATTCTAGCAACTGCCTTCACATCTATTTCTAATTTTGCTAACACCTAGGAGATCAAATTTAGATGTATAAGGCTGCATCATGAACAAAACAGGTGCACCTCTGCCATCCCTCCTGCTTGACTAGCTTGCCCCTTGCAGGAAGCCCAGAGAAGTGACCCTGCTCCCCTGCCATCCCCCTTAGAGGAGAGAATGAGCACCGTGTCACACCTTACCACTGATTTTACCCCTCCTGCTGTTGGATGCGTACAGGACTCTTTCAGTGTCTTTGGCCAGGAGAAGACCCTTTTGTTCATGTGTTTGTAACCTAAGACCATTTTGAGGGCTGAATCACTGTCCCCAGCAAGTAACACCTTCGATCCTTCCTTCCTTCCCACTGTGCCATTTGTTACAAGCCCTTGATAAGGGCAAGAGCTATTTCAGGTCTCAGTAGCCACACCCATACCAGTGGACATCTGACAGAGCTTCTCTTCAGATACTGCCGCTCTGCCCTCTGAGATGTGGGTACCAGTGATCAGAGAGTGGGATGGCAACCCAGCTGATGACATCTGAATTGGGAAAGCAACCTTTAGCACTGTCACCAGTAACACGCGAGGGACACTTTCTCTCAGCCCAGAAATCGACTGCTATCTTTTGCTTGACAAAGATAATTAGTTGGCCAATTAGGTGAGCACAGATCATGTGGACAGCATTCAGCCCTCCCGCTCTCTTCCCCTGCCATCACTTCTTAAAGGAAGAGGGATGAATTTGTAACAAAAATGGAGTTAATCCTGCAGGTAGCCTTTTTAATCTTGATGACAGCGTTGCACGTCTTCATACAATGTTTTTGCCAGATAAGCTCAATATAGGTTTCAAAGTAAGCTGTTGATTCTTAAAACACAAGGCCTTTCACTTCTACAAAAATAAAGAGTTTTTAAGGTTTAAATATGTACAGTCTGAAAAAAGTCACACCACTTGGAAGAACACTGTGGATGTAGCATTTAATCCTGCTCCATTTAATTTGTAATATGTTGCAGCTAATATGGGTTTAACTAAATCCCATGTTAAATATCCTAGATGCCATTCTGTTCATACTCAGAATAAATGCATCTTGTAGGCGCATAGTGCCACGGTAGCTTAGAGGTGCTAAAGCACGGTTTGTCAACTGCGGTATGTACCTTGCCTCTTCTGGTACCTCCTGCTTCTACTAAATTCAAGATCGGGTAGCTTGGCAAGCTGAGCACATTTTACCTAAAATGAAGAGGTGCATACATGTAGTAGGTTTCTTTTATCGTTTTTATATAAATAAGAAAAGTTTGGAAGTGAAGCTTAATTAGTAAACTGCAGAACCTTTATCTTAGATAAAAACACCCACAAACTGAACAACCTCACCCCAATACTATGCACCTTCTGAATTTAAGTACAAGGCATTTTAGATGTGGGAGTTTATTTACTACAAAAATAATAACCTGTTTGGGCTTTTGTTTGCTTCTCTACAATGAGCAAGGTGTCAGTTATCAGTGACACACAGCTAATTTGAACTGAGACATATTAAAAAAAGCATTGGTGATTAGCTTTCTGTTTACATATGCTACAGTAATAGATATTAAAATGCATGCTAATGTAGTTAAAGGTATGCAATTGTAACTTGCTTTGAAATGCATGCCAGACAGGTTATTTGCTGGGTTTAGACATGTAAAGGTAGGACATGTCATTTAAAAATGATGTCATCATTGAGGAGGCTCTCTTTTGCCTCCTTTCTACACTCCTTTTGATGTAACCACATCAAATTGGATTGTCTGACATGAACTGAGACAATATGGATAGGAGGAAAACACAGGAAGGGAACTATATGGATGATCTGCTTGGTTTTGATTACTGACTTTTTTTTTTAATCAGCAGAAAGTCACATACGAGAAAAGAATGGCTTGTTGAATTCCTGCACTTCGTTACCACCAAGAAAGAATTGCCATAGCAACAGGAAAAGACTAGGCATTGTAAGAATACTCACAAGCTGAACAAGATAATGGTTTAAGATAATGTCCCAGTAGCATGGCAAAATGTCAGCCAGGGGTAGAAAGGAAAGGAAGTGCCATTTTTACAATGACAAAGAAATTTTAAAAGAACAAATATTGTAAATGTGAAATATATTTGAAGTCAAGGCTAATGGAAAGTGCAAAACAATGAATCAAGAAGCTGTGTGGCTCATTTGTCTGGGGAGCAAATCAACAAGGTTTCTTATTGATAAATCCCTGAACTTATCTCTCAGGGTCAACTGCAAATGACTGATGTATGTCCTTATGACTTTCCTTTTAGCCTCTCTGTTAGGGCATCCAAAATGTTTTGCAGCTAGCAGGAGGTGCCCATGCAGTAACTACACAGAAGAGTTTATGGCAAACATTTCATGCAGGTCACCTGTCAGGCAGAACCTGCTTAACATCTAGTAATTAGCCTTAGGGTCTGATCCAGCACTGCAGTTTAGAGGTGAAAGGATCATTACATTTGCCTTCTGGTCTATCTGTCCTATTTAGACACTTATATTGGATCCCCTCCTACAACATTTTTCAATCCTCAAAGTCCAATTTCACAGTATTTGAGAAACAAAGCCGTAAATCTACACTTAACTCAAAACATGAATTGGGATGAGTGCCAAGTATGCCACTGAATGACATATGATACTTGCCACAATTTTTTTTCTGTTTTTCTCTTTTCACTACAAACCACTTTTCCTCAATGCTCATGTTTTGTTAAGATTTATTTAAAATGAAATAGGTGACATAACAATAAAAGTACAGATAAAAACATGTATGAAATGAGAAATCACGTACCTAGTAACTGCTGCTTTCAAAGCCGTGTTCTTTGCAATCATTTCTTTGTGGCAGAGTGCATGTGGCTTTTGATTTACTACCACTACAAGTATTTCTGCGAATTTCAAAAGAGCTTTTTGTCTTCACCCCTTCAGCCATTTTAGTGAACGAGTAAATTCGCACTAAGAGTACCAAGACTATTACAGCTCTGGAGCCAATGGGAACCATTAGTTATACCTGATTTTTCCACTTTCTCTTTCAAGACAATTTGTGTTAGAAAGTCTTCTAGTAGGGTTTGGGAAACATTAAAAAAATCCTCAGTGCAAAGTGCCAATTTGCTGATGCAAAGTGACACTGAACTGAAACATTTTTATTTACCAGTCATCAAGATCATCTGTGTGTGAGGTTGCACAGTGTACAGTATATATTCTTCCTGAGACTGAAACAGAGCTAGCTGTGTCGGACCACTAGAGAAACTTTTACAAAGACTGAGTTGTTCTCACCTGATACTGATAAATTATTGCTGCAATACCTCCTTTTTGCATCATGGAAATGTCACCCAGAAAGTCAGGAATTGTTCACCCACACCCGAATGTCCTTTCACTCCTGCCCTGGTAAAACATCACTCCCTTGCTGTGGAATTTCCTTCCACTGTAACTCACCTGACGTTGTTGCTGCCTTCAGTGCACAGCAGTCCCTCGCTAGAAGTCTTTAAAGCAGTATGATCTTTTCCCCTTTACTGCTGTGGAGAACTGGGGAGGACAAGAGGAGGTGTCCCTAGCTCCTGGTTCTACTCAAGCTTTTCATCACCAAAAATGACAGTGAGTCACTTGCACTCTGGGGGTCCATGACTGAAACAGTCAAGTCAAGCCCAGCCATGGCAATGAGATTTTCTTACTGGGCAGAAGTTAACAGTCAGCTTGAGCCAACCTAATTTTATGCTGTGTGTTCCCCGATATCCTTGCTCTGTGACCGAGTACTACAAGTAACCCAGAAGAAAATACACAAATTTGTAATCTATCAGGTGAACAAAGTTAAATCAACTCAGCAAAAGTTTCCAAGATGAGACTGAGTCAACGCAAGGACAAACACCCTCTTCTAACACCAACAGCTATTAGAAACAGTACAACTATCTTGAATAAATCCCACCACAGTCTTTAAACAGCTTGCAGTCAAATTATCTGTAGGAAAAAGAAACCAACCATAATTAACAACCAAAACCCATTAACTGCACAAGGTTCACAGTAGCTTTTATGGCACACTTTTTAAAGACATGAGCCAGCAAGGTATCCTTCAGGAAACGTGCTTTTATAGAAACAGGAGCATGGAACATAACCTTCTGGTACAAACTGACCTATTGATTTCAGAGAAGAAAGGGACTACTAATTTGTGATGAAAAAATTCAAGGAGGAGATTGCATTTTAGAAACAAGGAAAAGACGTACTGAAATCTCACCATGCCCTTTGCATGGCAGCAAGGAGGGAATGGCAGGTTTTAGAGCATGGTACTGCCCTGGAAGATCTGCCTCTCCTTGCAAACCTCTGTCCTACTTCTCTCCTGAAGAAGAGCTGAAAGGAAATGTTGCAAAGAGTTGCGTGACTTTGCAAGAAAAAAAAAAATAAAATCCAAAACCCAAAAGTATGACTGTGGCACATACTTCTAAGAAACACATACATACCTGTCCCTTTTCATATAAAAACTGGCAGATAGATGCATCCCCAAACACAACAGGCAAAGACTAATTGGTATCAAAATCATTATGGACTCAGTTTTTCTTCTAGCATTTTAATTTTATACCACTGTAAATCCCTCAACTTTGCCAGGACAGGTTCTAATTCACACCAGTACAAGTGGAATCAGAATGAGGACAAAATACAAGAGAGGGATCAACGTACACCTGACCCTATAAACCTAAAGGGAAGAGATTTTTTTTTTTAAGTATTTATCTGACACCCAAGAAGCAAAATAGGAAAAAACCCTCAAAATTTAGGCACGATGTATGCTTTCAAAGACTGTTAGTCACAAAGCAGGATGAGATTGCTAAGATCAGCAAACTGTTTTGGCTTTCTGGCATTTTCAGCATCAGATGAATGCAGGAATGACTAATGGGATTTCCCTTTAAGCATGGCCTAAGGAAAGCAGACATTTCAGAAAACAAATCAGCACTTTATATAAATATATTTATGCCTAAAATTAGATTTACTTTTTTTCTATGAAGCCAAGTACAATATCCTCACTTATTAGGAATATAGTATAAGAAATGCTACTGTACCTTATTTATCTGTACTTGCAACCTTTTGCTGACTACATATCCAATGCTACAGAGAAAGTGCTATTGCAGCAGCTAAGTCAAAATCCAACATTCAAACAGCATTAAGACTTACGGAAAAGAAAAATAGAGCAGAATATTAAAAAAAGGCAAAGAGAATATCCTGTAACTGCATTCAGAAGTGGTGGCAAATCTCTGTCATTCCAGCTTTGTATTTCCTACCGTAATCATAGCCCTACAGTCATCTGTCAATCACATAGACTCCGTTTTGTTTTTTCTTACAGAGGGTGGATGTATTTCTTCTCTGAACTGCTCCACTGAACTAACATGGCATGCACCCCATCTTACCTGAGTCTAAGTGCCATGGGTCAGTAGCGGCCGACATTGGTGGGATGGTGAGTGGAGATGCTCCACAGTTGGATTCCACCAGTTCTCCTTGGATATGGACGTGAGAGGAAGTGTTGGTAGGTCTCAGAGCTGCTTTGAGTGGAGCAATCTGGTTGAACTGTACTCTCGATAGGCAGCCAGTGAATCCTGGGGTGTTGTATTTATATATATCTTGGTCAATCTTCCCAATTTCTATGGGAAATAAAAAAAAAGATTAATCAAAACAATTCACTGCTTTGGGAAGCACGATTGGTCTGAACACTTGATTCCCAGAGCTCAGTTCCCAAGTCTCTCTCTCAGGAGACTGAGAACGTGTCAGACCCTGCCAGGTTTCTTTGTTTCATTACAGATGGAAACCTTCAGGCCTTGATGTGACTTGGCTTCACTGCTATGCTATCATTAAAATGAAAGGCTGGCGTGAAGGAGTCATCAGAGAACAAAAGGCCAGGAAAAAACAATCCTTTCCCAAAGAAGAGGTGGCAAAAGAGAAGGCAGAGGGAAAGTAATCACCAGGGTCTCTTCTCCCAGCTGAAGCTGCTGCTGTGAGAGATGCCCCTTCCTTCACCCTGGCCCATTGTCCTCCAGTCCCTCTTGGTGGGCCAGGACCACTCCTGTTCACTCCCGTCCCCCTCCTGTCTCCTCGCCAGAAGACCACGTGTCTCTTTGGCAGGAGACTGCGTGTCCCTTCAGCCTACGGTGGAAAATTGCCCCCCTCCAGCTTCCTTCCTTCCCCTGGCAGCGGTGAGAGAACGGCAGGAGCCCGTCTACCCCTGCTGCAGGCTGAGGAGCAGTGTGCATGCTCCTGCGCCTCCACAACTGGGCCTGTATCAGTTGACAGCCTGCCCCAAGTCGGCCATTTTACACCTCGCCACTGTGGGCGGAGAGGCCAGCTGGCAGCCAGCATCCAGAAGCAGAGCATGGGGCTCTGCGGTCGCTCTCTAAAACAGCCGACGTTCCTCGACGTCGCCCTCCACGTAGCTTTCTCCCTTCTAAAACACCAGTTGAAATGATGCCAAGATGACAGCCATAAAACACGGCACGTGCCCTTACTACCTAGGAACCCGCAGGCCACTCACAGCTGTTCTACTTCTGCCAGAACCTGTGCGACAGCCTGAGTCACAACTGAAACAAAACTGGCCCTCTCTGTCAGCTGGCTGCATTAGAGGGGTTATTAACATTCCAAAGCCTCATTGCAGTGTCTAATGTAATATTTACACAGCAGTGAGGAATTTGGCTTCCTTTCCTCTATGGCAGCACAACGTACGTGAGAAGGACGACACGGCAGCGTCATGTTTGTGCTGTACCAGAGAGTACTGCTCCAGAGATACTGAGAGGCTTCAAACTGCCTTTCCCTGGGTCGGCAGGGACAGGAGTTATCATCTGGCCCTTGAAGCCAGTGGAAAAAATCCCACCGAGTCAATCAAAGCAAGATGGTATCCCAGGGACAGAGAACAGGGAGCAGCCCCAGGCTGTTCAAAGACAAGTTTTTCAGACAGGAACAAGGATAAAGGCTTGAAAAATGGCATTTCTGGAAAGAAATATGTATATAGATCACAAGATAGTGTCATAAAAAAAGAAAGAGATGTGAGGAGAAAGAGGGAAAGGGTTTTATTATAAGAGTTTGAGGAAGAGCTGGGAAACAAAGCATGTCTGGGTTTGAGTTTTGCTACCAAAAAAATCAAATTACAGTTATTAGAAAATGCATTGCGAACACTTCGGGTGAGTCTGTGTTCAGTTCTAATCAACCTAGGATCAGTTATGTGAGGTCTGAGCTTTGGGCTCTTGATTGGGCTCTCTAAAAGCTACCATGATACATGTCAGTGCTATTCCTAAGAGTACTGAAGGTTTTGCATCAGGGATACGTACAAGAAGTTTCAAGGCTACAAACCAGGCAGGGCATTTCAAGCATGCAGTATCTTTTGGGTTTACACATTAAACACGAACTGAGGGAGAACTGGTGGGAGCTGGACAAATCTTGAGCATGATTAAAACAACTTCTTGGTTCTCACGCAGAATTAAACTGCACCTTTTCTGTCTTTGCAACCATATTAGAATGATATACACACAACGTTCAAGGCCCCCCCCCATCTATCATGAGGATACAAAAGGAACATGCATAATCTGAAAATTACTTGCATTAGATCCTTATGTGATCCACTGTACCAGAATGGATTTGTTTTATTCCCCTCGTTTTCCCTTTTCCTTCTTGTTTGAGAATGTCCTTTCTCTGCTAGTGCTCATCCAGCCTGTCTCAGTACTACAGCCACATTTCACAAGCTGCCAGTGAGCAGTGATTGTCACCTGTGGCAAAGCTGAAACATCCTCGGGACTGAGCTAGAGACTAGCTTAAATGCATTAAAATAATTCTATTAGTCACGTGGGTCTTTCACTCAGCTTTTCTTTAAGGAAGTGGCTTAACAGTTAGCATAATCTCCTTCAAAAATTTGATAGTAAGTAAAAAAACTCCCATGTGCAAGCATATTTTCCGTATTTAGTAGAAAAGCTGTACAAAAGTCAGCACTCATGCATTTGAATGCTACTTGTAGACCATACCACTCAGACAAGGTTCCTATCTGACCACAATATTCGCTGTCTCTTACTTCAATAAAATATTCATGGTATATTCAGTGAATAGCTGCAATGTTGAGTAATCCTTATAATCTAAGGAACAATTAGAAGACCATATTTCTCTTTAAACACTGTAACCACTGTCAATAACAGTTTAGTGATTACCTTTCATTCATATTTTTATATATTCTGTGGAACTTCATGCAGCAATGCTAATAGCCTCCCACTCAGAGTCCTGAATGACAAGAACAAAAATCCATGAATATGATTGTGCTACTTTAGCAGCTTCAGCATCATTCTTCTCTAAGTCCGTGAATAATAAGTGACAGATAGAAAGAAAAAAAGCCCCAAAATCCTAACATGGCACCTTGCTGAAGACCTGCATTTTTGTTTTAAAACACTGCAGAAATGATGGTTGTGCAAGTCACCTTACGCAAATTTCCCATCAGATTGCATCACATCAGTGCTAAAACAAGATGGATCGACTTCTATGACTGTGAACATGTTGCTACCCCTTCACGTCCCACGGGGCTCAGCACACTGATACTCTGATGTTAGGCCATTATACTTTGCTTCCCTGTGTATTTGAGCCTGCTATAAACCCATCCCTGGAGAATGTAATGATTATATAATGAAATATGCCTTTGTCGTCGTGACTAAAATTCAATTTTCTCCTTGTAACAAAGGAGGGAGAACAAGAAAGGGTGACAATCACATTATTTAAAATAAGGGGAAATGTACAATGCAACTACTTTGCATTTTTTTAATTTTCAGCACATAAGCTAGTGTAAAGTCATATAAGCATTATAGCATATAGTATTATCATTACCTAATGGCAACATTAGTATTATTGCTTTCAGATCTGATGCAGCAATCTTCTGCTGGCACCCTACCCACACGCAATTCTGTAATGAAAGACTTCAAAAAATACCACTTATTGGCCTTTTTTGACTTCAACTGGTTTTAACCATTTGCTCCTTTGACCATATAACCTGCTGACTTGAGAGGAAGACCATCATTACAAGACAGAGACCGTTCAGGTGAACCCATTCTAGCACATTCGCACTGCAGTATACAAATCCTTAACACTGAACACTCACACGATAATTATGCAACTGCCTACTCACATTACTTAACATGTTAAAAATGTCTATAACTGGTAAATGGTACACTAAGAACCTCACAGATGTCGCCTCATGTCTTGCGTGCTATCATTCACTGAAGATATACTTAATGTCAATTACTTGTTATTTGTGTTTTGTTATTTCTTTAATGGTAAAAAGATACAGGAATTTAATCCTTGGTTACTTGTTTTGATTTCAGGGCTTATTTCCCACGGCTGTGGCAGAAACACACCACATAAGGATGAAAATAGTACTACTTCTCTATTGAAAATTATGTGCTACTACTGAAGCACTCTTCCATCCACCTGGGTGAAAAGATGTAAAGAACATCTATTTTCGAGCATCCTTATGACACAAGGAACCGTCAATGAGTATACAACAAGTTGAAATTCATTATTCTATGAATCTAGAAGAAAACAGGCAAAAATAAATTGCATAGAGGAAAAAAATATGGCTGCACCTGTATATAAGTAACAAATGTGTAAGTAGCACACATCAATACTAATCAGTGTAACTAGGTTACCTGTTTTTTAAGACTTTTTGCTCTTACTACACTACCTGTAGATGCACAGTTGTGGTTCCCACCTAGGCACTATTACATGACAAACAAATAAACAGTTTGGTTCAGATTATTACCAAAGTTGACCCAGTTAGCATCCATCTGATGAGCTACTTGTAGAAGCAGATATGTTGCCAAATATAGATTTCATCTACTCTCTCTCTCTCCCTTCTCTACTTTCCATATCTACCAGTAAAAGATTTATACAGTAGCTCAAAGGGCCATAGTGATTCTGATAGCATAGAAGGTTATAGCACTGCTGGAGAGGTCCAGCTCCACTTAATCCTACCATTTATTATTTATACATTCTTGTAGCATCATTTAGAAAGACTAGAGAAAAACAACAGCCTGATCTGGCAGAAAAGAAGATGGTTTTGGTCCCAGAGCCCCGAGAAGGTTTTTGATAGATGAAACAGAAATGCTTTCTATTTATGCAAGTTCTCCATGTGCAGATCCTAGAATGGTTCACACACACATAAGGCTCTGCAGCACAAGGCTGTACAATCCAGCACAGTACTGTGCCGTAACAGTACAGTTGTGCCAGACGTGGAAATTCTGCCTCGGACTGTGTTGCACACTGGCCCCGGAAAGAGGGAGGGGAGAGAGCGTCAGCCATGAGGGAAGAGGGGAACACTCTTACTGCAAATCTTTGTAAAGCTACGAAAACTGTTTTTATTAAACATACGTAATGAATATATTTGTCGAATATCTTTTCTAGTCTAGCTGATCCATACATTTTTTTCTTTATAGGACTCTGAGATGCAGATCAATACAGAAGGTTATAATAAATTCTGAACTTTGCACAGCGTTCAATAGATATAGAGAGGATCGAGGCATCTATTTATTGTGAATAACTTTCCATTAGGAAGGAAATGTAACAGAATGTGAAGTACAGTTTGTGGGTATGCACAACAATGCATGTAATAAATATTCTGCTATGAATTCCCTTGGAGTTTTTCAGCGATGCCCTTCAAAGTCAAAAAAAGGCAAAGCCAAGGGTACCTCTAGCACAGCAAGGCTCTCAGTAACTGTTACAGCCCTCTAGCTCTTCTTTCTTCTTCCAAAGTGGGAAAGCACATAGGAAGGCAGGGAGAATAAAAGCACTATGCACTGGACTGATTTTGGTTGTAACAGAGGAGGCTTTTTAAACAAAGGAAAGTCTCAGCAGCACAACCAAAGCCCTTTCAGTTCAATTCACTGAAGACTATTTCTTACACAATTTACACAAGACATCACTTGAGTTTTGCTTCGAAAACGGTGAAAAATCCGGCTGTTTGGATTTAGGACAATGATGTACTTACACGTGCCTATTTATGCCCAGAAATACAACAGTGTAATGATTCTGGCAAGAGCATAGCTGTATCAGTAGTGGGAGAAGCCCAGCTTTGCCATCCGGCAGTATTTCTGGCTGAACTATCAGGATGCTCTGCTATTTCATTTAAGATTAAGCATCTGCTCAGCAGGTAGATAGGAAGTAACTCTTCAGCTAGCCATACTAAATTGAGTCTAAGTTATCTCTATATAATGTTTTCATACACTGTGCAGGTGAATTCACCAATTCAGTTAAAAAACTACTAATTGCTTTTGGGTCAACCTTAGCAATAGATTTTCTCTTTGAAATAAAGCACCATGAGTTCTCTTGTCCCCTGTACTCAGAAAGATACCTTGTTATGTTACCTGCTGCTCAAACATCAGCCTAATCAGCATCTTAAGCATCTCTGTTACTGCATCAGGCTCCACATAATAGAAAGCAGTTTAAACTCCGCTGAAAGGAAGCTATTGATTTCAAGAAGTCACAGTCCACTGAGATTGGTAAAGCACTTGCTCTTATTTGCAGTATTTGATGCCCAGTTGGAGCAGTTTAATGCAACATCGAACCCTGGCATGTACCGATACCTGAGGACTGGCGTGGTGTAAAAAACCCGAGAGAATAAATAAATTAGCTTGAATCACATACAGTGCAGAGTCATCGGGAGAACCTATCTGGGGTGGCATATACATGCTAGACCAAAGTCACAGGGCTAAAAAGTCCATGTCAGGAGCAACTACCCAAAAGGTGGATAACACCAGACAAAGGGAAAATTACATTCTGACACATAGCCTGGGTCTTCTGATGATCATCCTCCAGTATGAAGATTAAGCACCTGTTTGTTTACTGTCTGTTTATATCTTCTCTAACCTAAGATCAGCAATTTCTACAAAAAAGCATACTAATACCACTTCACTATGTAGATACCACGTGTAACATCCAATATGCTAAACAGCCGCAGGATGAAGCAAAGAAGCTGAACTCCCGGAACGATGTTTATTGAAGCTGTAGTTGACGTAAAACTGCGTGGCATGTGTGGGCACTGAACTGAGCTACCGTAAAGCCTTGACATGGCCCTCAAACTTCCCTGGCTTTTAATTTTGGTTTCTGAAGTAAAATTCAGTAAGTGGTATAAACCAAGCATAAGACAACGGGAACTTTATTTTGTCCATTACTCAAAACTAAGCTAGCGCATACCGCTCTCTGGACACTCATACAAGTGGAACAAGATGCTCCTTTAAACTGTGACAGGAGAACTTGTTACAGAGGTGCTTGGGGCATCCAAGGGGCAAGCAGCCCCCGAGAATTGGGACCTGAGCTGCACAGGACCCAAGTACAAATGACTATCGACTGCTCTTTATGCAAAAATTCAAATCCCATGTAGCAGATGTGCTTTTTTCAGTCCACAGGTCTGCAAGGGCCAGGCAGTATCTGGATACCTCCCCACATGTCCCTTTCCCGTCATGCTAATATGCTTACACCGCCCAGGGGCCCGCGAGGATGGAGTAAATGCAGTGAGAAGCTGCCAGGTGGCCTCCAGCCCCTGTGAGGCTGGGACAGCTGTCCTGTCAACCCCTCTTCTGGCACACGTGAGAGATTGACCGTCCCCGTTGCCCTGGACCCCTGATCACATCCCAAAGTCAGATGCCTTCAGACATGCCTACATCTGATTGCCTTCCAGAGCCTTCAGGTACTGCCGGCAATACGGCCCTATCGAGTGACGTGGTCCTTCTGTGGCTATTTTAACTTTTTCTTTGTAACTTTATGTTACTAATTGTAACTTTTCCCATTTTCTTTTGTAAGAAATTATAGCTTGTATGGATTAATTTTGTTTTGACAGTTTACGTCTAGACTGACAAACTCGGTGACCACCCACTGAAACATGGAGAAGATGCTATTTGTGGTGTACGAAGCCCTGCGCCAGAAACCAAAGGAAGTAACAGTAACCCAGCAGTGCCAACTGATAGTGTTGCACAGCAAACACATGGTGCTTTCATCTGCTATCTGACACTTAAGAAATGGCCTCATCCACGGTGCAAGCAAGAGAAAAATCACTTGTGAAGGCTGTAACAGCTCAGTGCATGTTTCAGTTGCAGCAGCAGCTTTACCAGCATTGCCGAAACAAAGGCCATTTCTTTCTGAAACGTTCCCAACCCTTTCCACACAAGCTGGAAATGACTGAACCAGGTGAAAACCACGCAGTATTAGAGAACCGGAGTCGGCCTGGAAGCTGCGCCACAGCCCTGGAATGCTTCCAAAACGCAGCCCCTGTCAGAGCAGTTACAGCTTTCGGGTCACGCTGTAATGGAGACAGTAAATCACCGATGTGAAATGCACTCCTATCAGAGTCCCATTATTGCAGAAATAATAAAGACTAGTGCTGGGCTGCAGCTCACCAGTCAAAAAGGGACTACGCTATGAAACCAACATGTTATATGACAGCAGCCTGGCTTCACATTGCCACAAATGAAGAAGGTTTTAAAACAACAAGTCGGATTTTTTTTTCTGCTCTTCCATACTGATCGTATAGTTACTTAATGTTTCAAGATTTCATACTGGATGTATAATTTCCTGGAATTTTCCATTTTAAAATTTCACGGGTAGCCAATAACAGTTATTATTCAGGAATTCACACTGCCTTTTAATGAAAAGAGAATTAACTGATGCTGCAAGGTTCTTAGTATTCGCATCGTAAAAACCCACAAAACTGGGGCCAACAGCAAAAGCGGACATCAGTCTTTCAAGGAAACAAGTACTATTCTTCACATTTTACCACTGACTCGCTGATAATCTCGAGTGAGTCACTTCCGATATTCCTGTCAAACTCTCCCCCTCCCTCTTAGTAGGACACAGAGAATTGCCCCTGCCCTCTAGTTGTCTCACTTGAGATGTTTCGGGATCTCAGTAAAGAAGGTATAGGCATTGCTTTTAAATATGAAAACAAAATAATTTTTTTTTTTAAATATCCCACAAACTTCTAGCGACTTTGGAAAGGTCACTAATGGAGGCACAGACCGTATGGCACATTTCCATTGATAAAAAAGAAAGCTCTCCCAAGGGTAATGGAACAACGTAAAATCAGGAAAAAGAGAAGAAAGAAATACCAAGTTTCTAGAGACCCTTTGTTGTCAAGGAACGATACCCAGCGTGCAGACATCAATGGGAAATCTTGATTTTGGCAGAAGCCTTCAAATGGTCCCACTCAAGAGCGGTCCCCAGGAAGTGTTCAGCTGGGGCCAGAACCTCAACGGGTGCGAGCAATCAGCTCTGTGGCAGTGGGACCAAAACTCCCATGGGTTTTAGGGGAAGAGAGATCTCTCCATGCACTAACCTTTATAACCAACTGTGACTAGTAATACAGTCATTTTGTAAGTTTGTCTAGCATTTTATTTCTCCTCTAGACGACTAATTGTTCTCCTTGGGTACCAGAGGCGAAAAGATCAGCCTGTTGTTTAAAGCACGAATCCAGGATGTAGAGAGAGCTAAAAAGAAAGCTCATCCACCTAGATGACAGAACAGGACGCTAACATTATTCATTCAGGCTGTACCACTGCAAATCCTCCTGAGGGCTAATGGAAACCTTTCGATTAAGAAGCCAAGTGCTCAGCACACACTGATGTAACCCAAGCTACAGAAATAAGCAGGTATCAGGCAAAACTCGTAAGAAGTATCTGATGGCTAGCTTCAAGAACATTTTTTTTTTCCTACCCCATCCTCTATTCTCTTCACATAATGCGAGAGCAATGGGATCACGGGTTGAGGGCAGCAGAAGGAAAGCCACCCCTAGGTGTTTCATCCACAACAAAGAATCAAACGTATCAGCTGCTTTTTGTCTGCAGGCAGGCTCTAAACAGAGTGAGAGCAAGTGGATGATGGGGCAGGAGAAGAAATTATCTAGCTGAAATTTCTTTAAAAACCCCCCCATAACCACAAACCTAAACAAAGGTTAGATAATGGCTGAGAAAATAACTAGTTTTATCATCATAGATATCGCTACGAAAAAAGAAAAGTTGTTATCACAGACAAAACATCCTCAGAATTAGATGAGACACTGTATTTCAGCAGGATTTATAAGCCCATTCTAATTTATGCTTACGATAAATAAACTTCACAGCATCTTTCCTAACCCACAGAGAAGGACATAAAACACACATATAGAGGTAGCATCACTACGCAAAAGAAATACATGGTTTCATTCACATGGTTTGCCTAAATGTGCTTTTATGTCTTATGGAAGCTGGCTGCAACGTAACTTAGCAAATGCTTTTCAGGTCAGAAAATAAATAAATAAATAATCAAATAAGACTCCTGCAGTCAAACGTAATGTGTCTTGGCCAAACTCCAGTGCATTTAGTTATATTGTGCTTTTGTTAAAATCATATTAAAATAATATAATTTCAGGCTGATTATTACTTTGCGGTTTAATGGGTACCCTTCTATGACTATCTGCAAATGTCCTCACACTATGCTGTATCACTAGCCTCAAATATCTTAATAAAACTGTAGTCTCATCAAAGACTGGGTAGGCTGAAATTCCCTCTCTTGCCTCCTTCCTCCCTTGCTTATCTTACAGTCTCACTTGGAGATGATAAAAAAGCTAGAATAATCATTTGAAAAAGACTCATGGTATGTTAACTAAAACTGGAAAATGACTTTTCAGTAAGATATTATTTTTATTCAAATACCATGTATGCCTTGTCTTAAGCTTCTGTATTCTTAAATGTTTTGGTTTTGTTTTTTTTTTTTTAATTAAAAAGGTAAGGATCTGCAATCTGTTTGCTAAGAAACCACTTTTAGGCATGCTAGTATCACAAAGATAAAACGTCTTCATCAGTCCCATGTAATATTAAGAGAAATCCATGGCTATTGCACCTGCAATTTTGGACTTCAATGCAATGTAATATATGCTTTTTTGGGAACTGACATTTTTCAGAAGACACGCACACTGCCACATTATGAACAAGCAATGACCTTTTTAAGTAGTGACGATTTTAATTCAGTTATCGAAAGCCTGAAAATAGCAAGCAAATGAAAAGCAGAATGCCAGCAAGGATGAGAATGCTACAACTTAGCATGTCATTTTTCTTCCAATATTTTCATTCCGTTTGCTTTACTTCTTCATTTGGAATTTATTTTTTCTCAGACCGAAACATCCACTTTTTGTACAGACAACACCAACCTAGCTGTAGTACTGAAAAACACCATTTAAACAACTGGAAAAATACTGTAGGACAGTGCAGGGAAAAAAGAATCCATTTCATTTCTTAGAAGCAATTTCCTTCGTGCTTTTTTTTTTTTCAGTATTGTATGCTTCACAATTTGAAACCGAGCAATTTTAACTTGAACGGTCTCTATTACGTCTCAAAGTCAATGATGGGGTTGATCCAAGAAATGCTAAAGGCTTTTGCTTCTTTTCTTTGTTACAAGTATGCGTATGTGAAATACTCTTTTGTATTTCCTCTGCTGGAACATGCTTATGTGCAATAAATTCACTCCTGAAAAGTATTGCTATTCGATGCACAACGTCAAATTATCATAAAAATTTAACAGCTGCATTAGATAGATCAATGACTTATCTATTCATCATTCTGTCTTCAGAAAAAAAGGTGACTGATAGTAGATGATTCACAAGTAGCGTAACAGCATGGAGCATGTAAAACGATCCTCTCCCAGAGTACGTTTTCAGCTTCCCATAAGCATGGGCTTTAAACCTTTCTGAGATGAAGGTTGCATCTTGCCTTTTATATTTAGCTAATGGCAGAACTGCCTCCCATGAACATGTCCAATCTTTCTGGAAACCATTAAGGCTACTGGCCTCCACAGAATCCCACACCAGTGAGTTCCAGTGCTGAACTACTCACTCACTCTGGGACAAACTGCAGCTCATTTCAAGGCTGCAGCCCGGCAAGGTAACTGAGCGTCTCAACTTCTTGTGTTGTGGAAAGCACTGTATGCTTCCACCATTACAGGACTGTAGTGTATCAAAATCCAGAGAACTCTCAATCTTTGTTTTAAAAGAAGCCTTCACGCACTCTAACTAGAGTGGCAAAACCCTACAGAAGACCCTCTCCACCTCTAGGCAGTGGAAATCGTGATTCCATAAAGAATGAAATGTAAGAGCATTACACTACCATCTGGAAACTAAAAACGCTCCCTCATTCAACAGACACACCAGGGATGAAAGAAATAGGTGTGGTTTGATGCCAGGCAACAAATTTCACTCCATGAGAAACAGTTAGGAAGCACACTTCCTTTTCCAGTCCTGCCAATCCCAGGTTTAATACATATAGCTTAAATAGACCTTTATTGCTTTTCAGATCAGATGCCAAATATTATATGCCAGGCATTCTCAGTGTGCCTATTTCTGCAATTTCTGCAATTTGCTCATCCACAGTCTTATTCAGTAGGTAATGGTAATAGACATTTTGACACAAAGACATGGAGCTGGGTGTGTGGAGGGGTGATGCAAGAACAGGACCAGACAACATGCAAGGACTAACTCGGTGACTACCACTGCATCTCATTAGACGGTGTAAGCTGAACACTTTCAGCTGGCCTAAATCAAACTGCGCACTACCAACATGCTTTCTTCTTCTTATTATTATTATTATTATTACATTTAGGCATGCAACAATATTCCGGAGTAGCGTCTCAGGGCACAATGCCACTTGCAGTATAATGGCTTTGTTAACAAGCTGTAGCAAATGCTCCTACCCAAATAACGAAGACGAACTTTGGGTGTTTCTAATCTAATAGATTTCTTTGGAGGGACAGGGAAACCTTTGAACAAGCTGCAATAAAAATAAATACAAAAAAAATTGAGAATTATAGCATCTCATTATGCTTGCTTTAGCATAGAAATACATTAAAGCAGTGCATTAAGTTAGTTCAAGATGCTATATACACACAAGAAATACTGTCACTTGCTTTTTTTCTTTAATCCTGTACTAGATTAAACACGCAGTGTCACATCGGCTGGATCAGCAAGCAGACGTGTCTAACAGGACTGCTTATTAACTTGCTTCTCTTACAACCAGTTCATATAAAAACAAGCAAAAACTTACAGGTGGGTCACAGCATCAGCGTCAGAAGATGATCTAAACCTGATCGCCCTTCTTGGTCCCTTTGAGCTGCCCCTCTCTCTTCCTCCTAGCCCCCCGATTAATCTGAACCCCGCGCACAGATGAAAGCCTGCAAGACACGGTCGGGAAAAGCCCAAACACCAGACGGGCATCCCGGACGCCTCCCAACGCGCAGCGTAGCTTTGTTCTGGCAGGAGCCGTGCGGTCAGCTATTCCTCCAGCGGCGCCCCGCTCGCAGGCGGCGGGCCGCGGTGCTCCCCCCGCCCC
>VZSC01003367.1:357699-372780 GCA_013398225.1 Steatornis caripensis | reverse complement strand
GATGATCCTGCTGCGGGCGCGCCGGGCCGGGCCGGGCCGGGTGGAGGCGGAAATACACGGACTGGATCTGGCGCGGGAGCGGCGCGGAGCGGGGGAGGGGGCTGGTTCCCAGCCCCGCGGCTGGTGCCTGCCCTCGGGGGCGCCGCTGCGGGGAGGTGCGGGGCGCCGAGCGCGCCTGGATCCCTGCCACGCTGCTGGGCGAAAGTCCGCTGTGACAGTCGCAAGCATCCTGCAGCCCCCGGAGAGGCGGGGGAAGGCGCAGGCCCGGGGCCCTCCCGTTTCTCTCACCAGCACCTGTTTTGTTTTTTTTTGTTTGTTTGGTTTTTTTTTTTTTGAATCTTTAAAAGGACATTAAAGCTTTGAAATCGTCTTTGTAGAAGACGCTGCTAAGCAGCCATTCTCGGGGAAGAGGTAGCTGAAGGTGATTCTGGGTTTTGATGAGTTTTGAAAGCTAAAGTTCAAATACTTTTGCTTTTAATTTAGCAGCGTACAAGGAGAGCCAAATAAGAAGCTGCATAGAATGGTTTTAAAAAGTTAAAATTACTGAGATGATTTCACTTGCTCAGTTTTAAGATGGAAGGATGCAGGCTCAGCAGCCTGCCTACAGCGCCCTGGAAAATGGAGGGCTTAAAATAGCCAATTACCAACACAACGCCCATCTATTAACACAGAGATTATGAGACCACCTCTTCCTTCTCTCCCCTTCTCAGATAGACAAGTGCCTCCTTGCTCACTCCTCCTCTCCCAGCTGTACCACCACCTTCCTCCCCTCATCCCTGCTCCGTCACCCATGCTGCCAACTGCAGAGAGGGTCCCTCGTGCTGGAGAGGAAGGGAGGAAGACAGGAGCAGATACAATTTCGGGACCGACACAAACCCAGAGGAGTCAAAAATAATGTCGGCTAGAGCTCACGCGGGGTGCCTGGGCTTGGCGGTTGCTATCTGCCGCTCAGCTCGCCGCTACCGCTCATCTCGCGGCTACCAGCACTTGTGGCAGTACCGGCGTGGAGGCAGATGTTGCATGGCTTCAGGGGAAGGAGGCTGCCAGCCCTGACTCACACCACAAGCATCACTGCAGTCAACAAAGTACACTGGCCAGGGGACAGATCATTAGATGGGCCTGCTGGGCTTTTTCTCCAGTGAGGAACCAGAAGTGAGCAAGTAAAGCCAAAAAATTCAGTGCTTTACTCACAAGTGTGCCATAATGGGAATAACTGATCTCGGAGGAACCGGGCTGGAGGAAATTTGGGACCAGAGTCTCAGACTGCAAGACCTTTAAGCTGCCACTGCAGAAGTCACATGAGAGATAATGGTACTCATCAGCAGGACATCACCTACGATCTTTATTCACCTAGCGCGGTGTCCTGTTTAGCCACATCAACTCACAGTTTCAGTATCCTGTCCCCCTCCTGGACATCTCTATATTGCCCAGAACGACAAAACTTCCACAAGGCCACTGCTGAATCATGCAACTCTTACTGCTAGAGAAACAGCCATGGTTACCATCTCTGCAACAGCTTAGACAGAATATTTCCTAGATATATTCCAGAAGAAAAGCAGTAGTTTCTCCTGTCCATATTTTCAGAGAAGCAGTATTGGATTACTCACAGTACTGCTTACATATTCTTAGGGGTTTTTTTTTGTGTGTGTTAGAAGGAGACCACTCACTGGAAACACAGTTTAAAGTGTGAATTAATTTTTTTTTATATACTGCAAGTGTTTGCACTTTTGTAAAAGTTCCCTCTTTAATTTGTTCTGTTCCTCTCCCCTCTATTTGTGCTGTATCAGTAAGGATGTATCTTGAAGAGCGTTTGCCATAGCAATTCTTTAAAACCACCGCACGCACCAGCAGGTGCTTTCCTCACCGAATCACCATAAAATGATCACGCATTTAAATTCTGTGATGCTCACCTCTTGACTAGAAACTCAGCATGGCTTATGTTTTCTGGGAGAAAACAGCAGCAGCAGTAAATATGAGACTGAAGGGCTTTTTCCTATTTGGATTTATTAAACGAGAATGTAAAATGGCGGACTTTATTGAACAAAACTGGCATTGACGGTACATACAATACATGTATTTCTGAGGAGGCTGTACGCTGACACCTCTAAACCAGCCGCCGTCACAGTTTTCTGAGGTCTTATGTTTGGTTGTTCTGAACCAAGTCATCTTTGATGTAATAAAATTGAGTCCTGTTCTGCACAGCCAGACAGCGTCCTGGTCTGTTTGAGTATTTTGACATAGAAAACTCACAGAGCTTCCTCAGTCCTCACAAGCAATGCATGAACCTGCTCATTTTTATAACGAAAAAATAATTAGCAAATGAGTAATTTCTAACTGGTGAATGGTTGTTTATAATAACTCTAGCAGAGGCAACAAGCAATTTGTGCGAGCAGCAGTTCAACCACAGGTAGTGAAGGCACTCCGAGTTTAAGAGAGAGCTGAAAGGTCTCTCAGCATGCCAATCTGCAACTTAAGAGATACTCGGGCAACGTTTAAATGAGTTGGCCCAAGTACTGGGAGCAGTTTAGCTGCAGAGGAACTGAGCTCTGTGCAGGGTATTTATTCCACCTCTTGGAAGTATAAAATAATAATTTAGTAGAAAAAGACCCTGCCAGAATAAATTTTTAATTGCCTGTATTCATAAGCTCTGAATCTGAGACATAAACAAAGGGAATGGAAAATTCTCACTTATAATTACAATCTTGAGAGACAATTTGCTTGACAGGAATGTTAATTTCTGGCTACAGGATGCTGAGGACAGCTTGGGATAGACAGTGGGGAAGGAGCACGTCACTGGTGGATTTCTGTTGGTGAATAACTCAAACCAGCATGATCTTAAATGCAGGTGTCCCAGCATGTATGCTAATTAAGGCCATGAAAAGGGGATGACAGGCGTGTCCGCTGTGTGTGTGGAAAAAATCCCCTCATTCTCGTTTCCTAGAGACTTCAATTTGGGATGCTTGTGCTGGGATACCATGCAGCCTGTAGTAAAGCATCATTAGATTATTGGGGAAAAAAAAAATCCCTAAAAATTTTACTGACTACAACATAAGGTAATTAGTTTGGACTTTATTATGATGGATAAAGATTACTTAATCACTGGACTGGAAGATGGTGGTTGCCTAGGGACCAACAATCATAACCTGATTATGCTCAATATGTGCTGTATGTGCTTTAAAAAGCCTAACTGTCCGAAGTGGAGGCAAATAATGAACAGCAGTGAGAGGGAGGAGAGACAGGAAGAAATCCATGGATGGAAGGGGATGTTTAAGAATAGCTTGTCTCTCAGAAAGCAAATTTCCTGAGTGTAAATTGAAGAGATTCCTCTTCCTACAGCATTTGCGAGACCTTTAAGCACTGGAGAAGTTACAGAAGATCAGAAGACTCCTTAGGTCCTTTCAAAAAAACTGAAAATTTTTTAAAATTATGATGTTAAAAAATGAGATGATTAACTAACATAAGTGGTCTGGATGAGGGGATCAGGAGTACCATGATGAAGTTTGCTGATGATACCAAACTGAGCGGGGAAGTAGACACTTTGGAAGGGAGAGCCACCCTGCAGAAGACCTGTATAGGCTGGAAGAGTGGGCTGACAAGCATCTTATGAAGTTCAGCAAGGGCAAGTGTAAGGTCCTGCACCCGGGAAAAAATAATCCAGGAGTGCAACACAAGCTGGTATCTATCTACCTGGCTGGAGAGCAGCTCTGTGGAAAGGGACCTGGGGGTCCTGGTGGACAATGAGCTCAATATGAGTGAACAGTGTGCTGCTGCGGCAGAGAGAGACAACAGGATGCTGGGTTGTGTAACGAGGGCATCACCAGCAGAGAGAAAGAAATCATTATCCCACTCTACTCTNGAAAAGGGGATGACAGGCGTGTCCGCTGTGTGTGTGGAAAAAATCCCCTCATTCTCGTTTCCTAGAGACTTCAATTTGGGATGCTTGTGCTGGGATACCATGCAGCCTGTAGTAAAGCATCATTAGATTATTGGGGAAAAAAAAAATCCCTAAAAATTTTACTGACTACAACATAAGGTAATTAGTTTGGACTTTATTATGATGGATAAAGATTACTTAATCACTGGACTGGAAGATGGTGGTTGCCTAGGGACCAACAATCATAACCTGATTATGCTCAATATGTGCTGTATGTGCTTTAAAAAGCCTAACTGTCCGAAGTGGAGGCAAATAATGAACAGCAGTGAGAGGGAGGAGAGACAGGAAGAAATCCATGGATGGAAGGGGATGTTTAAGAATAGCTTGTCTCTCAGAAAGCAAATTTCCTGAGTGTAAATTGAAGAGATTCCTCTTCCTACAGCATTTGCGAGACCTTTAAGCACTGGAGAAGTTACAGAAGATCAGAAGACTCCTTAGGTCCTTTCAAAAAAACTGAAAATTTTTTAAAATTATGATGTTAAAAAATGAGATGATTAACTAACATAAGTGGTCTGGATGAGGGGATCAGGAGTACCATGATGAAGTTTGCTGATGATACCAAACTGAGCGGGGAAGTAGACACTTTGGAAGGGAGAGCCACCCTGCAGAAGACCTGTATAGGCTGGAAGAGTGGGCTGACAAGCATCTTATGAAGTTCAGCAAGGGCAAGTGTAAGGTCCTGCACCCGGGAAAAAATAATCCAGGAGTGCAACACAAGCTGGTATCTATCTACCTGGCTGGAGAGCAGCTCTGTGGAAAGGGACCTGGGGGTCCTGGTGGACAATGAGCTCAATATGAGTGAACAGTGTGCTGCTGCGGCAGAGAGAGACAACAGGATGCTGGGTTGTGTAACGAGGGCATCACCAGCAGAGAGAAAGAAATCATTATCCCACTCTACTCTGTACTTGTCAGGCCACACCTGGAACACTGTGTTCAGTGTTTCGTCCCTGCTAAAAAGAAAGACGTGGACAGGCTGGAAAGGGTCCAGAGAAGGGCCACAAAGATGATCAAAGGACTGGGAAGCCTGCCATGTGAGGAAAGGCTGAGAAAATTCGGTTTGTTCAGCCTTGAGAAAAGAAAGCTTAGGGGAGACCTCATCGCCGTGTTCCAGTGCTTAAAGGATGGCTACAAAGAAGATGGAGACTCCCTTTTTACAAGGAGTCACATGGAAAAGACGAGGGGTAATGGCTACGAGTTACTCCTGGGGAGATTCCGATTGGACACAAGAGGAAAATTTTTCACAGTGAGTGAAATAATCAGCCGTTGGAATAATCTCCCGAGGGAAATGGTGGATTCCCCAACATTGGATTCAGCTGGACAGGGTGCTGGGCCATCTTGTCTAGACTGTGCTTTTGCCAAGAAAGGTTGGACCAGATGATCCTTGAGGCTCCTTCCAACCTGGTATTCAATGAACTATTGGATAATTAGCCTGATACCACTTTTCATAAAAGCAGTGGAAGAAATGCTGTAGAATTCTGTAAGTAACAAATAAATTAAAAAGTGAGTAAGTAAATATATGAAATATTTGAGTAAATGAATAAATAAAAACGTTTCCTTAAATAAATTTCAAATTTCATACTTCGAGTACAAGTTTGGTCAAACTAAATAACTGTGTAGATAAACTACATTTTAGAAAGGCGTGCGTGCCCTCATAGCGTGTTGGAGTAATGAAATTAGAATCCACAATATTAATAAAGCACATGCTCAGTGGAAGCTAATCATGGATCAGAAGCTTAGAAGCTATGTAAGAAGGTACAAATTGCTAAAGACCTCTTTAATTCAGCCAAGAAAGGCACAGCAAGAGTCAGTGTCTGTCAGCAAAAGCCAAACACATTATGGAAATAAACTCTGCAATTTTTAAAGGCGTAGCAGACTAGCTGTTGAAAGAAACTACCCAAGGAGGGGATGACTTCAAACAAAAAACGGTGCCCTTTCTGTAAGATGTCTTTTACACAAGGAAGTTTTTGGAACCAACAGAGAGGTTTCACAAGCTGAAAATTCAGTCAGATGTAAAGGTTAGACTAAACAATTTAACAGTCCTTCATGGCCATGAGAGCTCTGGATCTGCTAGTGAAGTGAAACTAAAGCTTCTACGCTGAACTTTTCCTGTCTCTCCTGAGATTTATAAATTAGGGAAAGATGTGAAGAGGAAGGGTACTCTTCAAATGGAGGAACTACTGTAATGTTTGCTTCTTGAATAAGTGAGTGGGAAGTTATACGTACGGAGATCTTATGCCATAGTCATGGCAAATAGACAAAATGTCTTATGTCATAGTCATGGCAATAGACAAAAATGAACGAATGCGCAAAAACTCTTGATTATTCTCTGATACTGTATGCTCTCCAACGTAATAAAGGAATAATGTCTTCTAATGTCACAATACTACAGCTACAAGCAATGGATGCTTTCTATTCAGTATATCCAATGGGGAAGGCAGAACTTGCATTTAGCTCTTATTTCTGCTGAAGAGGAGTAAGAGGCTGAAGAATACAGGCAGGATTAAGAACACATCTTCTGGCTATAATTGCAAATATTTCTTAATTAAGATTTTTTCATTTTGTCATCATATCGGGACTATTCTCTTGAAGTAAATGCAGCCTGTGACAGTGAAGTTGCAGCCTGAGATGGGGATTAGGTAGGAATCGCATGTGCTACAGTAGTCATTCTCCGTCACTGTTCAGGCTGATGGACGGTGCTGCATGTCACCATTTTGTGATCTGAAAGACCCTGTGAATCATAAATACAGAAAGATCTGGGCAGATATGCAATCTACAGAGACAACATTCACCTTACAGTGAAAAAAGCAATGGGACTTGCTCTCTCAGTAAATCACTCAGAGCACAGTTGGGGGAGCAGAACTTTTGCTTTAATCAGCTCCTTCTCTATTTTTTTAGGGAGCTAAGTGTGATTCTACTGAAGTGAATGAACAAATTATTTTAAAAGGTCCCGACCCAGGATTACATTGTGCTATTTTATGCTTCTTGCTCCAGTTTGCATGGTTCTGTTTAGCTGTGCTTCAGCAAAAGCATTAGAGTTTCATGATGGTATCTAGGTTCCCTCTCACTCCCTCTGAAACCTATATTTAAACTGATGGCTGCTGTAATTGAAGGGAGTGGAATTATTTTTGGGACTCACCACAAATGCTTACTCATTTTGTTAAATGCTCCTGTCATTATTAAATGATGAGCACCCTGTCATCACCTGACGTTGGGTTTCAGTTCCAGAAGCATCTTCAGTTTTTCCATCAAGCACTTAAACGTGAGCAATACTGCCTTGCTTTCAGTATTATTTTTGGCACCTCTTTTGTGCTACTGGAACACAAATGCCTGTCTCTAGCTCGCTCATTACATTGGCCTCTGTTGCGCCCTTGGAGTTCAAGAAAATGTGTGCAGATTTTCTGCTATTCCACGTATCATGCATGAGGTGAGATCCCTCAACTATTTATGAAAACATGACTGAAAGACATCTGCAGAACGCTTGAAGTAATACAGTCCCCCTTCCAAAAAAGCTCTGCAAATACACCCTTTTAGACATAAAGAACCTGGACACAAGTTCAACTGATGCCAAAAGGCAAAAGGACCCGTTGTCTTTATTTTTAAGGTTGCATGACTGAAGACACCTCCAGATTACTCCCGCTTGCTCCGTCCCATACCAAACGCAGTCAGTACCATCTGTCTACTAGAGCCGGAACTGCTTCTTTCAACTGACAAGCAATTAGTTTGTAGAACAAGTCACTTGAACTAGTAACCTGTAAATGGGGATAAATATTCACTTAATAAATTTGCTATTATTTAATAAGATAAAAAACACTGACTGAAATTCCAAGAGAATTCCCATTATTTTTTGCTGTTATGAGTATAGAAAGTTAGAAAAATAAGATCTGTTAAAATTGACAACAGAAAAGCTACAGAATGAGCTCAATTAATTTGTGTTAACATACAATACCATAGTTGAGACTTAAGACTAAGCCATTCTCTATTGTGAGAAAGAAAAAGACAAAAACGTCATCTTTCACTCTACTGAATGAAAACAGACAGTGATGCTGTACCTCGTCTCATTAAGTTAAAACACCAAGTTATAGCACAGGACGCTGAGTTGAAAGTCTCAGCCAGTCCTTGGCTGAGAAATTGGGACCACCTCAGGATATTTAATAGAGATAAATGCTGTTACCATATTTATCCTGCGCTATCTGATTGCAAGAAGTCCTTTCCAGTAGTGTAACAAGGCTTATTCTAAGTTTATCACAACCTCGGTGAAGCTCTCCCCAAAGGGCAATCATGCAGCTGGAGTCTTCCTGTGCTTTAGGCTTCCCTGGGAAGTGTATTTCCTGAGATCTGCAGCGTCATGGACAATTAATCATTTTTACTCTAGGGCCATGTGGTAATTGAGTAACACAATACTTCTTTTTACTATGTGGGGAGATTGTCTGGGGATGAGGAAGAGACACAAAAGACATTGGAAGACTGTCTTTAAGGAAAACATCTTCTTGCCTCACATGTGGCATATGCTTCCAGCAATTGTTCCATACATTAAAAAAGAAAACTCATCAATCATTTTAAACACTGGTATTGGTTCAGCAGTAAATCTTCTTAGCAAATACAGTCTTAGTATGGCAATTGAGGGAGGTTCCATTTGGAAGCCATCTGGGAAATGGCTATGTTCTCATGGAAATTTTGAGCAAAATGTCCCTGCTTCCCCCCTCCCCTCCTCCCCATGCTTGCTCCAAAAACAAGAACTATAGATTGAAGGCTAATATTGTGGATGAGAGGGTGTGAGAATACTGATACACATGGCCAAATGATGTTGCTCTTGGCATACTAAGGACGGTTTTTGGCAGTAAATTAGGTGTACTTGATAGTAGGGAAAAAACTATGAAAAAACCTTCTGACATACATTATGTAGGCATTCTAAATAATATATAATGAGATGGTGATTTAGCTAAAACATTTTAACTGGAGGGTTTCCAGTGCTTTGTGTCAGATCTTCAAAGAAGTGAAATATGGAAGTGGATTAGGAGGAAGTGCATGTTACCGTCTCTCCAAGCCTGCTCTCAAACCTGGCTCTAAACTTTAGGGCTTAAGCTAGTTATCAACACGTAAAATACATCTCAAACACTCACTTGACTATGTGTGTCAGTTCCTGAAGGAATTGTAACTTAAATCTCACCAAACAAGGAAGAAGTACCAGTTGTCTTTTCAAGAAGGTTGGCGTAATGACTATGGTACTGGCTCTTTAGTTTGGGAAACCTACCTGTAAGTCTCCGTGCTTGGCCCAAGTTGCTTCCGGCCTCAGTTTTCCATTTACAGCATGAGGTGAAAGGCATTTCCTAACTTCTTCGCTGAATTTTGAGGCTAAATACATTCGGAGGTACTTTGCCATGAGGAAAAGGTGTAGAGAAGAGACACATCACTCTGATGACAGCCACCACCAGAAGGTCTGCACAAAAGGGCCAGAGGCTGTGATAAATCAGTGCATTGCTACAACTGCAAGGGGGAGCGAGGCGCGCTTCCATTCCTTCATGTCGACTGAAACATAACATTGCTCTATTTTCTCTTAAGTAAACGCAAATAGTTATGGAGTAATTGTAGAAAGAGTTCGTATCACTCTTGCTGACATGCCTGCTCTGCTTCTCTATGTTAGAAGGCAAGACTATATGAAAATGAACACTACAAGCATAAAAGCTATTGTGTTGTTCAAGGACAAGGCCATAACTGTAGGAGGCTGACTCTTTTGTCCTCCAGAAATGAGGTGCTTATTGCCAGCAAAAGGACCTGGAAGGCCTTTTGTATATATTTCACCTCGCAGATCTAAGGGCATTCATTCCACATAATTATTGCTGCGGAAGTTTGAATTCTTCCTCTCTTTTTAGGAGGACTGCCAGCCTGATAGTCACTCTGTTGGTGATGCCTTTGGTGAAGGTCACTCTCTGGAACAACTGCAGCCCTAGGGCGGCTGCTTCAGCTTTTGCATAGTTTGGGAGCAAAATTATTCCTTGTTTCTCCAAAAAGCAGACTGCCACAGGACTTAATTCCGGACTCCAAAGATTATGAATAGAAACCCTAAAATCCGGTTTTACACATTTTACTTAAATGACACCTTCAGCCGATGCCCTTTTGAATACATGGTCAGTGGTTGGTTGGAGTGAGCTGTGTGCTCACATGGCTCTTCCAGAGTTCATAATTCAATTTAGGAAATAAATATGATTTCCCTGGCTAGCAAAATCTCCTGGCACCTTCTAAATGTCAAAAATACCTTGTTCCTTTATGAACAAAGTAAAGCATTTACAGATTACCATGATTTTATGATACGGCTTTTAAATTTTCCAGCTCATTGCTGGACCAGTAGCCTTTACAATATAGATCCAATTTACTTTCAATATATACAAATACGAGACAGTGGCTTGAGCTTTTTATGCACTTATCAGGACTCTAAAACTGAATTACTCTCATGGCTGAAAGCCAATGAGTTATTTATCATCTAATCAGCTATAACTGAAGATAACACTTATTAATGTAAGCAAATACAACAAATACTTTATGAGGTTTAGGATATGTTTTACCCAGATAACAATAATGCCAGTAGTCACTGACAGCACGCCGCAAATACCAAAGACAGATCCAATTGAGAAGGAAGTTATGTCTTAATTACTGAGATATGATGATCCAAATGGCAATAATTACTCCCCAAAATGAACTTCTAGAAGTCTGCTGTAAGAATGGAAAGTCAGCTTGTTGTCGCCTGCTAGGAAGCCACTTGTTCTCTCACTGCAGCACCTGCTAGGTTTGCTGTTCTACAAATGACTGAATTTAGGAAAATCAATCAGTGTAATTTTGTCTTCACAAGCACTATGTGTTTCCCTCATATGGGTTACTGTTATGTCGGAGAACAGATTTTTCAAGAGATAAAAGGAAAACAGCAGCCATTATATGTTATAGGAAACAGACTAATGCAATACTCATTATAAACACACACTTCTTATTTGCCTGACAGTAACTTTCATGAGCTAAAATAAATCAGTACACCTTTAAGACTACCTTTTTTTGCTATTCTTTGCCTCTGTGCTGCAGCAGTGCATGACAGGTAAATCTCTTGCTTCCTAGCATTTCGAGCACAGTGGCAGAGTGCTGTCTTGAGGAGTTCATCCCTCCTGATGGAAAGACATGCCTAACCACCTATCCAAGGAGTGGTGATTGTTTGCAAAGGTCAGCACTGCTCAAGCAACTTATATCCCAGGTTTGCTGCCATTAGCTAGGTTCACTTCTGAACTCTGCCGTTCCTCACTGTTTCATTTTTTAAAATTTTTTTTAAATACCACAATATTATCTATCCGCTCTTCTCATACAACGTAATTTATTTACTGCCTACATGGATTTTAAATTGATTATAAAAGAATTCAGATGAGCTTCACAAGCAGCGCTGTGATCATTAAAACACAGCAAGCTCCTGTTGGAATAATACTAACTGAAAAAAGATGCAATTCGTTTTCAGTTTGTCAAAACTGCTAGCATCACAACTTGAAAACCAGGAACAAAACAAGCACACTCCTTCCATGCACAGGTTATTCTGTAACATCAGCATTGCCAAGGGTTTCCGTTATTTCCCTTGAGTTGAACTTTGAAAATGACTCTAAAGGCTCCAGTCAAATTGTAACACAGTTCGGCTCAATTGTGAGGCAACATAGCCTGCATTAGGGCCAGGTATTAAAAGGGAAGAAAAAAGGGAAGAAAAAAGGAAGCGGTAAAATTGAAACTCCTGCGGTTTTGATATGAAGTCAACTCGATTTTGACAGCTTTACCAGCCTGGTACTTAGGGACCAAATTTGAAGGGAAACAAAATGCAAGGACAAACCCAATCCTGACTGATGCAAGGATTGGTATTTGCAACTTGTTCAGAAGTGTTTATTCTGGGATCACTGTGAGAGCATTTTGCATTGGGGTGAAATTACTAAACACTACCTCAAGGTGAAGAAATGAGAAATACTGTTATATAGCCTTGAAGAATTAAATGAAATAATTTTGTTCAATAGATTCAGAAATTGATGTCCTTATTGCAAAGTCCATTGGTCTGGGTCACCAGTCTCTCCAGTATGCAGTTTGTTCCTGTAAACCAAGAACTGTTTCAAACCTGACATTTCCCCAGGGTACTACGTAAACCAGGTTCTCCCTAGAAAAAAGAAGATAAAAGAGCCAGCAAAAGAGTATCTATAATGTGTATGTATAGCTCATAAAGAGACAGACATTTGGCAATAAGACAGTTTTCTTTATGCCTTTACTGTCGTGAGTCAACTGAACTCCAAGAATCTCTACCTATGCAGTATGCAGAAAAGAACAGAAAGGAAATGTTCCTCCTGATTAGAAGTTTCAGACTGATTGAATTTTATTACATCGAAGAACTCTTTAAAAATAACTATTTAGTATCCTGTTCAGGTAAAATTTATCTCCAAGACACTGACGATGTAGAACACACTTGGAACGGCAGGATGCTTACAAAGCTGCTGTGGTGCCTCCACAGCTCCCAACAAGCGGGCCATGTCACAAGGCTATTGCTGCCATTGTCTTGTTGTTACTGCAGGTTTTGCAGCCGTGCAAAGACAGGTGGCATGATGCTATCTTAAACTGTTTCTGAAACTCTGGATCTCAAATCCCAAACTAGCAGACCGGTTTATTTTCTACTACATCGTTCCAGCTGACACTACAAATGCGCCTCACAACTGCCTTCAAAGCCTGCCATGCCAGTCTCTAGCACTGTCTGTCTCCATCCTGTTGAAAATATGCTGCCTCTGTAACAAGTTTACCAGGACGGAGGCTGGTTGATCACATGGATATTTCAACAAGCCTTAGAAAGCCCCCAAAATGCCTGATGAAAAGGCTTTGCCTGTGCAAAACAAAGCTGTAAAGCCAGGGAGGCTTGGATTATACTGTCACATGGGACGTGCCCCAGTCGTGTGGCAGGGGAACAGAGAAGTGAATCACAGCAGATGAACTTGTACGGGGCATAAAACTGGGAAACAGTCTCTATTTGTATGTATGTATGTCAAACACTGCTGAGGCTGTGAACCACTGTGAAATAGCAGTGATACGATGTCTCAGAGCATAACACGAGAGCAGCACTCACCAGGACTCAAGACCAGGTCTGCTGTACTACTGCAACGCATGGTTTTGCGTGAATGCAAGAAGCTTTCACTACGGATATTTCACGAAAAAATTGTCATGTAGCAGATGAGGAAAAAATGAAATGGTTGCCCAATAACAGAAGTAATGGGGGAGGTAATGAAATGACAACCCTGGAAGTACAAACACTTTTCCAACCACTTCCTGACTGCCCAGATAAAATTCACAGAACAGAAACACCTCTTGTTGGTACACCGCAGTATGAAGGCTGAGCATAATCTAATAATAATTGGATACTTCACTTCATTTGGAGTGCCTCAAATGTCTTGACAAGAACAGAAATGCCGCAGCTCCATGTCACAAAGAGATTTATTTCCTGCTGATTTGAGATTTTATTTTTTCTTGGATGAATGCCCTTTCAATTTCTAAAACAATGTACCAAGGGTAAAAAGGGATAAAGGATTAATTATGGTGAGGTACCAAAGAGAAGAAAACTAGATAATTAAAATAAGGTTTTCTTTTTAAAAAAATGAATATTTAACACATGATTCTCTTCTTCAAGGAATGAATTTATTCTTTCCAATCAAAAGGGTAATATTGAATAAGCTGGCAAAATGTGAGATTCAAATCAGAGACCCAACTAGAAAATTAGATATTTAATTAATATATACAGAAATGCATGAACTGTAAAATCTCTAGAATGGAAGACTATTCATATAAGATTTCACTGGCAGATGAGAAATGGTATTCGAATTGATAAAGAAGCTGCAGTCTTTAGTATGCTGAAGCATGCATTCTAGGAGGAAATTGATTTCCTTCTAGAGTCTGCTTGCTATCACTGCATTTGATTTTTTTGTTTGGCTTATATATATATATATATATATGTATATTTATCAATATAAACATATAGACCAACCTCTACCAGAGTTTAAGATTAATGTGTTAAGTAAGTTTTAGTCACAAAATACATTATATGTTAAACTATTAGAGTGGAGAAGCCAAATCTTTGGTATCTTAAGGCGTTGAATCTTTTGCAGTATGAATAAGGACACCAGATAATTAATATTAGAAGAAAGAACTCCAGGACCTGAGGAATTAAAGAAAAAAGCTCTCCATAAAATGTGCAGAGGTTTTTGGTAAATTAGCCTAAGAAATGCAGATTTTAAGTAGAATTTCATGGCTTATCTGGCATAAAGCCTATGGTGTTTCACTATGTGTTTGGCACCACATGTCTCAAGAGCTTTCTGTTCAAGTATTTGATGCTGATTACATGATACAGGTCACCACCTATCTACTATGGTTTCCCTTTCAGTGTTTTCTTCCCATCCTCCTTATTCACTACTGTTTTCCTACACACTCTTTATTCACATTTCCTTCCTCCAAGAAGTTGTTTCCTTCTTTCCTGTTTTATTCCAAGTATTGCTATCAGTTATATCTTTTATTCTGTTGTTACATCTACCACCTCCCCTCTATTGTTTTTTTTCTTGTGTGTGTGTGTGTGGTTTTTTTTTTTCTGGGGTTTTTTGGAAGTAACACTGCTGTTTTCAGATCTTTTTGTGTCACAATGTTCAGGCACTTGGAATAAATGCTTTTGATTGAGATTTTTAGCATCAGATGGTTGGTTCTTGCCTCTGGGTGATGTCGATTGAAGTGGGGAGGAGACTGAAGTAGGGAGGAGAAGATGATAGTTGTCAAGACACCCATTTCACACCGGAAGAGTTCTCCACAGGAATATGGGAAACTTGCATTATTTTAGAAGCCTCAGGTACTCCAGGAGCATACGTATATGTGAGAATTTCTGTGCTAGGAAATCTTTGTGTTGTTCGTCATCTTCTCTATGTTGAAATTTACTGACGTATTAAATCCTCTAACATACGATGTGCTTCCTCCATTCCTTGATACACAGACTCTTACTTACTGATGGAAGCAGCTTGATTTAAGTTGAGGAAGGAGCAAACTATTAAAGACTCTTTTGCCCTAAAAATCAGCACTTCTTTTTCCACCCATACTCCCCGCCCCAAACTGGGAAAAAGAAA
>VZSC01003367.1:325498-353443 GCA_013398225.1 Steatornis caripensis | reverse complement strand
TTCAGGCACTTGGAATAAATGCTTTTGATTGAGATTTTTAGCATCAGATGGTTGGTTCTTGCCTCTGGGTGATGTCGATTGAAGTGGGGAGGAGACTGAAGTAGGGAGGAGAAGATGATAGTTGTCAAGACACCCATTTCACACCGGAAGAGTTCTCCACAGGAATATGGGAAACTTGCATTATTTTAGAAGCCTCAGGTACTCCAGGAGCATACGTATATGTGAGAATTTCTGTGCTAGGAAATCTTTGTGTTGTTCGTCATCTTCTCTATGTTGAAATTTACTGACGTATTAAATCCTCTAACATACGATGTGCTTCCTCCATTCCTTGATACACAGACTCTTACTTACTGATGGAAGCAGCTTGATTTAAGTTGAGGAAGGAGCAAACTATTAAAGACTCTTTTGCCCTAAAAATCAGCACTTCTTTTTCCACCCATACTCCCCGCCCCAAACTGGGAAAAAGAAATACTTTAAATATTGCTGGTAGTTCCTGTTGCCACGCTCACATGTCTGACAGCATTGAAACGCACAGAGAACATGTAGTCTGACACATCAACAGATGTACAGTGAGGCTGAAATATTCTGGATATGCTGAATTTACTGGGCATAACATTTATCTGTGCATTTGCTAATGTAGCCACAACACGTTCCAGTTCAGGGTCTGTGCAAAGCAGGGTTTAATTTCACAGGCACAGTGGCAAGTTGTCCAAGATTTCTGAATGACAAGCAACCTACTTAGAGTTACTGCTGGGCTGCTGAGAGGACGCAAACCAGAAGAAGAGGTGGAAAAAGGAAATAGTGATAGGCGACCTGTAAAAGCCGTTTATGTCTTTCAGCAGCTGACAAGCTTGTAGCTACACGTCTGCAGAAACTCTTTTTGGGGGTAGTTATAAAAGACTGTATTTGAGCATGCTCAGCACCAAACTCTGCAAGAGGAGCTGAATACTGGCACAAGAAATTCCCAATATGCATTTTTGAAAACAATTTTTATACTTGGGATTTTTGTGGATGAGTCCAACTGAAAACTAGAAAAATTTTAAATTAGTATTTTTTAATTTCTTTCCTCCCTGCCTCCAAACAGAAGTTTGAATCAGGCAGCAGTCTAGATCATAAAGGTGAAGGCTAGATTGAGACTGCAGGAGTTTAAATTGTAGAAAGACCCTGTCCTGTCATCTTAGAAAATCTATGGTAGGTTGGTATGTTTGCCTTAAAAGGCTGGCCAATGCATTTGTAAACCAGTTAAACAGCAAAGCAGCTAGGGTGGTGGTTAGAGAAGGGGACGTTCTGTCAGCTGCTCGAACTCCAAAGGTTGCCGTAAGGGTAGCACTGATCACACGATCCTGTACCGCAGCTCTTCCTTGCGTACAGAGAGGGAGAACAACGTGTCGCTAGCTTTGCCCATGACACTGAACTCCTGTGACGGAAGGTCCAAGGGGATGGAAAGGTGCCAGCACAAGACTTGATGCCCTCAGTTTGAGATCTGTGAAAACAGCATGGGCTGAAGCCAAATTGTCACACACTCAGCTGGGACAGTTGCTGTGCATTTTCACAGGAGATCTGAGTTTGTTAGCTAGTGGAAGCCAATCCACAGTAATTAAGAAGAAGCAGACAGGTGAGGTAAAGATGCATTTGCTAATTTCCTTGCCTCATGGTCAGATGGTCAGGCAGAGAATGGATGCAACGCAGAGAAACAAGAAAAACTGGTACTTTTCATGGACAGTTGATCAAGTGCAGTTTCCCCAGCTGCACCTTGCTCCGGTCTGGCACCACAGGAGCGGGACACCCCCGTTTGATCCACAGGCACATGGCATCAGCCAGCTATCTAGCTTATCGATGCTGTTGCTTTGTCAACACCATTTTGTGCCCTACGTCTGTGTTTCTGATGGCTTCTTCCACTCTGCTCCCCAGTCCCTTCAGCTATTCCCCTTTTTCTCCCCCTCCAGAGGCACTTACCCAACTTCACAACAAGAACTTGATATTCAGAATTAAGGCGCCCCGGCTGTTTTATTCTCATGGAAGGGAAATTGTCTAAGCAGTTGATGAAAAGAATTTCTACTTACTTTCTAAAATATAGACATTTCTGCCCATGTCCACCTGAGCTCTGGAACAAAGGAGGAAGGGCATACGATTTGCTCACGCTAGGAGCCTGAGAAAGGCTGACCTGCAGAGCTCTGCCACTCTTTGCGGACCACACCACAGCTTTGGGCGCCCGGACTCACGGCAGCTGTGAGCCTGTGGGGCACTGAAATGTGCGTGCGTGGAGGGGAGGAGAGCTGGATCCAGAGCAGCAGAGAGACAGCGCTCTGAATCCAGCAGCAGCAGGAACAGGATGCAGCCTGACCTGGGTATTGTTGAGATAAAAGCTGCCTGCTGCAAATTTGTACGTGAGCTGGAGCCAGAGGGAACCGAGGACGGTGGTAAAGGGAGTCAGAGGATAAGGGTGGGAGGAGAAGGGACACATGGGCTGGGCACGCCTAGAGCAAGTGTGTGTATGAGGAAAGCTCGCCAAATTGCTTTTGCTTCGGAGAAAGCTAAAGTAATTGTAGCATTATTGAAATGCAATACTAGTTTTAGTAGTAACAGCAATAAGTCCTAAGCCTCCTGCCCTCACAGGGAGCTGTGGGGAAGCTCAAAGGTGGGCAGGCTGGGGACTGGGAGACAAATGCAGGGGAGCTTGTGTACATCAGGCTTTGCACGTGTCTCCACTATATTATGATTTGGCTTATGTTTACTTTGGCTTTTGATCTGACCGGACACATTATTATGACAATTGTGTAAACAGTAGATTTCTTTAAAAAAATCTAACAGCCATAGGTGAGCCTTAAGGTGAGCCTGGAAACAGCCAGATTGGAAGTTATAGAAATGGATTTGATGTGTAAGTGCCATGCACACCATTGAAAAGCCATAAAACCAGTACAGAAAGCGCTGTGTAAGTGGCACCGTTGGTAAAGGAATCACACTGGGAATAGAGGATAGTGTCTGAACCCTGTGACGAACACCTTAGTAGCTAATTCCTGGTGGGGGAAACAAGAAAGAGGACAGATCCAGGTCTGAACAGAAACTGGTTGTCAAACTCCTCTTGTCCCACTCTCCCTCCTTGTCCCCCTCTTCCTCTCTGCTCCTCAGAATGAAGTGGAAATGTAATGCACCTCTAATATTGCCCATTTACAGAAGACGAAAATATTTATTTTCCTGTCTGAGGACAGGGTGCAGCTTATGACCCTCATTCCAGCAAAAAAGTCCTTCATAAATTTAATGCACTGGTTTCAGCGCATTCCTCAGCAGAAAGGATTTGGCACACTGCAAACAATACCCAGGCATCAGATGCAATGCAAACTTAGCTCTCAGTGAGGCATTCCTTCATTCCTGGAGGGGACACTATTACAAAGTCAAGATAACAGTCTTAAGCAATTAAGATATGCCCTGTGCACTAATGGAAGAGAAATCTGTGGGCTCCTGCACGCTTGCAGGCACTTCTTAGAGAGCTTTTTTTTTTTTAGAGAGCTTTTTTACCTTTTCAAGGTAAAGAAAGCACATAAGAGGATATGCCAGTGTTAAATGCCATTTGCTTCAGCTGAGATAAAGCTACAACATAATTTAAAAACACTGCCTTCTCATTCTGGCATAGGAACTTGGCAGGGCCATGTGCCTTGTGAAATCGCCACGTTGGTTCCTTTGCAGCTGGTGGAAATGCCTCTGAGTGTCTGTGCAGTATGCTGCAGAACAGTGCCTTTCCACGGCAGGGCTGTGAGTGCTGAGAGCAAAGCGGAGGAGGCGAAAGAAGAGAGGATGCCCAGAAATGTCTCTTGCTGCTGGTGTGCCCTGGGGTAAAGTTGAAAAGCAGCCTTGACTGCAGACACCTCAGTATCTTGTTGAAAAATTGCAATTCTTTAAAACTTAGATCCATTCTCCAAATGTACTGGTTACTGTACCAATGCAATTCTTATTCATATATACCTTCTAGTGCTTCAATACTTTATACCCTAGCACACTGTGCTGATAGGCTTTTTAACTGACAATGATTTATTGAAAAAGTGTGGCTTCACCAGAGAAAAAATTAGATCTAGGCAATTGAGAAAATAATTGAGTAGCATCATTTACTGAATGCAAGGGTCCTAGCTTGCCTTTAGCTGTATGGATGTAGGTAATAATTTGAAGAGTGACAACTATCTTGAAGATATTTGAAAAAAGCTCTAGCTTTTATATGTGATTCTCATCATAACACAAATATTTGAGGAAAATCAACATTAGTGTTTTTGGACACCAGTTTTGCAAAAACAAAACAGGAACGATGACAATCAAAAAATGCACCACAGATGAGGTACAGTTACAATGCATGAAATCTGTCCTTCATTGATTTGTGAAAACGGTTTATTTTATAGGAGTGTTGCAAGCGGGAGGAATGCAGTAACTGCATTTTGTTATTGAATGCATTGGCTAAGACAGTATTTCAGCAGGCTAGTAATATTGCAACCAGAAATAAAAGGGAAATTATGAATGAGCTACCCTCTTAAAGAGGAAAAATTATCTTCCATCAATTTCCTATTTAGAAATGCATCCAAGAGCTGAAATGTAGTGATCAAACAACAAATGATTTATAAAAAATAATCTAGAAAGGAAATCAGGTCAACTGCCTAAGTCATGAAAACTTGACTATAGGCCATAAAGAGAGCAGAACTGAGCAGAGGTGCTTGAGCTGGCTCAGGCATTGGAAGCAAGGTTAGCAGAGCCTCCCAGCTCTCTTAATGATGCTAACAACATCCTTATCAAAGCACCCTACCCAGTGCCGTTAGCTCTGCTGAAGTACACCGTGTGAATCGCCCCAGTTTCTTCTGCCAGCTCTGCACCCCTGGTGGGACAATGGTGATTTTCAGGTTTCCTTCAAAATGGGAGTTTATCTCCAGAGAGGCAAAGAATGGCAGTGATACGGTAACCACCATGGGAAGGTGACACCAGGTAGGTACCCAGCTGTGCCCACACAGCTCAGCCACGCGTGCTGAGCTGCTTCCCCTCCCTTCTTTTCTGCTGTCCCCTCCACGCATTCCTCATGGTTGAAGTTTCCACTGCTGATACCCCCTTACCGCCTCTCCCACCGAAGGGACAGCCCTGCAGCCAGTACATGTTTCAGCATGGTCCTGAGGACAGAGGGGGCTCCTACAGCTTTCACCAGCTCACTTTCTGACCCTAGTACCTTCACTCTCCAAAACTTGATCAGTTTTGAGAGATTTGATTGCCATAATGAATTTCATAGCTTTGAAACACTGTCTACTTTATCCAGATGAATATTCAAGTGGAGATGATGCTAAAGTTTCCAGTAGGATAAAACCAGAACTTTTCAATTTGTTGTCACTGTCACTTGCTATTTCCTATGGCTTGAATAAATGTTTTTTCAAATACAGTGATCTAATGTGGGACAAATTCACTGTCTAAATTATCTTGTGACTAAACCAAAGAACCTTACTTTATATGTATGCAGACCAGATCCTTTTACACAATGCAATTGTTACTGTCTGAATAACTTATCAAAATATTGGGTGCATTAGAATCAGGTCCTCAAAACGGTCCTTACAGATCTTTGCCAAACTCAAACTATATTATAGCTGTTGACTACTACATTTCCTACTTTTCTTCTTTAATGTGTACAAGACGCTCTTTGCTGAAGTCCTCTTTAGCACATTAAAAGCTCAGTAGCAACTTTTAAGAAGAAAACCGCATAAGAAAACTATATTTAAATTTAACCTATTAGTTGTTTTAGCAAATATTTTATTTCAGCAAGGCAATGAGTGTTTCAGGCACCTCAGAGAAATTATGCATCCGTGTTAGGGGTGGAACAGCTGATGGACAGACAATAAAATAATCTACATGTAACCTGTAAACATCATTTGAGAAATAAACGTGAGACTTTCAGCTGCCAGTTTCTTTCTGTGCTAGTTAAACGAGATGGTGGGGGGATATTAACTTAAACTAAACAGATCTTACCGTGAATTCTAGGGCATTAGAGACAACTGCATGAGGATTACAGTTTTAAATCCTCTAATTGATGGTTGGAGTTTTCGCAGCTTGTCTTTTAAACCTTTAAATTAACTTGAATAATCTGAAGAATTGTACAAAGCCGTATTCAACTGCTACTTTCTCTGTAGCAATTTCCAGAGCTTTCCAGAAAACCCCCCCAAGCTTAAAAATGCTTTGCAACTCTTTAATTACATGCCAGAGATCTAAGACTTTATTATTTGAAACAAGAGGCAAGTACAAAGACTCCTAGCTTAAGCGTCTCCCAATGGTTGCAGCAGTGTTTGAGAGTAGTGAAGAGCATCTTCTTGAGTGCTTGACAAAGACATGTTTGGCAGTATTGACTTCCTTAAAGTTCTATAAAAATGTATTGTCCAAAAGTACTATAACATTGGATTGTCCAAAAGCCAGAACTGTTCTCTCGGATGTATGGTGAATAATGTGTCTATTGTAGAAGTCACTCAAACCAAAAACAGTTTGCGTGACTCACGGTGATTCAGATTATTTCTAAGCCTGAGGGTAGATAACAGATCTCATTACATTAAGCTTTATTAGTGTCCCATTTGTCTGTATTTAAACCATGAGAACAGAAAAAAAACCCCATTAACTTTAATGAGTAACATCAGAGATAGTTGAGAAACTTCCCGCAAAATATACTATCATCCCAGTCTATTATCTGGTCTTTTGTATTTCACACAGACGAATCACAGGTGGGCCTCTGAGCGACAATGAATTGGGAAGGAGGAAAGAAACATTGCTGCGAACCAGTAGAAAAAATGCNGTAACATCAGAGATAGTTGAGAAACTTCCCGCAAAATATACTATCATCCCAGTCTATTATCTGGTCTTTTGTATTTCACACAGACGAATCACAGGTGGGCCTCTGAGCGACAATGAATTGGGAAGGAGGAAAGAAACATTGCTGTGAACCAGTAGAAAAAATGCCCTTGGCTCAGAACAAAGTTATTCTACTGGGAAAAAGTGTATTTCTTTAGAGGGGGAAAAAAAAAAGAAAAAGCATCTCACTAAATGCTCAGACTTGTAGAGCTGTAACATGTAATATATAAGAATTAGTATAGACACTGAAGTACATTTACATAACAGCACCTGTATATTACCTTCAGTATTAACTATTAGCTACAGAAGTTTCATGGTGTGTTTGGGCTTTGTGTTCTGTCATGGGTTAATTTGTGGCTGGGAGAACAAGGCCCACATCACAACAAGGGCATAGTTTGGCAATTTTTAAGTTAGTTTGCACTTGACATTTTCTGGTAGCCATTTATGCTCTCCCAAGAAGCTTCTTCAAAGGATTTCATGGGGAAAATGATAAAAAGGAAATTAGGCAACAAACTTCAAGTTTAAAAACTTCATTACGGTGTTCTGAGAACGTTGTCGGTTCTTTATCTTGCAAGGCTGCTTCAAGATTTGTTATAGCTTATAAAGCTTTTGGACATTTTTCTTCTTTTTTATTTCATTGGAGAATGGAAAAGGAAAGTGCTCAACTGTTACAGTAGTCTTACTAAGTGGTTAAGAAATAATTCATATTTGGGTTTGCCTAAGAGGAAAAAAATTGGTTTAGTATGTTTTAGTCTATGTACAAATTAGAGGGAAACCCAAGATGTCACCTATGAAACACTGAAAAAGAGTCTAATTCCTGGTCTAATTAATGCATAAATAGTAGACTGTTCCCATCTTCATTTATCATGTTATTGGCTGTCCTGCAAGGAATCCCATGAGAGGTTAGAAGCAAGAAACCAACTAGAGGTTGCCATTAGCCCAAGGATGCTAGGAATGATCCGGATTTTATGTTAAGTGAGAAGAAAGTACATATTTTCAAGGCGCTAAACTGAAATCACCTCAAATTCAGCTGTGTGACACGACAGCTCGATGAATTACACTAGTAATTTTAATAGTGGTTTTCCCTGAAGATGTCTCACAGTATCAGTATTTCTGACGTGCCTCATCAGCTACAACCCAGGAAATCCTTCTCAAATTATTCTAAAATAAAAAGATCCTTTTTTTTTGAGGGGGAGGCTGTCATTCTAGCTTGAGTATTTTCAACAATTCAGTTTTTCTGACGCTCTGTGACAAATACGTTTCTCTCCCTGGGCATTTTGAGAACCGCATGCTTTATGGTAAAACCTTTACATAGTTTGGATTCTGCACCTGGGAAGAAGGGTCAGGAGAGAATTTTTTTGATCAGCAAGTATTTTCATGTAGCAACGAGGCAGCCGACAATCTCTCCAAAAAAAAGGAGGGAGGACTGGTAAAATTCTGAACACTGTGAAGAAAGTACAAAATAGGAAGGAGTAACAAAACCAGTGACAGCATATGTTGTCTTGCTATCAGATTGAATAAAATAAAAATATTACCTTTTGGTGAGAGGCTAACTGTAACCTTCCTCAGCTGCTTCATTTGCAAGCAGAGTGCAACCCTGATATTTCAGCAGCTGAAAGTCATTGAGATGATAGATTGATTTGTAAGTTCATGTAGTCATAAAGGAGAGATTTTGGTAAAGTTGTGCACATTTATGGGAGAGGAAACAGGCTGCTCTAAAAAGGAAGTTGTAAAGGTGGGAGTTTATTCCTGTTGCATTTAAAGGAGGTGTTTGTGAACTAGCCACTGTGTTGCAGGTTAAATAGAGTTTTATTATAGCATCTACATCTAAGGATCAGTAACTGTCATGGTCAATGGCATAACACTGCTACTAATATGTCAGATTTCATATCAGAATAAAGAACCAAATTGCAATGCAAGGACCCATTACTGATAAAGAGTGTGCTGTAGAAAACCTCTGAATCTAGTTCAGCAAAGCTGTTTAAGAACAATGCTATCCATAGTACTGTACTGTACTATACCATACCATACTATACTATCTGTGCTATGCCTAGTACTATACAATACTATATTCTTCAAACTGCTAAAACTTTTGTAAAACATATTATTCAAATAAGATACCATATTTTAAGAGAAAAAAAAAAAAAGACATGACAGAACCATTTCAAAACCTCCATCAAATAACATACCAGCAAGAAATTTTCCACCACAAAATCAGGAGCATCTTTTACCTAACATGCCGTTTCAGATGAATTTAGATCGTTCCTGGGTCTTGGTGGAAAATTTTAGCTGTTATAGTCTATGTTCCCATTGAAGACTTCTGACGATCCAGACAGTGTCTGCCTTTCTCTCCAAAAATCATTCTATTAATTTCTGATCCAGAAAACAATCCATGTTATTAAATTAAAACAATTTGTTTCATTTCCTTAGGTATATAAAGGCCTACTTGTTAGACTAGACTACCTGTATTTTACTGGCTAGTAAATAACTCCTTCCTTTAACAAGGGGTGAGACCCTGCCTTCCTCCCTTTGGTGACTGACAGCCATGTTTCAGCTTGAAAGCGCGCCAATCTGAAAACTATCTGAAATACGTTTCACCATACATGAAATGGCACACGAAAAACACAGGTGGTGCAAAAATCTAAATAAAGGGTGTTTTTAGCTCCTTACTGGTGACTGAGATGCAGCAAACAGCAACGATGGGTTTGGTGTGACTGATTCCCGGTGTCTTCCTCCTAAGCACACCTTAATACCATGCAAATAACCACGGACAGCCAGTCCCTGTTGAGCGGTATCACAGCTATATGGCTATGGCAGGTTTTAAGCGAGGTTACTGATGCAACTGCAATGCCTCTTGTTATCTACAGCACAGACGTAGCAGAAGCTGTTGGAAATGGAACAAGAAATCTTTGGAATGAGCTCCTTCTCCGTGGCCACTACTAGTGGTTTAGGTGTTCCCTGAAATATGCAGGTGAAGAGTACATTACTGTACCTATCAGAAAGGGCTTATTTAAATTGTGTGTATAGCTTTAAAATTTGCTGGGCAGAAACACTTAAAAATAAGACTTCAGTCAGCTTTAGTTCTGTAATTTAAATAATGAGACCATTTCCTTTAAAAGAAATGCAAAGTAACCTACAGTCAAAGGTCTGGCTTAATAGGAAAATGTTAAATTATCTTCCCATAATTTATTTCCTTCCCTTTTTTTTTGTAATACTGGGAGTTAAGCAAACTATTCACCATGAATAATTTAGCCTAGGAATTTATAGCTCTATATAAAGTACCTACAAAAAGATTATCTTATCTTCACATTTATTCATTACTTAATATTGTTTGAGTAACATATTTATTTTACTATGTCTTGATTATACTTATGCAGAACAGGTGATTTTTTCTTGTGCAAAGAACAGCAGCACAATTGTCCTGGTTTGGGCTAGGACAGAACCAATTTTCTTCTAGTAACTTTACTTTTGAGTTAAGTCTCTTCTGAGAAGCGGCACTCTCTGAAATTAACTGCATGTTTTTCCAGACAGGAGCTGCTTCTAGCAGTGGTAAGGCTCGGTGTTTATAGTTAGTGCTGGAACATCAGTAGGAATGATATGCAGAAACGCTCTTGCTTATAGTTATCCCTATGGAGACCAAGGTCAATGCTTGCTTCTGCTGACTTTCTTGTGCGCCGGAACTGAAAGAGCAGAGAAGTGGTCCCACCTGCGACCCTGCGGTGGGGAGGAGCGGGTCGGACAGGTGACCCAGAACTGACCAAAGGGAGTATTCCATCCCATACGCGTCATACTCGGTATAAAGCAGAGGGATCACCAGGGTCATGCTCTCTTCTTCTATGGCCAGCATCCTAGGAGGACTGTCCGATTCTTCTGCCTTCGATCCCGATCCGTGCATTCCTCGTGCATTCCAGCTCCTGCCTGCTGCTGCTGAGTACAGTCCGGGACTTTCCCGGGGCGTGCCCCGCAGCGTCCGGGAGACATATGCATCATCGGTGGCGGGGAGCTCTGTATTGGTTTTGTTTATATTTGTATATATTTCATTATTATTTTTCCTATTATTATTATACATGGTTACTGTAGTTAGATTAAAGCTGTTTTAACTTTCCCAACCCGTAAGTCTCTTTCCCTTTTCTCTTTCCCCCTGCTTTGGGTAGGGAAAGGGTTAACAAAGAGTGTCTGTCGACCGTTTAATAGCCAGCCCAGCTTTAAACCATAACAACTATATAGAATTACTTTACATTCTATACAAAGTCTACTTAACGCTGTGGATTAAAACAGATTAGTAGTGCAAAGATTTTGTGTTGAGCCTTTGAACTGAGATAAATTTCATCCTACAAAACTGTACAGCTTAAAACGTATCTGCACGAACAGGTCCAGACTTCTCTGAGGGAATGAAAGCCATATAGACCTAAAGCAGCTCTGAGCCCCGAAGTGCGAAGGTGCATTAGTACAGCACTTTGCTAGGGGCAATGGTCCTGCTCTCCTTTTGGGGTTTATTATTTCAGGCACAGTAGTACATACCATGAAATTCCTATCTAGTTCACACCCCAGAAACTTTCACATCCCTTGCCCTTCCCAGGTTCTCCAGCAATCTGACCCAACTCTCTCCAGGCTCTCTGAAACCTCTGGCGCTTCTGGCATTAGTGGCCATCGCAGACGAGAAGAGGACACGGGCAACTTCAAATTGTTACTGACGGGAGTGAAAAAGAGGACAGCGATTGAGAGAGAGGGTCGACTTGATCCCAGTGATCTTCCAGAACAAGGGACACAAGCCACTTCTCTTGTCTGTCTGAGAGCGTCTCTGAATTGGACCACAGACTTGGAGGCACACAATCTGAACGATGTTATCATTCACTTGACCAAAGACGAGAGTTTTAATTTCAATATTTTTGTCAGGCTATGAGTTGTTTTGTTCTGATTTTTCTCCCCACTGCCTTCACTTTCCTAAGTGAGACAAGTGTCAGATAAAAACTGAGGGTTTTTTCAATTATCAAGCAATGAGTGAGTTTTGAATTAGACGTAATTTGTTTACCTTCCTTACAAGGGAATGGCATGTAGATAATCTTCACCCTCAAGCAAAATAAACTGGCCAGAATGGGTATTTATACAGCTGTTTCTGATCAAATCATGGGTGCATATTCATATTATTTTTGAATGTTTTCTATCTGCAGCCATGGGCAGAGGTTGCCCATACTAGGTAAAATAATGCAAAATTTAAAGACTTGTGTCTTGGCCTAGTAAAGACAATTTTTTGTCAATCCTGTCTTTCTATTATTTTAGGGGAGATCTGTTCTGATTTTTGATTTTTCTTTCAAACATATTTGGAGGAAAATTATAACATGCTCTCACGTTCCACTTCAGGTATACCTTTGGCTTTCAATTTTCAGATTGTGTAACACTTTCAGATTTACAAGCCTTGAAGATGCTCTCAGCTCTCCGATTTTGCTATCTATGCCATTATGATTTTATAGGGCCAACAGCAGGTTTTATTGATGCCCTTGGTGATCTTGTCATGTTCAGTTCCCCTCTTTTACCCTTTAAAGCAGCTGCATTTGAAACAAATTGGTATTAGGTATTACACAGTACAGGTGAAACAGTTCTTCTCTTCCTGTGGTAGGGAAAAGTTGTATAACTAAGACATGCCACCTTAATAAAATACAGACGTTGGAAAAGGTCACTCTAATTACCGAAGTTTAAGTTTTCATTTTATTCCATTACTTTTAAATAGTGTTATCACATGGTTTTGAATGTCAGATAAGACTTGTGCAAATACTCTGTTCAAAATGGCACTAGCTAAATTAAATGTCTTTATAATGTCCTTTTTTTTTTTTTCCAGAGCCAATAGACGCGTACTTTGGAAAGAACTGTAAAGCAATGACACTATTTTCTCCACAAGATTCTGTAGAGCAATTTCTATGAAACAATTTTCTGAGACATCTTAAAGCATAAAGGAAAAGAACTTTATAATTTAGGAATTGGGAGACTTTTTCATCCTGTTACGGGCTGGTATGCATGCTAAAAGAGCATGAGAGAGGAAAAAAAAATGTAGTTGATCTTCTGGAGCTGTTGAATGCCCACAGGAGATTTGAAGACTAGTAATCAGTGAAGTATTTTAACAGAAAATAGTGCAACCAGCAAGTGAAACGGCAGCCACCAGATGCAAAGTATGGGATAAGGGGCTAAGAGGTGAAGAATGTCCTGAAGTGAAATGGGAGGAGGTGACTCCAGCTAATTTTTGGAAGAGCAGAGCTGGCTATACTAATGACTACTGAGATTACCATAGCAGCTAATTTAGTCCAGCTTGTCTGGAGTCTACCTTCCACCTCTCTGGAGCTGCCAGCAGGCCAATGTTGCAGCAGCTGAATCCCACAAGAAAGAAGGTGCAGCATGGATGCTGAGAGGTAAACAGCACCAACGGATATTCTTGACTTCTCTTCTTCGTTTCAGTTCTCAAACAAAAGATAAAATTCACTTGTGCTACCCTGATTTTTGCCACAGAAGTTATTGGAGCGGAATTGGCAACTGAAAGTCTTTATGGTGTCCTCTTGGGTGGAAGGCCCGTAGATGGGAGATGTTCCTTTCTGATTAGGGCTTGTAGGTATGATTTCTCAGAAAAAACAGATAGGTCAAAAACTGAAAGGTCTGAAAGAAAAAAATATGTTATTTTCATTCTTGTTTTAACTAAAAGAGCTGTGGAACATTTCCATCATTACCAGAAATGCTTCAAAGCGTGAGATATGGACAGATAGACAGATTTGGGGTCAGAGAGATAGGCAATGTTAAATCCCAGAGGAGTTTCAACCAGGCAGATGCTATTGTACAAGAGGAGGAGGAGAAGGAAAACTGTCCAGATGTTATGCTATTGTATGATAATTCATGTGTGACTCATGCAAGAGAAAGCACATCTTTAATATTTAGCTGCTACTGTAGCAGGAGGCTCCTAATATGACAATATACATATGCATTCTCCCTGAGATTACAGTACTGAATGTTAACGCTGGTGCTCAGAAATGAAGTAGCAGGCAGTTACTTTGAAGTAAGTTAGTGGATGAATTTACTGCATGCTAGCTATTTTCTGCTCATTATCAGTGAAAGTAGGCTAAGCTGCCCTGCGCTCAGAGGATCTGTCTACACGGCAAAATGAAGGAGAGCCACAGAGCAAACTCAAGCTGTGGAACCCTGACTGCCACACTGCTAGTATATATAATGAGGTGCTAACCTCATTATGATCATGAGGCAGTAGTAGATACGTGTCAAAGATGCGTAGTAGAAGAATACTTTTAGATTATTCATAATCTATTTACAGCTCTGCATTATCTTCTGGCATCCAAATTTAATAGCTGAGCAAAATACCTTACAGTACCAGAGACATAATTCTAAACTGGTATTTGGTTCGGTGATTTCTTTGACTAACATTAACTTCATATAAGATTATGTCAGTGTCAAGCAGGATACCCAAACTGAGCGCTGATGATGACAACGCCCAGATCCTTTACAGAATTTCTTGTCAAGGCTATCAAAACCCTCTTTGCAACGATGGTTATGTTCTCAAAGAGATGAATAGGTTTAGACTTCCTTTGGCATGAGACAAACTCTCTAAGTGATAAACCTCTGCAGTTGTGTGGAAACATGGACGTTGAAGTTTTTTTGAAAGTGTATGCTGTTTTTGGCAGGATGAAATACATTTTGAGTAATTTCTGTTACTCAACTAGAAGTGACAAAGTATCGAACTGCCAGACTTGTTCTACGGAAAAGAAAGTATCTTACTTCGTAGTAAAGAATGATTACCTCTCGGAAAAATTGCTCTTGTCCCTGCTGGTAGTTCAAAGGATTTTAAACTTTTGCCTCCTAATATTGAATATGTATTTGTGGAGAGATGCCATGCAAGAAAAAAGCAGTTCCCATTTCTATACCTTACCTAAGCCATGTAAGCGATGTAATTTTATCTCCTACTTTTTGTGAAGTTTTTCTGTGTTCTCTCCTTTGCATGCTTGAAATTAATTACTTGGGTAGATGTAAACTGGTCTTACCTCCCATCAGTCCAAGGCAGTGAATATCACAATGAATTCAGAGAAATGTCTCCTGACCAATTTGCATTTTAACCATACATGTTGGTAAAGAAACAGAGAAGCTCCAGCTAGGGAACAATACAAAATCCTTTCACTGACACCAGGGAAATAATACATCTGGAAATGGACCTTCTATCTCTTCTTCTTCAGGAAACCTCCTTTTGAGTAAAGACTCCAGGCCCCTGGAGCTGATTTCCAGGATCTCTCTTTAGTTGTAGAGTGATGGCAGCTGCTTTTGTAAGAAGGAAGGCAGACTTGAAAGGTATTTCCCTTTTTGCTAATCTTACTGGAAGTACCTGAAGAGCGCTAGTGTAAGGCGGAGACATAAATGGAGCCTACAGAGATTAGCTGCAGGGACAGTTGTCAGTTCTGAAACTGATAATCTGTCTGTGTTACAGATGACTTGTATTATGTTGATTGTTTCCAGGTGGATATATACTTCTTTTTAAATGGTATAATTTGATTTGGAGTAGTTGGTGGAGATGGAAAACAGACAAGGAGGGCGTTTCCTTTACATCCCTCCACTTTCACGAGAGTAACTCTTGTCTGATCTTGGTGTTTGTGTGCTCAATCAAACATCCTACTAAGAAACTCTCAAATTATTTCTCTTCACCAGAATGATACTTTTACAAAATCATGTTTAATTATGTGTGGCTAATTCTTTATAAATACATATTAAAACCCAAAGAAGTACTCCGCTTTCAGTAATTAGAGTACAGACTACGACATCAGTTCCCTATACAGCAAGTTCCTGTAATGGAAACAGGCGTAGGTCTCCAAAAAGGAGGTGAAGACAAACCTGAACATTGCATCCAAAACCATTGCACTTAGAGGAAAAATGAAACCTCTATTCTATGTCAGTAACGAGTCTCAAGTTGCAGCCTAAATGAAAATGTAGATTCAGATCTGAACTGTGACATACAATGTTTCCTGTCACATTGTCTACTTTTTGTTTTTTCTCTTCATAGCTGGGCATCCAGATATCCAGTTTTGCCCTCTTACCTCGTCTGTGTCAGCCATCACAGCCCATGCGTGTTTAACTAACAGATTAAAGAACTTCCTCGAAACATTAACAATTCCCTTCTATGTTTTTCATAAAATCTGGCATAGTGCTATTATTTTTATTAGTACACACTCACGTGAAACAGGATTTTTCATTCATTGTCTGCTTCAGCTTTATTTCACACCTCAAATCATAATGCATATTACCTGGGTAAGAATTATATACTGAATGCCTTTACGTCAGGCTTCCCAGAAGGCTAAAAATATTTTATATCAGTATTTTTCAAGCCGGTGAACAATCGTGTTTTCTGGACATTATTTCAGAAAAGCAGAAAACACTTCAACTTAAAGAAGAAGAAATGTTCCCTGATTACAACTGTAGTTCAATAATTTCTTTTTGTTTTTGATGTGACCCTCCTGCTTTGCAGAAAATATCATGAACAGTTACAAGGCGCAGGGCCTTTTCGTCATCATTTTATTAATTGGCCATATTGTTGTAACACCTAGAGCAGAGGGTGGTGTTGCGTTGTGGTAGGTGCTGTATAAGTGATCGTTTCTGACTGGCAGCAGATGAGCTATCACAGCAAGCACAGCTGTGGCAGAAGCGGCTGCTTCTATGCAAATAACCCTAATAAAAATGGAAATAAGACTGGAGGAAGATCAGTTTCTTAGTAAGATCATTCCAGAGTGCTCTTCAAAAACCCTTCTGTCTTTAGAAACAGGGCCTTGCGTTCATTTTTAATGACAAATCAGAATTGCATAGTATGGAAACAACAGCAACTGAATGCAACTGATGACCGACTAGCAGCGAAATAGGAGACTACTCCCATATTGCCCATTTAAAGAATGTAATTTCAGGTGGGTACAAATTGTAACTTGGTATATGTATCCAGATCTTCCATTGGTGCTAATCCCTCTGGTCCACTGAAATATGCCTAGCCAGTACGATGTGACAATTAAAAGCTTTAAAGATACCGGATTCTGCATCTACTTTGCCCTTCAAACTGCTGCACTCGTGTAACGGTGTTAACCATGCTCTTCCCTCATTCAAGATTAACTTTGAGAGTTGCACAGTAAAGCTGATCAATAGACACGGTCAGTTGCACAACAACTTCACATCAGGAAATCTGTGTCTCTGCAGATAAATTCAAATTCTCTTTGGCAGAAAGAATAGAAGGTGGTTTTTTTTCTTGTTTCTTTAGTACTGATTTGCTGTTTTGCTTAATAAAATAGCCTATTTTGCAAAGACAATAACAGAAGCAGAAAAGAGGAAGCAAAAGAATCATATTCCCAGCCATGCTAATATAATCCTACGCTCTTGAAAAACGAAGTAATCAATCCCAGGGATAATAGGCTGTACAATATATAACAAATGCATGATGCAGCTAGTAAGGATGAATGACAAATAACGTCTTCAGAAAAAGGGAAGCAGTTGTCTGAGGCTTAAAATCACCAAGTAGCACAGGAAACCAGAAATATAACCTATCCACAAATTACTCCTTCAAGGTACCCCAAGACCTTTGCCTGTTGCCGAACTTGAACTTAGCAGAGAAGTCGAAGGTGAGCATCAGTGACAGATGTGATTGCTTTATGCTTCCTGATGACAATCTTCATCTGTTCATATTTAGGGGGGAGAGAGAGATTGTCAGGACTATGTTTACTCTTTTAAATTCTAGAGTTGGAACTTGCTTTTAATTGCTCTTGTCAGTTTCCCCTACTCATAAATTGTAGGTTCCCAAATATTTAAAACTTTTCCTGCGTTTTTCTTCTAAAACAAAAATTAAATTGTATTCACTGATGTCTGCTACTTTTTTCTTCTTATATGTCTTTATTCTGAAAAAGTCCAGTGAGTCCTCTGATCAAGCTCTTGATATTAACAGGAAGAATACATATATTGTTCTGTTACCAAGCTTTGTTTCTCATTTGGTAGGATCCAACTGAAATATTCAGGCGATACTTAGAACTGTTTTCAGCCAGATGCGTGACTTTTTGCAAATGAGGTAAACGTGAAGTGTTGTGAGCTTAGTTCTGTAGGAACAGAATTGGGTCGGTAATTCATTTTATTCATGCTTTCATCTATGTAGGTACCTGAAAATGTTGCTAGTACGCCTGCCAGCGCAGCAATTCAAAGGAATAAGAAGCGGTTCCCTTGCAGAGCTCTGCCTGCGCTTTGTGTATTTTAAATGAGCGTAGTGTAAACAGTATTTCTTAATTCTCTTTCATTTTGTGTTTCTTCCATCTTTTTCTTCTCACATCACAGTGTGCAGTGCATTGTTTTCCTCCGTGTTTTAGGGAATGTCCTTTTCTTTCCCTTCGCTCTCTTATTTATCTCTCATGCTGCAGTATTTTCTCTGTTGTATGCCCATCTCCATTTTCTCTCTCTCACACACCTTGCTCAGCCTCCTCCAAAGCATTGCCTGATTAGAATGGCCAGAAAAGTGCTGGTTTTAGCTGGGTCCAAACAACCATTCAAAAACGTTAAGCTTATTTACAGGGCTGAACTGTGGAGGAAGTACTGCCGTACTGTGGTAGTTTCGTAGACACATGAAGCGTTACAGAGAGCTGCCATCTCAATGGAAACAGAACCTCTCTGGCAATGAAACCGTTATAGGACATGGATACTACAACACTTCAGCAAATTATAGATGATATTTTTACTCGCAATTACCTGGCAAGAAAGAGTCAAGCCCCACTCCTTGCCGGCAAAGCTATTCCAGCTGCTGAATGCTCCATCTGAAGTCCTTTGTCTCCCCACTTTAATTTACGAATACAGAGACCGGTAGCCTGGCTGAGGCAGAGAGTCAGCTCTAGTCCAACCTCCCTAGTTCAGTGCAGTGAGGTGGGAATGCATCCAGTTTCCAGAGACTCACCAAAATCAGACCACATCGTCTTTTGTACTATCTACGGAATTGACCAGGAGACTACCAGACAATAGTTCATGTCTCTCACTAACCAACCATTTTAAAGGCTTTTCATTTCCTATTTCCCAGAAGCGCCACATTGAATTTTAAAAATGAAACAAATGGAAAAGTGTATCTTCGAAAACTCACATTAGCTATGTGGTCAATTGTTTTTTCACTTCAAAAATCAGTACATGGGATTCAGTGATTACTGCCTTACAACTGCCTCTACAAAAAAAAAAAAAAGTTCACAATTTTCTGGATTAAACACTTCACTGCAGTTCAAGCAACCACAGCCCTGTACAAAGCACTTAGAGGGAGTATTATCAATATCCTCTTATCTCTGAAAAGGGAAAGCAGCCCTCCTTAAAAGCTGTAACTGCCAGGAGAATAATTGATTCCTGAAGCGAGTAACCCTGGAAATTCATGTAGGATGCCAGTAGTTGAAAAATCAAGCGAGGCCAAGGCAGTTTAAGATGCATCTGCATTGCCTTTCTAGTTCAGTTGGGAAGCTGACTGGGAAGCTGCCGCACTAGGAAATAACAATGAGCTCCATAAAAGGGATGGAAAACGTACAGATGAGTGTTCCTGTAGGTGTTACAGACTGCCAAAAGACCTTGCTGGTGTGACCCTCACTGTGAACAAGCGGCAGTTTTGGCAGAGTGATTAGGGACAGTTATGCCACAAGGGGATGCACTGGGATAGGAAGGCTGACTTCATGGATAAAGGCGTTATACAAAGCCTAGGATAACTTCACAGTGGAAGATACTATTTAAAATAACTTCAGTATCTCTTCACAGAAGCAGCGATCCAAATGATTTCCTTGTATTCCCTCCACCTAACACCTAGAGAGTAATGAAACTGCACAAATATGTTGTTACAAGTGTATCTTCACACCTGTATCTATTTTTCTCCATGCATTGGACAGACAATCACTTATTTGCGTGCACACCAGCCTATGTGACAAGATGAACATAACTCTTCCTTTCGGTATAACTCCAGTATCACCACTTCCTAGTCAAGAATGACATGTGCAGCAAGTGTCCCGCTGCAAACGTGACACACACCATTGTCCTGTGTGCTTATGGTTCTCTGAAAATACCTAATAAAATAACAAGGCATAAAATGAAATCTTACCTATAACTTTTCCTAGGAATAGTGCCTTTGGGGAATTGAACTGAATGTCAGACGCTGTTGGCAGGCTGTAACTTGTTGGAGGATAGTGATCAAGCTGGGGGAAGAGAAAAGAAATGATGAGTATTTTGAACCGATCTGCCTTCTTACAGTGCTACTGAATCAGGTCTACTTTATAGAGTTTATGTCTTCACTTACAACTCTGTCTGATATGCTCCGCTTTCATTTTCATGAAGGGAGAATAACAGTTAATACCCCTCCTTCCATATGTGTCATTTCCAAGGTTTCCAAGGCCTGAAAAATACTTATATCGGACATTTGTTTGTTCTGATTGCTGTAGAATAATTTCAACTTTTGCTTGTGTGCATCAATATAATTGCTAAAAATAACAACAGCATCAACATCAGCAATAAAACAGCTTATTATTTTACTGCAAGATTTCCATTTGGGACCTATGTTACTGCTAAAGTTAGATACACATGCTTTGCCCACAGGAGCATAGCTGAGAATTTGGGACTACTGTATGTGTTGGCCATTCTCCTTTTCTCTCAGAAGAGTCATAAATTAATAAGACATACATTTTTGCACTTCACATTTATTATTTTCTCATTGAAAATGTTGTTCAACTTAATTGTGATGACACCTACTGAAACCTAAGAAACAAATTCAAGAGTAATCAACTTAGCTAAATAGTTTAATCTGTAGGAAACTCAGATTGTCTCTGGTATGGGACAAGAATCACATCGTATTAGCATATTTTTTCATGTTTTTTAACTATTTAACAGAAAAACGTGAAGAGAGAGGAAGAAAACAAATTGCCTATGCCTAGCTATAGCCCTATTAAGATAGCTTAATACAGGTCGATAGAGTTTTGATGTTCACATCTCATAAAGCTAACTGGGGTGAATTTTTGTCTTTGCTGCTATTATTTATTTCGTTGGCTTTATGTGTTTATTGTGCAGGCTTAAAGAGGGCAGAACAACAATTGTTTATTTTATTCTGGCCTTACCTTAGCACAAAACAAGACAGAAACTCATGTAAACGATTTAAGACTTTGCAGGGTATTTATTATCGGTTGCAGAAGTAATTCTGGAGAAGTCGCAATACTAAAGGGCATACAACTTTTTCACATACCTTTTTGCCATATTTCTAATTTCAAAATATTATTACCTTGGATTAGCTTGCTTTAATGAGACTGCAAACGTTCTGTTCAGTGGTTAAAAGGAAATGAATGGCAGATAGCACAGAACTGAATGGCTGAATCCCATTATACCCTGGAATACTGTGAGCTCATTACTTGGAAAACCTACTGATGTCATGCTCATGAATCTGCAGAGGCAGTCACCTCAAAAAACCTATGATAATTGGAAAAGAGGGCTCCTGTTTTTCTTATAGTGCCCCATAAAACCCCAACAAGAGAAGTGCAGACAGAGAGGGAAAAAGTTCCCTGCAGATGCCAAAAGAGATCTAGCAAATACTTGTGTTCAGAAACGATTTTTAATTGATCATAACTAGTTTGCACACTGATTATTTAGAATTTGATCACTGTTTATCAGCATGACTACTGGCTAGCTCCCAATTTTAAACTGTAGATTTTTTGAGTTAAATACATGAAAACACATAGGTCCATCTTCTTACTCTGAAAGTAAGATGTTTCAGTTTGTTCACAGCATCTTGAACAGCTTTTCTCAGATTTTTAACAGACAGCAGAAATACATATTTTACCTGAAAATAGACTTATATAATTTCAAACAAAAATGTTGTATTTGAAAGGGTGTAGTCAAGTGAATACAGTTAAAATAGGAAACCATTGTCAACCTTAATGACAGCAGGTCCTACCAAGTACGAACTCTGGTTAAGTGATTGCTACTGCTTTCCCTGGTGGAAGGGAAATCAGTGTTCCAGCATCCGACATCACAAGTGTCAGACCCATTGTCAATGGGAGCTGTGGACCCATCAGGTGAAAAAAATATTCCCTTCCTATTTCAGAAGACAAATAGGAACGGCTCAGAGTTGTCATGGTAATTACCAGTATGGTTATTAAACTAAAGGTATAGACTTTAGAGAATCATTATAGGTAAAAAAGATTGATTAAAAGTCTGATCTCCAAACCCCTCATTCTCCAGCCTCTCATATGCCAAGACTTTGACTTTATGTAACTTCTCTTCCTGCAGTGGCATTACTTCTGATTGATACATTCCGATTGCACAGGATTCATCTTCTAAGTTCTCCTTCTGTATATATGCTTAAAATCTGCTGAAGTAACTCTGATAAAATAATCTGGCGATCTACCATGTACACTGGTATTTTTCAATATCATCAAAGTTTAAGTTCTTCCTTTTCCAAAATCAATCTGGAGCAATGTTTAAATAGTTTTTTTCCTTGTGACTTGGAGTCTGAGCAGTGGGGTTGATCAGATCATCACTAATCTCATAAGATACTAATAAATCATAATAATTGTTATCTATCTATCTTTTAATTTATCAAAGAATTGTGGATATCCTAGAGCTGTAGCCATGGTCCAGGTGTCTGTTATCAGAGCAACTAATATGAACAAGTAACAAAAAAGTCATCCCTGCCTAATGTACAGGCGGCCTCTACCCGAGAATGCTAATTGTGTCTGCAGGACATACCTGAAAAATGAAAAGTCAACTGAAATGATGAATCACTGTGAGCATTTACATTCACAAATACAGAATGTCAAATCCTGCCAGCTGTGGTGTGGTGAAAATCCCTTTGTCTTCAGTTAGTGTTCAGGATGTGGAAAGGCTGGTCCATAATGGGTTAAAAGAGAGTCCATATATTAGCTATGTAAAGCTACAGTTTGTTTATTTGCGATACAGGTTCCCTGCAAGGCTGCCTTCTGCCCATACACTACAGCAACAGCTTTGAGATCTAGGTTTTTATTTTTAAGCTGTTTTAAGTTGCTCTATAATTTGGTCCCAGAATATCTAACATATCACTCCATGACCGAAAACTTAGCTTTTGTAGTTCAGGTAATCAAACATGCTACATTTGCTAAGAAGCTCTTCTGAGGCCATGGTGGAAATTCCTTCAGGAACCAAAGAGCACTGCAAACCTCATTGTGTTCTGCCAGACTCAATTTTCCAACTTCGACTTTCCTGGCAAAAATACATACTGACACGCACATTTGAAATAAGTAAAAATATACCATTATGCTATGACTACAACCCCAAAAGAAGGATACTGTTATTCCACCAAATCCCTCAAACTAGTGCGTGGTCGTAGGTTGCACATCTCTGGAAATGGGGATGGTGCCAGTGTTTTGGCAGAGGAGCAAAGGGCAGGGAACAAGTGCTCTTGCCCTCTCCCTCCTTTTTTTTTGATTCCTCTGGAAAATCCCTACAGGAGCACAGCAGGGAGGCAGAGGCAGGCCCATATGCATACCCACACACTGGAGTCCTCCAGTGGGACTTTTGTGGCAAAGCTCAAAGAGAGAGGCTGCGGCTGGGCGTGCAGGGCATGCTGGCGCTGAAACCAAGCAGCTTTCTGGTGCAGCCAAAAAGGTATGAGCAGGTGTGCCCCTTCTTCCCCCCACCTTGGAATAGTTTACTTTTTGTGGTGATCTTGGCTAGAACAAAACAAACAAATAAGTCCTTCCAGACGCCTCATATCCTCTTGGGGCTTCAGTGTGGCAGGGCGTATTGCCGCGGTGCAGAGGCAAATGATCCTGCTGCGCGTGGGAGCCAGGGATGACAACAAGGAGCCTCTAACGCTGTGTTGCATTGCAGGCTCTAACAGATACAGCTGGTTTACTGCTTGTACTGAATTCCTGTACTGAATCGATAACTGAATCTATCTACTCACATATATTTTTCAGATCTCATTGAAGCCAAGGAAAGATTTCAGAATGGGTTCAGCTATGAATTGTTTTAAGGGTTTACCAACTCTGTTTAAACTTTCGGGTCGAAATAGATCTCCGTTTGAAAACTGCTGATACTGATTTCCTGGCCTTGCCATCAACAGGGGCAAGCATTTCTGATTAGCGATAGAGCCAGCTCCTGCTCCACTGCCAGCTCCGGCATCTCTTGTCCCACCACGACGCCCGAGCTGCTTTCCACAGCCAGCTTCGAGCTACACCCTTCTCTAATCCTGGCACCTGAAATGAAATGGTGCGCCACAAGGCGACGGAGAGGGAATAATGAGATTTCTGTCCACTCACTTTTATTGCTTGTCTTTATTCTAAATTAGCATCACCGAATAAAAGAAAACCTTTTTTTTAGAGGCACTTGACCTAGGATTTCTTTTTTAAAGGACCAAGTGGAATTCTGTCCAAAGTTGTATGTGACTGCCATCCAGTGGGTGCTGAAGCACGCTCCAGTCTTTGTATGAAATACTAAGCTATAAATTTAATATAAGACACATAAAAAAGGAATTACTAGCGTCAAATTATATTGGAAAAAAGATATTACATTATTTAGTGAAAATTAAATAGAACCTCTGCATACACAGAGACTGATGTAATGAATTTGTATTAAATTATAGTTTAAAAATGATATTTAAGATTTTTCATTGCAGCCACTTTTCTTTAAAAACTCATTAATTTTGTTTGAGCTTAATATAAACACACAGCGTGGCTTTGAGCACTACAAAGTAGGTGGCAGTTTCTGAGGAACTTGCAGCTTCAATTCTGAAGTCACGTCACGCCAAGGCAGACTGTCTTTATCTGAAGTTGCTGCGATTTAAGCAGAAGTTCAATAAAATGCTATTTCTTTTAAATTACTGTTCACTCAGATAACAAAACTAATCTTGACAGGAGTCCTGAGATTAACAGACATATCAATCTAAAGGCAAATGTAATGCTGAAATCACTTTAGTAGTCTCTGAAAAAAAAAAATGTAAGAATATTATATAAGGTATATATACATACACACACATTATATTCACTATGTGGATATATCTACATTTGTGTCATTGTCAGTCCAGCCGATGTGGGTGTACTGCTATAAAGCTAAGGTTTTTCTTTGTGCTAAAGACATTTAATAAAAAATATTCAAAATGCTATGGAACAATAATGCTTGAAGGCTTAATCTTGCACCATCTGAAGTCAGTACAGCTTTGCTATTGATTTCAGTAATAGAGGATAAAGAAGAGGAAGTGTTATCATCATGACCAATGTAATACTTCTCTCCCGCATTATTATAATGAATTATTACTTGTATTAAAAAGCTTCTCAGTCTTGGACAACAGCTTTTTGCACTAAGTGCTATAATATTGCATAACAAAAAGAAGGTTCCTGCTCAAAAATGCCTACAAATTTAGAGTAAACTAGGCATGAGAGCCCATGAAAATAACAAGGTTGCATACAGGTGTTTGGGTGCAGCTCCTCCCAAGCACAGCAGTAATTTAGGAGAAAGCAGGAAGGTGACTACAAAAATCAAGTAGGAGATATTTTCTTTCAGGGATGACTGAAATCTGACTTCTTAATCGTGAAACAGAGCTGAGTATCCCCTGCTGAAAAGTTAGGAAAAATCTTACAAATAATATTTTTAATATTGTGATATTTGAAAATATTTTATCTTTTTAATGCAAAAGAAAAGGAGCAGATTCAGGTGGCAATTGTGGAATTCCTTAGGAGCACCAAAGCCAATTTTACTGCAATTCAGCTCCGTCCTTAGTGTGGCACTAGTGCTTCGTTGATCTTTTTCTGCCAGGTTAGGTCCTTGACCCAGGTTATTGAGGATCAGATCAGAGCCAGAGCACGGACAAGCCGGAGGCTGTATAAGCATAGTGGATCCAGAGAAGAAGGCAGGACCATAAGCCCAGCATTTTTTACTGGATTACACTGTCACAGGCCTGTAGCCTCACTGCTAATCTGGAACACAGGAGGAGGCATATACCTCACCAGTATGATGTAAGGCAAACTTAAAGTTTGCATTGTGCTTTGGGCTCTTCAGATGAGATTTCTATAGAGGTATAATTAATATGGTTTAGGAACCACTGAAAATCTGTTTTGCCAATTTAATGCACTGAATTAGCCTTTTGCATTTTTTTAAAATAAATGTCAACTGTAGTTTTTATGACAGAGTCTCTTTTTTGCAGAGATTTAATTAGAAATGTGATCAACATGAGATACAGACATAGAAAAACCACAGAATCACAGGATCACAGAACGGTAGGGCTTGGAAGGGACCTCTAGAGATCATCTAGTCCAACCCCGCTGCTAAAGCAGGTTAGCCTACAGCAGGTTGCACGGGAATGCATCCAGGCGGGTTTTGAATATCTCCAGAGAAGGAGACTCCACAGCCTCCCTGGGCAGCCTGTGCCAGGGCTCTGTTACCCTCACAGTAAAGAAGTTCCTCCTCATGTTCAGGTGGAACTGCCTGTGTTCCAGTTTGTGCCCATTGCCCCTTGTCCTGTCGCTGGGCACCACTGAGAAGAGTCTGGCCCCATCCTCTTGACACCCACCCTTTAGATATTTGTGAGCATTGATGAGATAAAATCATAGATATATTGCAGAAAAAAAAAGGTTTTTTCTGTGTAAATCTTGAATCCTTTATGTGCAATAAGCTTCTATATTTTTCAGAAGCTGCTCTTGCTCTGATAAATATCAGAGATATTTTGCCTCACTGTAAAAAAACACACAAAAATTTGGATAAAATTTACATGGAAATGTGGATATATAGGTCAACATGTAACAGAAGCGCTGATAAGGAAAAGGGCACTATTTAGTCTGTCTGCCTTCAATTGAAACAATTCTCTGATGCTTCTTTCACATATCTGTTGACTTTTTATTGCTCTCTTTAATAGATGATTACAACAAATGTTAACAGAAGCAATAGCAGGTCGTATAATGCCAAGTTATTAAAATTAAAGAGCTCAACCTCAGGTACCTAAAGATGACTTTCACAGGACATTAATTTGTCCAATGTGTGCTGCAATATAATGGAAAGCATCTACTTCATGTTAAGTTTTGACTTTTTTGAGCATAATGTTAGATTCTGAAAATACTTAATGGTTCTTTTGTTCTTTCTTTGTTTCTTTAATTCCAATAAAAATTGAAGCCAAACCAGCAATCATACAGGCCGAGGAAAACACACACACTCATCACTGGAAATACATCATAGAAGAAGAAAATAGTCTCAACATAAACCAATGTATGTAACACATGCTGTGAGGTGGATAAGCCTGCTGATCCACTCAGCAGACCTTTGCTCTGCTCTGCTATGCAAAGCAGCGAGCTGTCAGACTGCACCATACTCCTTCGTGCCCTCGTGCCGTACATACTCCCTGAGTGCCCTAGCTTTATTTCCAAGGGAAATGGGGGTGTAGGGTGAGGAAGACATTTAAATTTCGGGTCTTACGATATGTGGCCGAGACACGACCAAAGTTTGTGACAACTGAAAAATTCCTCTGAATCCAGCAGTAAATACTCTGCTGAAAAGAAGTGAGAAGAAGAATGGATATGTAAGAGTTCCTCTTTTATGGTGTGGTTCTACAGAACAGAAAATACAAAAAGAATATTCTTCCAAAAGGCCTAAGGTTTGAAACTGTCTCAGCTGATGCACAGAGAGAATAACACTTTTGGAAAGATACATACTTCAGCGTCTGCCCCTGCCCCTCTGCAGCAGCTACAGGGAAAGCGGCAGGCTCAGGTTTTACAACCACGAAACCACAGGGCGAGGTGCTACCCCCACATGGGACTCTGTGGATCATGTTTCATAGAATCATAGAATCATAGCATGGTAGGGGTTCGAAGGGACCTCTAGAGATCATCTAGTCCAACCCCCCTGCTAAAGCAGGTCAGCCTAGAGCAGGTTGCACAGGAATGCATCCAGGTGGGTTTTGAATATCTCCAGAGAAGGAGACTCCACAACCTCTCTGGGCAGCCTGTGCCAGTGCTCTGTCACCCTCACAGGAAAGAAGTTCCTCCTCATGTTCAGGTGCAACTGCCTGTGTTCCAGTTTGTGCCCATTGCCCCTTGTCCTGTCGCTGGGCACCACTGAGAAGAGTCTGACCCCGTCCTCTTG
>VZSC01003367.1:303132-324302 GCA_013398225.1 Steatornis caripensis | reverse complement strand
TTCCTCCAATCCTCAGGCACCTCTCCTGTTCTCCATGACTTTTCAAAGATGATAGAGAGTGGCCTAGCAATTACCTCCGCCAGCTCCCTCAGCACGCGTGGATGCATCCCATCGGGAGCCATCGATTTGTGGGTGTTCAGTTTGCCTAGCTGCTCTCTAACCCAATCCTCATCGACCAAGGGCAAGTCTTCATTTTTCCGTGCTTCCTCTCTTATCTCCAGAGTCTGGGGGTCCTGAGGGCCAGTCCTAGCAGTTTCCCCTGCCGTATATCTGCCAGTAAGAGAAAGATCTGACTCCACGTTCTATCCACGGTAAGGATATTTCACCCTCTCATTTACCGATAAGTGAAAGGAGTTCTTGTTTATGAAAACTTTTTGTCTGACTTTCAGCTAGCTGGACAGGTGCTAACTGATCTTGGCAGATGCCACTGACCAGCTCCATCGTGCCCAAAAGGTAAGTAGAAATGGCTCATTTATGAGCTTCCTGCCTACCCATAACTGCTGTCTTTACCTGAAAGATTGTAAGCCACAGTGTAATATAAAGAAGTTGAGTAAACTCAGTGAAGCAAGTGCAAACTGCTAGGAGTTCATGGACATCCTGTAAGTACAAAAGGACAGGTAACAAAATTATTAATTGGTCAATTATTTATGAATTTCTGATTCTGATGCATATGATTTAAATTCTGTTCTGCTGTTTCTTGCTGTTGTTTACTGACTTTTTTGAGAAGTGAACACCTAGTCTTCTGCAACATCTATAACATCATTATACTTGGAGGGAATTTGAGGTATGCAAAGATCAGGGTGTGTATTTCTTTATATTTTGGAAAACAGATGGAGTTTAGGTTATGGGATTGAGATAATGTATCAATATAAGCTTTGTTTTATTTTCAAAGTTCTCATATTGATAACTTTTTATGCTACTTTGTCATTTATTTGCGAAAAAACGTATTATATTTTCAAATCTGAGCGAAACCCATTTTCTTGTGACTTCCGATTGAGAAAAGAGCTTAGCAGCTATGGGTAAACTGAGTGCTAATGCATTAAACATGCAGATGTAATGTATGGCTCTGCTCTAGAAAATGGTCTGAGTTTGCCTTTCTGTTGCACTAGCATTTTGAGAAATACACTGCCATTGCAGAATGGCAATACATAGTGGAAATGATGTATCTCCAGGGATTTTAAATAATTCATTTCAGCAGGAAGGCCTTTACTATTAATAGAACAAATGATTTTTTTTTCTTTAAAGCAAAACTTGCTTGGAAATTCATTAAACATGCTTTTAATATAACAGAATTACTTGATTGTTCAAAAAAAGTAGAGAGTTACAGTTGCATTGATATTAACTACATTTCACATGTTTACCTGTGGTTAAAGTCCCAGATATTTAAAACATGTTTTATTCATGCCTGCTGCTATGGAACTTGCAAATACTGTTTGGCTGTTCTCTTTCAAATTGTGAACAGTATTTCCCCATTCCCTACCAGTCAGTGAAATGCTAGTTAAACCAGTCTTCAAATTAATCAGGAGTCTAGAGAATTTACGGCACTGTCCAAAGAATACTGTGGGAACACGTTTGCCCAGAAAATGAAGGAAATAAATAAATAAACAAACACAGCATTTCTACATCATTTTAATGCCATAGTCTAATACCGGGATAAAGGTTTTCAAAATGTAACTCAATGGGAGAATTTTTAGAGAACAGTTACAAAATTGTTATATGGCTCAAAAATGATAGACTTCTTATGGTAAACTAAAATAGTTTAATTTATTTAGCTTCTTACAGACAAGCTGTTTAAATCAGTATCTCTAAGAAAGTGTGAAGGGGAATGACACCTGACACTAAACAATTCTTTCACCTGTCAGACATAAACACCAAGATCCCAAAGGTAAATGCTGAAGTCTGCAGAATTCAAACTGTAAATGAGGTGCAAATTCTTTACAGGGATGGCTCTTAGCCGTTGGAAGACATGGCCAAAGGATATGGAGTAATTTCTGCCCTTTGAAGTCTTTAAAGCTATATAAAATGTCTTTCCAGAATATGTGTTATACTGCTGTCATTACTTTTTGGTTTAGCTGCAGAAAATCATTTGGTGAAATTTTATGGCCTTTGTTAAGCAAGAGCTCAGAGTGATCATATTCTGTTGAGGCTTCAGAATATATGAAACATGATAGTTAGGTATGATTCTACAGCAACAATAATGATAGGAGGTGAAACTATAGCCTCACTGAAGTCTATGAGAAAGTTCCCACTCCCTTTAATGAGACAAAAATTTAATCTATAATTATAAAAATCTTTGTTATTTTCATTGCATTTCAGCTCGGGATTGTAGGCAGACTGCTTTGCTTCACTTCACCCATTTTATTTTATTGTAATTAATTTTACCAATTTATGTTGTATTTCAGATTGGTTTTGAATTGACTTCGTACGATTTACATTTTTTAAGCATCTAGGAGTTTGCAAATGTTATCACTTTTCAAGAAGTGCAGAGTTCAAAATGGAAATAAGAGAACAGACTTGCAAAAATTCTGTTTCTTCTTGGTTTCATTTGGGTAAGGGTCAAATATTTCATCTACTATTTTTCACAGAAGATGGGTGTTTTTACTGCTTGCCTCTTGTGAAGCTGGAAAAAGGAGATCTGTACAAATACATTTTCTGGATTATTTTCACTCTTGTGTACAGCTTAGTTCAGGTCAAGATTTCCATAAAGCCTCATAATTAAGCCAACTTTGAATGGAGTCAGCAATTAACATTATGAATATATGGTATTGTTGTGTATAGCCTCTCTACCACTGTTCTCCATGTTGTTCAAGCCCGAAAGATAGAACTGTCAGCTATCCTTCCTTATGGTCTTCTGAACAGATGTGCACTGGCTGCTGACAGTTTTCCTGAAAGTAAATGGATGGGTTTGGGATGCTGGAGTCCTGAAGAAGTTGCTCATCTCTAATCCTTTTCAGGAACAGAGAAGGCATTAGAAGCTGTGACTCATAACCCATTCCTAGAAATGGCTTTAAAGCAGGTATGAAAAACTTGGGATCTGTTGACAATGTACAAACATATCTTAGTACGGAAGCCGAGAGTCCCAGTCCAAGTCTGTTGACTACCAACATTATTCCACTGAAGATGAAAGCACATCATATGGTTTCTGTTTCCCCTTCTTTTCTTTGTGACATGCTGGTACAGCTTTGTGCAACAGAAACGTTTCTGATGCAGATTACACCCGTATTTTGCTCTGGGAACACGCACAGAAGCAGGAGGTATGAATCTTGCACCAAGGATGCAACTGTTGCAGTTCTTTAAGGTGCAATTTAAAGCCTGCTGGAGCCAACAGAAGGCCTTTCATTGACTTCAGTGGGCTTTGGATCGGAATCTCTGCTAGGGAGTTTTTGTCCTTGGCTTTCTTAAAAGAAGATTTTACTGATGTGTGAATAGTGTTAATCACCCATGAACACTTGGTAAAGAGTGATCTGGTTTTTATGATATGGAAAATATCCTGCTGAAGCATGAAACCTTTTAATGAAGTCAAACAAAGTAAAACTTGCCCTCCGTGACCTAAAGCTCGGCTCTTGAAATGTCATTTACTGGAATAATGCATTCCCCATCTGTCAGTCCTGGCATTTTCTTGCTACAGGAGAACTAATGCAGCCTTGGAGGTGTGCCGTGGTTACTAGTATCTGGTATTTGACTAGAGATGAGAGATAGGAATTCTGGCATCACAAGTGGGAGCTTGTTATTTAATGGAGGACTAATTATTGATTTGTCTGCAGTCAGTGAATGTAGAAAACTGAAATACAAAAACCTTTTGACAGAGTCTTTGCTACTACCTTTAGTCCTGACTGTCTTGGTATGTTAGGAATAGGGATGTAATTCTAATGGAAACAATTCACACTGAATATTTATCCTTGTGCTGGTTTGTTATCTTATGGATATACAATATTACGGGTATGCTTATTTCAAAGCTCACCTCAAATTCTGATTGATTGGACACTAACTCTGATTTTATGCAAGTAATCAGTAGTATCCTGTCTGCCAATATTAGGTGAGGTCTCATAGAGTTCAATAATGAGTCTTTTACTGTATGTACATGTAAGTGAAACTCCTGAGAATCATGATAAGACTCCAGTTCATAGTTCATATGGTAGCAATGTATTGCCTGGCTGCAGATTTTTTAAATCTCTCTGGCACTACAGGGTTATTACAGTAAGTTAGAAAGACAGGTATTCTAAGTATGAACTTGCTGTTAAGATCTCAAAACCACTAACGGAGTGCTCTTGAATCGAAGCTTTGATGAAAAATAAATCCTTCTTGTGACACTTTTATGCCATGTCGAGATGTGGAAGTGTGAGCAACAGCACCTGGCAAGCAAGCTGTCTTCTTTAAAAGCAAGCAAACCAGCTGCTCATCAGGTTGGAGAAGGATTTAGCAGGAAATAAAAGTCTACTAAAATGTTCATTGCTCAGATCTGCAAGAGAAAACTCATATTTTATGATTTGTCTTCTGGATACTGAGAAAAATTGTATTTCTGTCTTCTGTATTTCAGACACCATGAAGAATTTATATTTGAAAACAGGACTCATTTTCAAGTGAGGAATCTACTTTAACAGATCCATTTCTGTTCGTGTCACTTCTCTCATTTACAGAACGTAACCAGATAAGTGACAAAATCAACTTCCTTACGGAGCATAAACAAAATTTCACAGAAATCTTCTGTTTCAGGATACAGTAGGGATGGGATTTCTGGATTTGCTTTTTATGGGTCCTTCCTTTCCCTATTCTTGCATGTGCATCAGACAGACCATCTCATTTAATAACCCTCAAATGCATCTGCTCTCAAATTACATAAACAAGTTTTGTTTTAAGCACACTGACCAAATCAAGAAATTTTTACACCAGTAGAGCAACACTAACCAAAATGTTTCTGGCTCTTCAAAGCCCTAGATAGATAGTGGTCTCATAAAACAACCGGGGAAAAAAAGTTGTTGGGCTTCAAACGTAGGTGAGCTGACGCAAGGCTGGGATACTTAACTGTGCACATATTTTCCAACTGGGCAAGGTATCTCATCTGATCCCTTCAGAAAATCATTTATTTAGTTTTACAGCTGCCTAAATCAGCCAGCTATGATTCCACAGGGAACATGCCATAGCTCCCCAAAATAGAAGCATTTAACAGCAGAAGGGAACCTAATTGCAGCTCTTCTCTAGCTTCCATTTAACAGTAAGAGAAATAAATCCAAATGCAACGGCACGCAAGAAAGATGCATATAACAATACATACCTCTCCCAACCTCCAAAAGCGTGAAAAGTGTTTGGATGTATCACCTATATATTTTTTAGTTTATCTGGCATTTTGCAAATCATTTTATGACAATGCTACTTCAATGGATCCCGTGTTATTCTGAGTACCAAGAGTCTCAGTCAAATGATACTGTAATGCACTGGAAAGGTTTCATTTTGATGCCTTGAAACAGTAACTGTCAGGCTTCTATTGTAATCTTTAGGTAGATAATACTGTCACAGCTACTATCCTTCACCTTTTGGCTTGGTTCCCAAGGAGACTTCCCCTTTTTATATTTCATTTGTTATTGGATTTGGTTTGCTTCTTATGAACTATCATCAAATCCAGATTAATCTATCCCATCCACCTGACTCCCCTGCCAACAAAACTGTTCTCATACCCTGCTGCAATCTCCATGTTTGCAGATGTGACAACCAGGGAATGAAAACAGAGAGCTGTAACGGCCACAGAGAGGAAGCTGCCTGGAAACATTGATTGCTTCTTGCAGCGCTCCCCTCGGTCATTTAAATAGTATTACACTATCTCAAAGGTTTGTAAACTGAGACACAGAGAGATGAAGTTCCTGCCTGTGCTGTACCAAAAAATAAATAAGCCAGAGCTATGTGCCTTCAATAATACCCTGCCTCACACTCCCGTCACACAAACACTTAAGCATCTGCTCATCTTTGCAGAACAGCTCTTCCGATTTCACTGGACTGCAGGGTAGATTTAGATTTAAAGATGTTCTCATTTGCAGGCTCAGGACTTATGGTGTGGTATTTAGTTGTCTGTGCATCAGGCTCTACTGCCATTTAAGATGCTGTAGGGTATCCCTCCCGACTTCCAGCTGCTGCTCCAGAATGGTGCAGGTTTAGCCTAAGTCCCAGGTTATCTATCAGCCCAGATGTCTCTGATGCCCTCAAGCATCTACAGTGACACCTGTATTAGCACAGCTGTCATCACACTAGAATGAGGATTTCAGAACAACATGACTTGATGCAATAGAGGGAGAGAATAGCTTTTGTTAACTCCTAGAAGTGCAATCTGCAAGCAGAACCCCATTACTGTACTTTTTATTTCCTAAATTACACTGATGTCTTCAGAGGGACGGAGACCATCAAATACAAAATGCTACAAGCTACAAGTAATGGAACCAAACAACCGAAAACTTACCTGCAGTACTATGTCCCGTCCGTTCCGTGTGATATTAACAGTGTGCGGCTGTCCGTTAGCCATGTTTCTGTGGTCAACATCAATGTTATACGGCTCTTTGGTGCCTCCCAGGCTGTACCGAATTTGCAGATTCCCTAGTGAGAGAAATGTGAAAAGCACCCTCAGGTATTTTGATTTTTATTCACCAACTATTTTCCCCTCTCTATTTTCACATACAACTGTTATCATTTTACAGTTAAATTGCTCTCAGAGCTGGTCTCTGCAGAAGGAGCAGAGCTAGTGTTTGAGATTATAAAGCTACTGGGCTGAAAAATGCTTCTAGTTTATAACCCAGAAGTGTGTCAATGATAAGCATCTCAAAATCCAAGTGTTTGTAAACACTCCAGATTGCAAACCAAACAAATCGGAGCTATGCCTTGAACAATATGGACAATTGGTACAAATTTGAGCACATCAAGTAGCACTTTATTGTTAAGATTATTATCCTTGCTGCAGTAAAATTCTTTGCAGTTATACAAAGCATATGTTTTCTAAAGAATAAACAATTGATATGCATTGAATAAAGGCAAAATTACAACAAATTAACACTGACACATAATCCACACAGGGGACTTTCTTGCTCTCACATTTAATCGGTGTTGACGGGTGACCGTCTGGACTTTTATGGAAATTTAATAATATATGGTGAAATGAAAAGCTCAGATTATATTGTTAGAAAACTGTAGTCAAAAGTGGCTAATTGACATTCATGACATACTGCCAGACAGATTTTTCTTTTTTAAACAAAAGTGAAGTGTCTGCTCTTCGTAAGAAATTTTAGTATTTGATTAAAAGGAAGGGTGTTTGAAAAGGGAAATGCAGACTCCATTACTGGTCAAACCCAGAAATATTCTGGCCCAAAAAAGAGCAGCCCTAGACCTTCATAGCTACAGTTTAGATATCTGACGTGAGATTTCTCTCATACCCCTTCTTTCTTCCCCATGAAGGGAAAAAAATCAGTGGTATGTGGAATACTCATCAGCTTATCCCATAAAAGAGCACGGTAGTAAAATCATCCTAATTATGATTTTCATGGGGCACTAAGGCACTACTTGGAAACAAAGTACATCCAGTTTATATACAGTTTTAATACTGTAACAGCAAATGGTCCATATTCAACCTTCAACCAGCACCAAAATGTTTAGGACCTTATATGCTATGCTACACCTGTATTTTAGCCACCTCAGCGGGTATCCAGATTTTCAGAAGAACAGCACATTACACTTTCCACTGACTACTGGTGATATTGACATGAGTTCAGTAATTAAGGTGCCTACATGTGGATGCCTACTTGTCCCCTCCATAATGCTAGTTCATGGCATGGATGTGACTGTTACAGTAGGTTTGTTTTTTTTTTTCTGTTTTGTTTTTAGAGGCAGGATTGTCTAATGAAATCCCACTAAACTGAAGTTACATCAGTACAAAATCTAGTGCAGCAGAATACAGGTTCAGGTCCTGCGTACTTTACTTTTATACGACAAGGGCGAAGAGACTTTCTCATTAGTTCGGACCTTCAGCTGAATGCCAGTCTGGTGTGATTATCAACTGTGCCTTCAAGGGAGAGAGCCCAGAACAGTTGCTTACCAGACGGCTTGACAAGCACAGCCATGAAGTCCTGAGTATAGGAGCTGATGTACAATAGGACACAAGGGGACTTGGTGGTACTGAAGCTGAAGCTGAGCTCTTCTTTATTCAAGTTGAGGTCGGGCGCTGTGATTTCGGGATCAGTAGAACTCAAAAGTGTTCGGCTAACTAAATCCTTCATGCTAGTCCCTGGGGAGTGGAAGTTGTAACGAAGCCACGTTCCCTCTTCAAAAAATGCTCCAACATCTTGAACGTAAGAGAGAAAAAAAAAAGACAAAAGAGAAATTAAATGTACTAACACCTTTTCGATGAAACTTATTACTACTGACTTGAGCAGTATTAATCTGTGCATGTTTCTAGCGCTGCGTTATTTAAAGCTCACTGTCAATATTTAGGTGAAAAGCCTCACTATTTTCCAATAACAATTAACAGGACAATCTCCATTTCATAGGTGCATACCGGGATTCACAGAATAAAGGAAAAAATTCCCTTGGGTCATACAGAAAGTCTATGCTTGTATCTCATATCAATACTACAGAGAGGAAGAACCACACTTTAGGTTTATTCTCATTGAGGTCTTGCAGCAGATAATGTTCCAAAGAAGGAGATACAAAGGAGAGAGATTTAAGGGGCACAGTAAGCAAACACTATCAAGGAAAAGACCAGCAGATTTGAGTGGATTTGGAAGGACCTCACAAAGCAATGATGATGATTCTAGCACCTGAAAGAGTTGAAATAGGACTGAACACAACAGCAGAGAATTATCCGCTGCTAGCACAATCCTTCATGAGAACTGCATAACCAGGATGCCCTTATGGGAGATAAAATCAACGAGGGAGCTTGACTTGGTGGGAAATAAGGCAAGAGGCACCTGAACTGTAGCTCCCTGGAGGTGCTACCCAGACAAAGTTTTCAAACCAATCTGAGACAAACTGTCATATTTCAATACTTCTGACAGAAAATAAAACTACTTTTGGCAGAATTAATGCTTTCAGTTGAAAAAGCATCGTTATTCTCATAAGAATGCAGTCCTGCCTATTTCTTAACATTAAAAACGTAATTCACGGCTGACATTCTTCCAGTGAAGGCTGATTTTGACAGCCTGCTACGGGAATCACAGCACAGTTGCCTACCGCTGGTAGTGTGTGACACTGGGCATTGCTGGACTGGCTTCCTACGACAGCCATTCATTTAGTGACATTGCGGTCCTGGGTAGGCTTTGCTGTCTGGACAACATCACCAAACGAAAATTTTAAATTACATGTGAGCTTAATTAAGAAGGTATGTTTATGAACATTTCATAAGGGATTAAAGAATGATGAATGAAGATTATGAACACAGCGTATGAGTACTGTATTTAAAGAAGGGTTATAAGCAATGCTTAAAGAGGTTACCAGTCTTTTACAAAATCTTTCATCATTGACTACCTTCCTACACGATGCAAAGTTGCCACAGATTGGTACAAAATTGCCCATCTAAACTTCTGAAAAATGAACACAATGTATTTTAAAAGAAATTCATTTTTATGCCCTTTTAGCATGTGGCGTCTTCACGGAATTCTAAGTAAAGACTACCGTCTCAAAACACATGAAGCAAGATGTCCATTTTACAAGTTGTGCAGTGACACAGAGCAAGTCAGCAAAGAGCCTGCAGAGTTTACTCAGACTTTCGGAGCACAGAAAAGATAAGAAGATAGGTAAAACTATAATAGACTTTATTGATGTTCCTTTCCAGAATTTTGCTAAATCTGGTGCTGGAAAAGATTTATGTTTTCCTGTTACTGTATAAAAATTCTCCAAAAATCAAAATATCATAGTCACTGTCACTGTGCAGCCGTATAAAACATGGAGTCAAGTTGTGGTCCCAAGGTGTTATAAATAATTTGATCATTCTGATAGATTTATAACTGCCATTTTATAGAAGAAACCTTAAATCACTCTGAAAGAGTTACGGCACAGGCAATTAAATTTAACAACTATATTTCGCAGTAGGCTCAACTTACGTACTCCTGGATTAAAAGTGAAGGGCCCTATCCTGAAAATACTTCCCCAAATTGTGATGCCTTCTGCTGTTAAGAGCAGTGTTGAAAATCAGTGCTAGCACTTACAAATCTAAAGCAGCATACACTGTAGCTCTACGTATTTGCAGGACTGGCTTAAAAATATCCCTATGATACTAATTTATTCTTCCCCAGCCTCTGCCTATAGCTCACGCAAGCTGCTCCTTAGGCAGATGCTGTATCAATTACGCTGCTGCGGCACTGGCAAAGCTGCTCGCCAGAGCCGGCGTGCCGGGTCCCGGCGCACCAGGCAGCCCTGCCATTTGACACTGCCACTCCGCTGGCAGGGACCGCAGGCCCTGCGGAGGCTCTGTGCGTGCACGCATGCAGCATACCGATGCAAAATGATGTTCGCCTCCGGCCTGCTTACTGCTTGTCACACCTTTTATTTCAGGAGTGATCTTTGCCGAGCGCCATGCTTGCCCAGGGCCTCATGCACTGGGAATACTGGGACCTTCAGTCCTGACCTCAGGACTGCTCTGGGGCTGAAATGGAAAGCGTGCAATGCATTTTTCCAGAGCTGTAAATATTATGAATTGCTACTGTAAATGTTCATTACTACAACGGAAGCTTTAAGTAAATGGTGCTCTCTGAAACGGTGATATTTTTTTTTCCGAAAGAGTTTCACAACACAGCAAAGAATATTCTGTACGTTTAATTTGATTTGTGCTGCGAAAATAATGTTCAGTATAGCTGTATTATTACAGGCGTACAAGCTATTGTAGTGAGCCTTGAAATTCTCACAAGCACACCACCTCTTTTAAGAGGAAGGATAAGAGGAAGGTTCACTTTGGCTGTGTGAGTGTACGAGGCCCTCAACAGGAAGATATTGAATCCCCTCAAGTTCCAGCTCAGCAAAGAGGTTGATGCACATCATTATGCTCTTTACTGAATGAAGCTGAAGTCCTCGCAGCAGGGCTGCAAAGCATTCAGCAGATCACAGGAGCAGGCTGTTTAAACTATTAGGAAATACTCGAAAAAGCTAAAAGATATTTTTTTCTATATTGAACACAGCTATAAGATGACTCGGAAATGCCGAAGGCTGATCAATGAAAGGACGATCTACTTGGAGATCACAAGCATATAATCTTCCTGAAGCTCTGATAGAAGGAATATTGAAGTCCTTCATTCAGAAAACCATTCAAGCTGTCTGAATAAAATGGGTAAAACGCAGCACAAAACGTGCTGCTGAAATGTGAGGGAGGTTTCTATGTGGTAATGCTTATCATTTATCTGGTTAGCTCACTCAACTTTTTATTCTACCTTCAGGCTCACAGTATTTCGTTTGTGAAACCAAGAAGTGGGGATTTAAAGGTTTTGTCCCACATCCTCAAGTCTCATATTCTGGCTGACATTACTGTAATAATTTGTGATGCGCATTTGAATTTTCTACGCGTGGAGTAAAATATCAAAGTACAACACTTGTGTGTTGGCATCAATAGAATACAAACCCACTGAGGGGGACTGCTTCTTCTGTAGGAATAGATCAGTAGTCAGTATAAAAAAAGCTATCATCTTGAACAAATGACCATCAGAATCAAGGCATATGTCAAATAACGTGCACCAGTGAAACTATGGGCCCTGATCATAAATCCATGCAAAGTTTCCTGCTATCTTCAGTAGAACAGGATGAGAGCCACGGAAATGGGGTTAAGCCACCTGATTCACCACACCTTCAAGCCTCCCTAGTCAATGCCAACAAGCAAATTCTGCTGGGAAGCAGTTTGCATACCTAGGCAAGGCTGAGCTCTGAATCTTCTTTCGCAATAGCCCTGTAAAGCAGCTGTCTTTATTTCTACCTTGCTATACCTGGACAGAAGTGTACATGCCAATGAAAACCTAAAAATGTCAGGAAAATCACAGCTGTGGTTCATTCTGCACTGATGTGAAATTACTATAGATCTTCCTATAGCTACAGCCAGTGATGTCTAGGACAGCAGGGTCAGAATAAGAGAACGGCAACCCGTGCTGTATATTCTCTGTTGAATCTAAATGAAAAGCCAGCTCCCTTTCTAATGGAAATATCCATAATGGTTAAAAAAACCCCATCAAATAAAACAGGATGGATGAAGAAAAATGTGATCACAAATATACAACAGACCAGGTTTCACGATTTCCTGCCCGGGAGTCTTTGAAGGTGCTCTTGAGGTAACCTCAGAGAAAAACTTGCAGCTTTATAAGAGCCATTTGAGCAATATTAGGGACTGCCATTTGATGATTTCACAGTATTCAGAGTGACAACTTTGATAGGTGAGATCTAGCTTCAATTCCTTCCTGTACCACAGGTATCCGCTCTAAAAGTGAGCAGTTCCTTGCTTCCCTCATTATCTCGTTCGCTTTCTGCATTACCATAATAAAAACACTTCCTCGCATCACAGAGCTATTCTATTGTAAGGATAAATAGCTTATCAGCTTGCGAGGTGCCAATACTACTCCAATAGCATGCAGGTGTATAAATATTGCACACGGGTGTCTACTGCGAGAACTTCAAATCTCTCAGTTGCCTTTGCACAGGCATGCAGCAGCCAGCAATACTGCTGAAGCTGCTCTACTCATCTTTCATAAAACATCTGCATTCAGCGAGCAATGACACCAGAGCGAGTCTGTTCTAGTTAGCTGGCAAAGAAATTGAAAGTTTATCACATTTTCTGAGCCAGCACTTAGTATTTTTTAATTTATTATCCTGCTTTATTTGCTTTCTGTATACAGAACAAGAAATCTTTGCATTTTATAAGTAGTTTATTATGAATGGTTAGTGGGATGACAAGTTCAGTTTATAATCAGGTTGATATGTCTTTGAGATATGTAAGTAGTATGGGGAAGGTTTGTTTTGATTTTTAAAAAAAAAAAAATTATTTCCAGTAACACAGTTCTTGCAACTGAAGTGAAATGCAATTTTCAAAGAACTAGAGCACAACTGTGCCCGTTTAACAAGGCAGTACTGACAGGACAGCAGAACAGAATAGTTTGACAGAGTACGTACATCTTTTGTGAGTATATACATTTACTCACTAGAGGCTAAGAACCAAGTCCTGAAGTTTGATCTACAGGTAGAGAAACCTGACTGCAACATTCAGACTTACCAGACTGTGAGCCTAACGTTTGCAACCCAAGGAAAATTTCTGATATAACTTTTGGCTAACAGATCATTATCATGTTGTGCATAGCAGAATTATTTGGGGATGGGAGGGAATGTTGCCTTGATTCTCCAGGTTCTTGGATTATGAAAAATGAAAATAAGAAGTTAGTTACTTTAAACCACTCAAACAATCACCTCCCCACTACTTACAGCTAAGCAATGAAATGGATTTTCCACCAGCCAAATAAAGGAAATTGAATGGATGTCACCAGAGTGGAATTTGAACATGATCAAGTGTCAGTGTCAGGGTCCGTGGAAGGGTGCAGAGCTGCTTCACCCATGTGCTGTAGCACCAGATCTGGTATGTCTTTTTTGCATCCATTCAGCCTAGTAAAAAGTTGATTTTTCCTTTGAGGATGAGAAGGGAGCAAGAAAGGAAGGAAATCTGACTGTGACAATACTACTGTAAGAGCTTTCAGAGTTCACGAAATATAAAACAAACACGAAGGAGTTCGGTTCGGGCATTGGCATAAGGATTGCAATAATTCACACTGTGAATCTGAGCTTTATTTCAAAGAAAAAAATAAAAGCGTGTACACTGTGCTCATCTCGTTGGTGTTTGCTGATGCAAATTGAGTAACTACACAGAAACTGGAAAGCTTTGAATTTACCCTTCGAGCACAACTGAAGGCACATGAGTCACAGCACCAGCTATTCAATTTTTTTTTTGTTTTTTGGCCATACTCTCTTGGTGGTGGGCAATTTATTCTCCTACTGTTGATCCACAGCACTTCAATACCCAGAGAAGGAACGCTTTCTCCCTGGGGGATGCCTCGCATCACACTGCTCCCACACGCTCTGCATAGCCATTTCAGCATTTGACCCTCACTCTTTTTGTTTAAATGAAGGAAGGAAAGAGTTTGTTTTTTAAAGGAACACAAATTAATTGTTTTCTCAGAAATGCTTTTATGATGGTAGGATAGCTGTGGGAGAAAAAAAAAGAATTTATGCTCAAGCAAAGGACAGGGAAAGGTCAGAAAGCAATCTGTAGGACTGCAGAAACACTGCAGCTATTCCTCAGAACAATTTCTCTGAGCAATGAAAGGAGAAGTAAAGCCAATCGCATATGCCTCAAATACAAAACAAAAATAAAGTTAAAATAGATGTCAGAATGCATTTTTGCACTTTTTTTGTCCTTGTAGAAAACAGTGTAATTTCCAGGCCACGATCACATCAATCACATTGTGATCTGCTGCTAATAAGGCTGGAGACAATGCAATTTCTTGTCAGTCACCAGTCAGTGGCTCTATGGATGGATTTCATCAGCAAAAGAATCCACAATGTGAGGCGCCTGTTTTTATTGTGAGATGTGTTTATTACTTATGAACCAATGGTGATTTCCTTACAGTAATGATGTTTTTTTTCTTTGATTTTGCCTATCACTTCTTCTGCTAGCAGTTTCAGTATGCAACCAACCCCAAAAAGTTTACTATGGGGAAGCGACTTGAATATAAAAATAAAAATTTTGGATAAGAAAAGCTGCCTGTGACAAATTAAAAACAATGGGAATAGAAGACTGTGGTCTATTGAAAGCTATTATGTTATGCCACTTTTCACTGCTGCTGAATAGCATATTTTTCTGGTAATATCTTCTATTGGTTTGAATGCGATGGCTTAAAAAGTCAGGCACTATCGATTATCAAATCAACAGAGCTACTTGGCCTGAAAGATTTACTCAGAGGAGTAAAATAATGAAATGTAGTCCTAGTTTATTGTGCAAAGCAATAACCTTGTTACTTCCTGGCAGCTGATGCGAATTTCTAGTGAAGGTAACAAAGGAAAACATTCTTGCTTGCCTCATATTAGACTCGTCCAACTACATACTGTGGTGTAGGTTGCAACACCACAAGTGACAGAGCAGTATTCAACTATGTCCTTGCTATAAAGAACGGAATTGGTTGGCAACAGAGACTGTAGTCTTTAAAAACACACTCACAGACATTACAGTGGTTTTTGAGGGGAAAATGTCAAAGTATTAATGAAAAACGAATTGAAATATCAGAATTATGATGTTTTAATTGAAATCAACTAAAATATGATTTATGTAACATTTTTATGTTACAGGAAAAGCAGAGAAAGATTCCCTGCTATTTTCCATCAGATTTTATAATTTTAATAAATTTTTAATAATTTTTTAGAACGAAAATACGCACGACTGTTTTGCCAGTATTTTTTTTACGTCATCGGTACTGTACGCTCACCCTTTGTATCTAGAAAACACATCCAGTCTCGTCTCATGGACCAAGAGGACATGGTACATGATTTCAGGAGCTGCTATTAGAGGGAGAATGTAGGATACCCTTCTTTCACAAGTCTAGGGAGTCTGACAAGATGCACAAGATGTTCCACTTCTTTACTTGATTTAAAAGGCTTAACGTAAGTTAAATTTACGATGTAAAATTTAATGGGGTGAAAATGAAGTCTTTTCAAGATCTCATTATCAGCACTATTTGTTACAGAGGCTTTACAATTATTTTGATCACAGGATGCCCCAAACCCAGTCTATTTTGCGTTTAATTTATCCTCTAACTTTATCCCAGTGCCACATGGTTGTTTCTACAGAGAAGGTCCGTGAAGTCACTCACCCTGAATCATACTTTGGGATATTCTAGATGAGTACATCAGTTTTCAGCGCTAACAGATAGGAAGTTGGTAATTTGCATTTCGTGCATAAGGTCTTGAGGATTTAGAGAGGTATTTTTAGCCTGGAATAGTTTTGCTATTTAAAGCTCAGATCTGATGGCACAGTAAATGGCACAACACCGTGTAGTACAGAGATCCCCATGTTAGCATGAGCACTTTTGCATGACTCAGGGCTGCCCAGCAGCAGTAGCTTACAGCAAATTTTACTGCGTGCTCAAAGTATCACTGTCAGAGCTCTGGGCCTTTGGCTGGACTGGGAGGCTGATAAGGAGAATATTAGAGTATATGTAGATATGTAATATGTAGATATGTAGTATATGTAGTATATGTAATATTACTGCTGCTGTTACGACAGTACACACCAGCCAAAACCAAGGTTTGTCTGTGCTAGGTGCTCAATTATTCCCCTAATGGCATTTTTAATTCAGTTAGTTCCACAACCAGGAAAAATAAAACACTTCAGCTCAGAGCTAGTTTTGGCAGAAGTTTGGGGTTTATCTATCCATAAGTGAAACAAAAAAACCCACAAATTAAGCCAGTGTGATGAGTTTTGCCAATACAGAAAAAAACTAAAAAGTGAATTCACTGAATATGGCATGGCAGCAATCATTTTCTTTTTCTTTCCTTTTTTTTTTTTTTTGAGTCAACACATGTGATCTGTAAGAGACTGACCCAGTTTCAGCCTGAATGGGTTTTCTCTAACATAACTGTGTTAGAGGACAGAAATACTAAACACTAATGATACTAAATATGCATTACCATTCTTCAACTAATGACAAACCATTTGCTAAATTAACTGAAATCACCGTACTCACATTCTCAGGAGTTACTGTATGTACAATCCTGAGTGTGATGGACATGTTTAATAATTTGTCTCTGAAGCAACACAGCATAGTGAAACCTGATGAAATTACTGCATGCAGGCACAGTGGAAGCTATTACCTAGAGCAGCAGCTGCTTCACTTCTGCTGCACTAGAAATACATCGTATTTATTGGAATTTATAAAATAATCATGCTAGAGATTCATCAGAACATCCAGTGATGTGAAAGCAATCCCTTAGCTTTTAGAAAAAGGTGCTCCAATGTGTGAGCAACATCAGCAACAGACAAAGTTCTGTTATGATAAAACGAAATGAAGGTGAATATATATGGAAATAAATGAAGGTGGTTGAAGCGTGTGAGGAGAAAATACAGTCCATAACCCAGCATCAGGTAGGAAGACGGCCTCTTTCTGTTATGAGGTCGGTTTCTTTTAAGTGTGGCTGGAAAGGAGCAGCGTACGGATATTTGCAAAGTAATCCTCAAAGTCTGACTTGGAAAAGATAGGAACGAGTTGGAAACCAGAATGTCAAAGGACAGGACCTTTCCTCTAACGCCAAGACAGCTTCATGAAGGGAATTTGCTGACTGGTGACCCAGGCTGCCTGCAGGATTCCCCGGTACAGTGCGTAACGTAAAAGCAGAAGAGCAGTTTATGAGGCTACAGGTTTCTTTAACATCACAGACGCTGACGAGAAGAACCTTCGCATTTTTTATCTGAAACTGTAGGATTGGTACCTTTTGAGAAAGCTTTAAAAACGATTAGGAGAAGCAACAGATTGGATGATTTTGTGTACCAATAAAAGCACAGTGAAATAGAGCTGCTGAGAGACATTAGCACCTCAGGTAAATGTGACGGAACCTTTAGAGGTGTTGAGAAGAATATTTCAAGAATATAAAGAGAATATTTTATGAAAAGTAAGGGAAATGAATGGCCACAAAGCCTGCAAACTGTGCAAACATTTGGAAAATTACATTCCCATTACTCCTCTGTCACAATAATTTCTGGTCAAAATAAGAAAAAAACATATGGAAATCAACCAGCATCTATTTTCACTTTTTTTTTTTTTTTGTATGTAAAATCCCTCTTCCCTTCACTCCTTGTCTTTCTTTCTTATGCAGGCCTGCATGTCCATAGTAAATCGGTCCCTTACAATCATTGGTTTTGAAAATTCAGAACATGCTTTAGGCATTTCCAAAGGACTGACATAGATGTGGGAGCTCTGTATCTTCCCTAACTCTAGCAAGTTCAATCTCTAACCCAGTTTGAGCTACTAAAAGACTTGATCTGGTTATGGATGGATAAAATTTTTAATCCAAATATTAGCCTCTGAATTTATAAGATATTCAACCCAAAGCTCACATGTACGTACTTCAAAATATGTTTCTGTATGAGACTAGCTAGCTTTTGTTTAAATCAATGTTTTTTCTAAAGAAGTAACCGTGACATTGTGCTATTAGGAATTTATTGTTCAACAGCTCAAACCCATGGAATACAGTCTGTCAGACCTGCTGTGACTACAAGCATTCCTGATGCATTTTGTTGTTGTATTCTTTGATTTAAGTAGGTAACATATATTAGTACTACTGAGAGATGTGGTTTTAAATCATCACATTTAAACCCTGGGTGTATAATTTGACTTGTTGGTAAGAAGTATTAAACAGGATTTACTTGTTTAATTAGTAAAAGATGAACGATTGATTCTATCGTGTTTTTTCTCAGGCAGATAGCTCTCTCATAGTCTGCCTCCTGCACTGAAGCGTTTACCTTTAATGCAAAATGGTCCATCGTAGGCAGTTTTGGAGCAGTCACAGGAGTAGCCGTTGTATTTCTCGACACATTTACCGCCGTTTGCGCAGTACATCCCATAGCTCGTGCAATGGCCAGAGCAGCCAGGCTTCACCCCTGGTGTGACTTTTGCTCTCTCTTCCAGGTCCAGCGTCACCCCGTTCATCCTTAATGAACGAATGCAACCTAGGAAGCCTCGCTGGCCTCCTGCAGCACCTGTGAGGGAACATAAAACCGTGAGACAACATTGAACAAATTTTATTGTTGTTGCTTCACATGAAATACCCTGCTAAGCTTGTGACAACAGCCGGTAATAAGTAACTTGTTTGTAAAGGTAAGGAATTGCCTTTTCCTAATGACAACGAAATCAATGAAACCTAAGCTTTTGATACCGTACCATAAGTAAGTATAAATAATTGGTGTGTTTGCTTTACACTCCTTAGACATTAGAGATTCTAGCCCTCGACTGTAAGACTTCATTTCAACTTCAAGATCTTTAGAGGTAACAGTGGAAGGAATGGGCTTGGCTCAATTGCTAAGGTACAGCCTTATTTTCCATATGATTACTGATGATGGATGCTAATAATAATGCCATAATATGTTATGCAGTGTTACGTTTTTCAAAGCCGTGATGGGGAAAGAAGGAAAAGATTTAAATCTCCATTCTCAGTTGCAATAGGAAATACAGAAGTTAATTTCCAAGCAACATTGGGTATATTGTTTAGTTGCCAGAGTATAGGGTGAAGGATGGAACGCCGAAGAGCTACATTTGAAAATCTGGGTTGAGATGGCTTTCCTTAGCAGTCAATAAGAACTGTTCCTTCCCCCACCCCAGTAAACGCTTGCTGAAAAATATGATTTCAGCTAGGAAAGTCTTATCTAGGGCTGGATTAGAAACAAACGAACAAAAAACCCTGAAGAAAAGCAAGCAAATAACAATGAGTGCCTGTCATACTTTTTCCTCATCCTCTCATGTCTTTGATTACTCCAGTGCCGCAGGTGCTGACGAGTTCCTGAGGAGACCCGAATGTTCATCACCACAGAGCACAGAGGCTGATATTTACCTGAGTGGGGAAAAGGACTGAATGCAAACCAAAGAGCGAGGGCTGCTTCAAATCAACTGCTGGCAACCAGATGATTTGCAGTAAGAGGAGGCAATGCTTGGTCTCTGCTGAGTGCACAGGGCAGAGGGCATTCTGGTGTGGTTCTGTTCTATGTAAACTTAGACACATTGCAGTGACGAAAACCCCTAGTGCTTCTAATGCCCTTCTTTCCCCTCCTGGTGACTGTCCTAGACCCTAGGACATGAAGTCATCCTCCCTCAGGCTCTCTCGCTGGCCCAAGGAATAGATATTTATTCTACAGAAACTGGAACTGGAGGCATCGAAACAATTCTTGTTTGCCATTACTTTCCAGGCCCTGATGTTCAGGGTGTTCATTTGGGACACTCCAACTCAAATCGATTCTGTCTGGCTCTGGGTAAGGATTTAAATCTGCTCTTTGAGATGTATGCTCCAATCACCAAGTTATACGGAATGGATGTGATTCAGAAAGAAAGAAAATCTGGTGCAGATTTGGACATTCAGTTTTTGGCAATAAAGGGATTGTGCATTTTCAAAACATTATTGGTGTTACAGTTAATTCAAAACTACTGATAAAAATCACCATTATCAACAATTCCCCAAGAACTCAGGGTGGAAAATAATTCAGCTCTTCTTATTTTCAGCAAAAGGCTGGGTATTTCTTTTTAAAGTTTAAGGCTCCCTCTTTTAAACAAACTTAACATTCCAGCTATTTTGAAACCGTCTTTTATTGGGATCACAGTCAGCAGTAAAGGAGAATCTGAGTTTGTAAATAATGACTGCACATCTGGTGACACATTATACACAGTTTGCTGTGACACTGTGCTGCTTACTAAGGCAGTGAAGGCTTTAAACATAATTTTAATTCATTTCTGCTGTCGAACCCTGACTAACATGGGAAAAAAAATTGAGATAATGTCTTTTTTTCCTTCCCCCTTCCCTCATCTCCTGTTAACAGATATCTAGAGCGGTAGGAAAGCGCTTCTTTGCTCAACATTTCATGCAGTACGCAGTTCTGATTCCAACTAATGGCACTTGGCATGTTTGCACTTCGCAGCCCTGGGGCTAACAGTCAGAGAAATACAAGTGCTGCTGGAATAGCCTGCCCAAAATGCAGCGGAGAGCGCAGCTCCAGAAAGCAGCTGGACTAACTTTGTTCTGGGGAATGCATTTATGTAGCACTGTGTGATGCTTTCCTACATCAAATGGGCAAACAGCCCATGGGACTAAAGGGAAAAGACTGCAGCGAGAGCTGTGAACACAAAAGTGTGGGCGATGATCAGACCTAAAGAGGGTGGAAGTGCTGCCAAGGCCAGGATGGGCACTGCAGGCACATGCAGTCCTGGCAAGAGCTATGCAGAATTTTTCACTTCTGTGGTGAGTAAGTGTGTCTGTGCGAGAGAGACACTCGGCAAAAAAGGAGTTTGGCCCTACTGCCTGCTAGAGGCAATTTCAGCCAGGAGCTGCAGGTGGGGAAAGAGAAAAATGACAAGTTGCCAGCACAGAATATTTTTCTCTTAGTTGATCTTCGTATTTCTGTAATTATGGACATGCTTGTCTTTTTTTTTTTT
>VZSC01003367.1:288838-302982 GCA_013398225.1 Steatornis caripensis | reverse complement strand
TTTTTTTTTTTTTCCTTCCCCCCCCCCCCCCCAACCCTGTGCTGTCATGGAAGTGCTTCAGGAGTACAACTTCCCACATTAAACTAACTGCTGCTGGCAAGACACGAGGCAAAGAGTGTTCAGCATGTGAAAGCAAAGCCCGGTTATCCACTCTGCATCTTACCAACATAGAGTTGGCTGTACAATTCCAGTCGTGTGTGTCCTTCTGTTGGTGCTTTCCGGACCTCCAGGGGTAACTGGTCCACCTGCAGGCTGGCCTGTTTGACGTTCCTCTCGGCATTGACCCGATGCCACTGGTCATCATTGAGCTGGTTGGGAGATCTAACGATGATTTCCACGGGCCCGTTTCCAACATCAAATGAAAAGGAAACCTCTGTAGCAGCTAAAACACCAAGCAAAAGAGAACTCCCTTTACATTGTAAACAAATTCACTTATACTTCCTACAGAGAAAGGAGTCATATTTATAGAAATACACACTGCTCAGCCACCTTTCAGAATTTATAAACGCATTCAGTTTCTTCTAACTTGGGTAGGAGTTAAAGTATTTTCAAGGAAGCTGCTGTGAAGTTTCTACAGCATATGGTTGAAATCAAATCAGCTTGGCTTGTAAAAGCTGACCGGAATAAATTATATCGTTAAAGAGGATTTGTTATTTCCACTAATAATTCCAATAATATTGGAAAGATCAGTTCACCAGCTTTTAGAAGAAAACATCAACAGACCCTGAAACAATGACCTTAATTTTTCATTTCTGCAGCTTCCCGGTTTCCATAGTTTTTTTTAGGGAAACACACATTTTGATTAAAAAGTGGTGAAGAAGAGGTCTACGCTTTTTTTTCTTTTGAGGGGCAATTAACTTTTACAATGAACTAATAATGCCGCGGTAATGACCTATGTGAGATTTTATTGCTGAAAAAGGAATGAATTCTTAGCAAGCACTACAGTGCTCTACTTATACTGGATGACTCAAAACATGCTTAGAAATTTCACAGATGTCCATTGGGCTGTACCAGACATTCCTTCAGGTCATCCCTGGCAAACTATATAATTGATACTTATTATTAAACAGGAAGTGTGATTAATATCATATAGATGATTTTGGAGTGAATAAATACAATTTTTACTTTCCTACCGATGCTTAGTTTATATAATTTGGGGCTATAAATTATATTAGGTTGGCAAAATATCAGAGGAAAGGGTTACCAGAAAATGGATTATCAACGATAGCATTCACAAAGGCGGATACTAGACAGAAGTAAACACAAGCAAGAGTTCAATTTAGGTTATTTTTCTTACATATGAAATAAAAAAGCCGCAGCACCCTTATAATTCTTCTGAAAAATCTCAGGTGCCCAATTATGGTCTCAGTGATCCAGTACAGCTGTGGTTTCTTGTTTGGTTGAATTAATAAAGCAGTCTTACAAAAATCTTACTCAGCAAGGCTGTTAGATTGTGGTAGAAGCATCACTCCATGATCATTGTCACTAGCAGTACTGATAGTGGGAAATATTTTTGTACGTGGCCTAATAGATTTTCACAAGTTATTGTGAAAATAGATTTTCACATGGTCACACTGAATGAAATGCATTTTTATGAAAACGGGAAGAATAGGAATAAACTTTTTCCAGGGAATGTTCTTTCAAATCAAATTTATTATACAATTGACATCTTTGATTTTTTCTGCAAAATTAGCTATTTCTAAAAGAAAAAACTAAAAGTATATTTGATTGCTGTTGTACTCTATGTTCTCTGCTGAATAAGATGATTTCATTTCTTGAATGAACTGCCTTTCATAAGCCATGAATTTAGTCTGTTTGGCCTTTTGCACTTTTCAAGACAGAAAATCTGTATGAGACAAATCTTGCCATTAAAGAAATAAAGATGCTTCACTTTAACGTTATTATGTCTTATATCTTCAGTGGTTCTGCCAATAAACTCAGGCAAATTAGGAATTAGAATAAAATCTCTCCAGTACTTAAGTTGTATGTTGTTTTCAAGTCTGTTTTCAAGGGTATGTGTGCAATTCTCCTTTACTTTTTGCTTTGAAGAACTGCCTCAGATCTCTTCACTGCCAGGCTTGTATTGCTTCCCAAAAGCCATCTGTCTACAAGCCTGCAAAATGAGAACCCCTTAGCAGATTTCTTGTCTTACTCTGAGGCAAATGATGGCACTGCTGATATTGCTCTTGGGTACCTTGAATGCAACCCCCTCCAGGATTTTGAAAACCTCTGCAAGAATGCTTCTTTGTTTGCACGCTTTTTCCTCTACCCTAGCTCTACTGCTGAGCATGGTGTTGTATGGTATGAAGTATCCCTTTGGCCAATGGTCAACTGTCCTGGCTGTGTCCCTTTCCAACTTCTTCACTACCCTCAGCCTACTGACTGGGGGAGAAGTGGGAAAGAGAGAAAGCTTTGACACTGTGCAAGCACTGCTCAGCAACAGCCAAAACACTGATGTGGTATCAACACTGCTTTAGGCATAAATGTGAAACACAGCACCATATGGGCTGCTGTGGAGAAAGTTAACTCCATCTCAACCAGACCCAGTACAACACCAAATTCATTCAGAAGTTCAGTGTAAGTAGTTCTGTAGAAGAACTTCTGAAGAAGTTTTGTAGCAAATATTTAGGTTTTTTTCCTAAGTATGGTTTACTTTTCAATCTCTCTCTGTCTACACATACAACCCTTGCATGATGTGGCTTCTTTGACTCAAATATATCCTTGGTTGACATGACAGTGGTACTCTGTCAAACTTTTGAAGGGGACGATTAAAATATATCTAACATGCATGTGCACATGTGACCATTTATTCACAGTGACCAACTGAACAAGAGCAGGATTTTTTCAGAAACATGTAGAAAATGAGTAGCACAGGTCCTAGAGATTTCTACTGATCAGTCACTTTGTATCTCATGAAGTGAGTTTTCCTAATGATAAGTTTATTTTCTATTCAACCACATACCCTCAAACTCAAACCAGTTGTTCTAAGAAATGAGAATGAGGATCAGACATTGAACAAATGTTTGAAAGTGCTTAATTATGAAATAGAAAAACCTAAATAAATGTGGGTTTTATTTTATTCAGTCAGTACAAGGCTTTGTGATGGAAACTTCACAAAATTGAACAAAGGTGAATTTTTCACGTGCTCCTGTCCCATAAATTCACTCAAGAAACTGAGGCTTGTGGCTTAATTTTACCCTTTCTGTGCCTTGTGCAATTACATATAATTAAATCCGAACACGATTCTTTCATTGATTCAATTTTCTAAGGTCTCAGGTGATTGTCAGCCATCTGCTTAGAACACAGAAGTGCAACTTTCACAAACAAAATGCCCTTCTCACTCTTTGTTCCGTGTTCTTGTGTTTTAGCTCTATTCAGATCCCACCATTTCCTCATCTTAAATCTATTACACGTTCACCCATGAAAAGGGACATGACTGCATTGTTGATGTGCTTTAGATAAACATAAGTTCTGAGGCTCAGCCACATGGGAAGTAGCATGCAGTTCTATGTCCTTTGCCATGCAGAAGACTAGACTAAATGAGCTGATAGGCTTTTCTGGCATTCAAGATCTATGAACAGATAGGTCTCACGTTTTCCTAGAACTCCTTGAGCTTAAAATGTCTTTTTTTCCTATTTTCCTAGTTAGGTCCTTGTTGATAAATGGAAGGCTAGGGTCTTTAGCTATAATGAGGCTGCCAGCAAAGAAAGAGACACAGACAGATGGGTGGGTGCTCCAAGATGCTAAGTAGTGGGTAGAGGTTCTCAAAATACATCAGCTGTGGAAAAAGAAGGAGGACGGATTACAACCCTTCTCACAGTCAGTTTTGTATGCCTGTCTCTCTATTTCTCTCCTTCTCTCTCATTATCCTTCCTCTGAAACACATACTTTCATCTCCTCCCTTGAACTTTGTTTCTCCTACCTCCCCTGATGTATTTTTATACCCTTCAATGGGACTCACTGATGTTTTAGTTAACTTACATCAAAGCGAATAGTATCTAACTTCTTTAGGATCTTTCTGAAATCCCATTCTTAGAACGTAAATGTCTTGTTATGGCTAGAATCAGAGCTCACTTGCTTGGCTGTAAACCAGGTTACAACAATAAGCTATAAACTGTAGACTAAAACCTGCCAGATAGATATTTCCCCCCCTCCACTTTGCTTGCTTTTTCTGTGAAAACAACAGCTTGAAAATATTCTATGCCTGTAAGGGCAACATCTGCCAAACTTCTTGGACAGTTTGTTTGTAAATACACCTCTGACTAAGGGCTCCCTGACTAAACCAGTAGACAGTATTCAGTGAAATGACTGAAAATGAATGAAAGCCTAACCAAAAGATAGAGATGCTAAACGTATCTGGTGCTAGTGGTTATGTATCTCTATTTGGAACCCATCATCAGGGTCAAGATTAGGTCTCATATCCGTAATCACTAGGATCCTTCCCATTGACTTAAGTAGACTCTGGATAGAAAAGAGGACTTTCCAGGATTTGAAAGCAACTGTCTTGTCCACCTTTCCTACTTGTACTCTGACAGCTGACTTTAAATTTAGATTGTCTTACAAAGTCATCTTTAAATTACCTGCCCTGCTGTCCTTATTTTCACAGGGGTGAGAGATGGCCATGACAATGTTGACATTGAAACAGCATTGATAGGTTGTTCCTGGCTGCTGAAAATAAGTGGAAAGGGCTACAGACACTACCCTGAAGTGCCATATTGGAACACAGGACCTGCTTTGAGGAGGCCGCTTCTCAAGGGACAAAACTAAAAATTAAAGTCACCAAAACAACACCTCAGAGAGAAATTGTAGATCCAAGATGCTTGACTGCAATGCAGGAATTACTACATAGCTTGGCTGCCTGTTAATAATCAGGTAGTTGTCAAAAATTATGTCCATATTTACAGTAATTGGACTAAGCATCTGGAAGATTTCATTATTTATCTAATTCCCAAATGAAATGGCCATTTGAACTAATGAGCAAAAGCTTCACTCATTTGACCAAACGACAGTGCACATCTATGCCCAAGACTGCAGTGATCCCTGAGCTAAGCGCCAAATGAACTAGCTCTGGAAGCTGCGCAGCTGCATCAGCGTGATGCTGTGCCAAGAGTAATTAGTTCTAATAAGAGGCTATATTGCACCTAGGATCAAACACAGCATAGCTGAGTGCTGATTTATGTGAGCATGCTATCTTTCTTAGAATTAGCTCAGGTGTCTCTCTAACATGTGGGCTCATTGTACAGACTAGACACGCTCTACATTTGCCAGTAGGTTAACAAGTCAAACAAAAAAACCCCTACACTCTCTTGAATCTTATGAAGTCATTTATGCAGGTGTCAAGAAGGAAAAAAGGGTGAGTAAAGAAATCACTTTGATTTAACATCATTTAACATCCACTTCTCATGGTATAAATACATCCACAATGTATAATATGATAGCAGATGAAGCTCAAGGACTTTCTGAATCTTTAGAACAAGCTGATATACTGCATGGAGTAAATAATCCATCAGACAATCACAGAACAGTAACAAGGTTTGGGTTGGAAGGGACATTTAAAGATCATCTAGTCCAACCCCAATGCCGTGGGCAGGGACTAGGGACTATCTTTCACTAGATCTGGTTGCTCAGAACCCCATCCAACCTGACCTTGAACACTTCCCATGATCAGGCATCCACAACTTCTCTGGGCAACCTGGTCCAGTGTCTTATCACCCTCCTAGTAAAGAATTTCTTCCTTGCAACCAATCTAAATCTACCCTATTTCAGTTTCAAACCATTGCCCCTTGCCCCCTGTCCTGTCATTACAAGCTTTCATGAAAAGTCTTTCTCCATCTTTCTCATAAGACCCTTTTATGTATTGAAAGGCAACAATAAGGTCTGCCCGGAACCTTCTCTTCTCCAGGCTGATCAACACCAACTCTCTCAACCTGTCCCAGCCCTCTGATCATTTCCACGGTCCTCCTCTAGACCCACTATAAGAGGCCCATGTCTGTGGACCCCAGAGCTGGATGCAGTATTCTAGGTGGGATCTCACAAGAGCAGTGTAGAGGGCGAGAATCACCTCCCTCGACCTGCTGGTCATGCTTTTTTTGATGCAGCCCAGGACACAGTTGGCTTTCTGGGCTGCAAGCGCACACTGTCAGCTCGCATCCAATTTTTTTGTCACCAGTACCCTCAAGGCCTCCTCTGCAAGGCTGCTCTCAATCTGTTCATCACCCAGACTGTAGTGACACTGGGGATTGCCCCAACCCAGGTGCAGGCCCTTGCACCTATCCTTGCTGAACTTCACGATTGTTCACATGGGCCCACTACTCCAGCCTGTCAAGGTCCCCCTGTATGGCCTCCCTTCCCTTAAGCATATCAACTGCACCACTCAGCTTGGTGTCATCTGCAAACTTGCTGAAGGTACACGCAGTCCCACTGTCTGTGTCACTGATGGAGATATTAAATAGTATTGGTCCCAGCACGGATCCTTGAGGGACACCACTCGTCACTGGGTTTCCACTTGGACATTGAACCATTGATTGTAAACCTTTGGACGCAGCCATCCAGCCAGTTCTTTATCCGTCTAACAGTACAGCCATCAAACCCATATGTCTTCAATTTAGGGGCAATAAAGTTGCAAGGGACCATATCAAAGGCCTTACAGNCTTGGACATTGAACCATTGATTGTAAACCTTTGGACGCAGCCATCCAGCCAGTTCTTTATCCGTCTAACAGTACAGCCATCAAACCCATATGTCTTCAATTTAGGGGCAATAAAGTTGCAAGGGACCATATTAAAGGCCTTACAGAAGTCCAGATGACATCAGTAACTCTTCCCTTGTCCACCGATGCAGTCACTCCGTCATGGAAAGCCACTAGAGTAGTCAGGCACAATTTTCCCTTGGTTGTCTGTCTCTGATCACCTCCATCTCATGCATATAACTTGACATAGCTTCTGGGAGGATTTGTTCTATGATTGTACGCGGCAGAGAGGTGAGGCTGACTGGCTGGTAGTTCCCAGGGTCCTCCTTTTACTTTTTCTAAAAATGAGTGTGACGTGTCTCCCATTTTCCAGTCACTGGGAACTTCACCTGATTGCCATGACATTTCACGTATGACAGAGAGTGGCTTGGCAAACACATCAGCCAGTTCTCTCAGGGCCTTGGGATGCATCTTGTCAGGTCCCGTGGACTTAGGTATGTTCAGGTTCCTCAGGTGGTCTTGAACCTCTTGGGTTACGATGGGAGGGACTTTGTTCCTCTAGTCCCTGCCTTGAAGTTCAGGGACTTGAGATATGTGGGAATATCATATATATAGATAAAATATTACTTCTCTGTGAAAAAGGAAGTACAGTGGCTGCTATTAGCATTAACATTTTTGATGATATAACTGTAAAGTTAGTTTTTGAATACAAGTGATTTCAGATATTCTGTAACAGTATTACTGTTTTCTTCTCAGTGAAATTCTTGTTGCCTGGAGTAAGTATTTTTAAAGACATTTCATCTTCAGTTGCAGGAAGTCCAAAAACATTTATAGAAAGGAGAAGAGAAATTAACTTCTCAATGAAAGGTAAATGAATGAGAACATGTATAACTGAAAGGCTTTAACAAGTAAAGGTTTGGAAAATATGATTCCATGATATTTAGAAAAGATACAGACAGAAACTCAAGGTTGTTGTTTTGCAAAGATTAAAGAAACTAATTTATGATGAATAGGATTTATTAAATTCCTCTGCAAATTCATGAGGAATACAGAACTCTTCAGAATGTCTGAAGCTTCTTAGGACCTTTTCAGTGTGTTTTTATAATTTTTTTATTTTGGAATTTCCAAAGCATCCTACAGACAAAAAAAAAAAAAAAACTAATCAGAATGAAAAATAAAGAAAAAGGTTTTGTCAAATGCAGAAAAGACCTTCCTCTGAAGTGCCTATCGTTCTCGTGTTTCTGATCCTCATTTTCTCCACCGTTTAGTCTGCAGCCTGAAGGTACTTGATTCTGTCTCTGCTGTGTGCAGTATCTACATCGGGTAGCTGCAAACTTGCAGTGATGTTTCTTTGTGAATGGACAGTGAATTAGATCTACTGAGAGACATTGTCCTCATTCAGCAAGAGCTGCTGTTTTCTTATGCACATGACTATGTTGTCACATTGTAAGACAAGACTGCACACAAATTGTTTTGCTGTATACTTAAAAGACATGAATGTTAATACATTATTATCCTTCTTCAATTACATTTTCACATCTTTCTAGTAAGATTTACAACTAGGCCAGTAATTTCAACAACTGGACAAACAAGTCTAAATCCTAGCTTTCTGCTTACAGGAACCAAGCATCTTTGGATTAATAGGAATTACATATGTTAAAGTTCTTATTTCAGAATTTTGTTTTATGACTGTTCAAATATATTTTATACATTTGTCCGCCTGACCGAATAGCTAGCTGTTTTCTTGTTTCTTCATTGCCTGTGTTGGATTAGACTCCCTCTACTATAACAATCTTGGCCTATTGTGTCCATGCTGAGCCCTTGAAATTCATTATCCTCACCTGTGGTTTTAGTCTTAGATATTCAATATATACCAGTTGACTCAGAAGTACATTGCAGCATAGTTCTGGGAAATTCTGGGACTCCCATAGACTGGGATTCCCAGAGCACTAGGAAATACTGGGGAGAGCAGATGACAGAAAAAACCTTGTGGAAAAGGCAAATGAAGAGAAGGCAGATGGAAGCTGGTAGGTAGGAAAGACAGTAACTGACCCTGGGGGTCAGTCTTGACTCCAATCCTTTTCAAATCTTCATTAATGATCTAGATGATGACAGGGCACAGTGTACACAGTGTTCACAGATGTCACAAAACTGGGATGTCCATGCTGCCATCCAGAAGGACCTTGACAGGCTGGAGAAATGGACTGACAGGAACTTCACAAAGTTGAGCAAGGGGGAGTGCAAAGGCCTGCACCTGGTGAGGGAAAAGCCCACGCACTAGTACATGCTGGGAGCCATCCAGCTGGAAAGCAGCTTTGCAGAAAAGGCCCTGGGGCTCCTGGTGGACACCAAGTTGAACATGAACCAGCAATGTGCCCTGGTGGCAAAGGCAGTTAATGGTATCCTGGGCTGCACTAGTCAGATTGTTGCAGAAGGTTGAAGGAGGTGCTCCTTCCCCTCTACCCAGCACTGGTGAGGCCACATCTGGAGTACTGTGTCCAGCTCTGGGCCCTCCAGAACAAAAGAGACATAGACATGTCGGAGAAAGTCCAGCAAAGGGCCGTGAAAATGATTACAGGATGGGAGAACCTCACATATGAGGAAAGGCTGAGAGAGCTGTGACTGTTCAGCATGGAGAAGAGAAGGCTCAGGAGGAATCTCATCAATGTATATAAATACCTGAAGAGAGAGTATGAAGAAGATAGAGCCAGGCTTTTCTCAGTGGTGCCCAGGGACAGGACCAGAGGCAATGGGCACAGACTGAAACAGGAGGTTCCCTCTGAATGTCAGGAAACGCTTTTTCAGTGTGAGGGAGACAGGTTTCTGCACAGATCTAGTTGAAGCCGACTGATTATTTTCACCAACTTCAGTGGAAAAGAATGCTGATGTACTGTAGGACTATTAGTTCACTGATGATAATTTGTTGTCTCGGTTTCCCTTGCTTAAACTCTAATGGTGAATACACGCCTTTTTGGATGGAAACGGATTTTAACAGTGAGCTGGTTTGCTGAAGCTTGTGCTAGATAAGGCTACAGAGATAGTAACAGGTAGAAGGAAGAAATTAAAAAGTATATTTATTACCAGCAGTACTCACAGTAAATGTGTGTTTCTGGAGCATGGCACCAGAATGGCTTTTGTCTGTATTCATATGGCTAGAGGATTATAATAGAATCTACTAAATAAGATTTTGCTAGTGTGATCTGTATTTCTGGCAGCTACAAGTGTGCATTATTGCTGTTTCCTGCATAATTCAGTTCCAGAAAGTAAATCACAAAGTCCTACATTTTCCATTTTTCTCTGGTGCATGATTAGTCCTCTTGGATCATATTAGGAAAGTAAAAGAAATTATGGTTTGTTACCGAAAATATATATAAATAAAAAATTACAGGTCATTATTCTGCTAGTCTGTTGGCTAGCCTGCAGTATCAAGCTTAACTTTGTTATGCATGTGCCACTTGCACCAAAATCCATACCTATCTACATATTCTAAAAGATTTGCAGGTGTTATTTCAGTGTTTCTTTATTGCTGTTTTACATTACTGCAGCTAGCAACACTATTTCCTCCAGCCCCCTCCTTTCTATTTTTCAGTATTTAAGGGAATAATAGGCTGGGAAACTACCACGTGGAGTAATTTCCTCAAGTGTATATTTACAGCTGCACTGTTTCAACAATACTAGTATTAAAATTGGGCTATTCACTACCATAGCCTGCTGTCAAAAAGTTAAGAAGTTACATATAGGAAGAAGCATACCTGCAAGATGCGGCACTTCTCAGCTACAGCTTGTTTCTGGTAGACAGCGATTATGTCAGTGAGCCACACTGTGTTTCCATGCACACACAAGATTAGATTACTCCTTCGGAGCAGAAGATGGAGCAGAGGACAGTGCAGACTTACAACCTTCCCTGCGTTTTCCCTAGTGGTCCAATGTGCCGTCTGACTGCAGCTGAGGGGGGAACTTTTAACTGCTGCAAACGTGTCTTGACCTTTTCCAAAGCACACAGGCTACCTGCAACTGGCTAAATGCTTTCCAGGTGCAAGGTAGTTAAAAAAAATGGTCCTGGCTTCTCTCACCTTGTGGACGGACACCAATTCTCTTTCTACTGGCAGACAACCACTTACACATGTAATTCACAGTATTTTTGAAAGGTGTAACTATACTGGAGCTCAGTATGAAGGGAAATCAAAAATGAATATAGCACCTTCCTCATCACGAGTAAGCATCCGTGTGAGGACAAAGATAAGGACAGATTTGTTTTTGTCAATAACTAATAATTAGTTAATTTTATTCCACTTAAAATTAACTCAACTATCAACCAACCAATCAAACAGAAATACCAGTCTTCCTACACAATAGATTAGATTGCTTTGGGGGATAAAAATATTGCATTTAAATGAAAGTAACAAATTTTCTCATGAAAGATCATGCAAAGACCAAATGTGCCCTATGAAGATAATAATTTATTATCATTATTCATTAATTGCTTCAGTTATGCTAATTGCACTCCAGCTGTCTTGTAGATAAGCACTTGGAAACAACTCATACTTTTATATTTGAGTAGATGTACCAATTTTCAGCCATTGGACATCAAGAATGAAAAATAACATTATCGATCCTGCATAACCAGGGAACCAAAGCAAAGATATGTGAGAAGACTTGTTTAAGGTCAAACGTCAGATGGTTATTAAAAATACCTACTTGCTTTGCTTCTAAGGCAATAAATACAATTTCAGATAGACAACGTTACCTCCCATCCAGTCGGCCCTCTTCCAATAACTACTTAGCTGCCTGGAAGGGATGAAGGAACGGTGACTCAGTTGAAGCTCTTGTTGATTCATCTCATGAGAGTTACAAAAGCTTAAAAAAATACAGCAGCAATATCTTCTGGTGTCTTTTATGAGAGGTGATTCACACAAAGGGAACTGTAGGCAGTGCACTGAGTGGAAAAGGAGAGGAGGCGTGTGCTTCCCTGTCTGTAGTGGGTTATAATATACTTCATTACATCCTTTCATCTGCAACACTTTACCATGAAACTGAATTGGTCCCATGCAATAGAAGACACCACAATAGGGGGAAGCACAGACATCAAACCAGAGCTCTCCCATGCAGCATATAAAGGATTTTGAGTAACTGGTAGTTATTTTTTGTTGGATGAAAGGCAAAATAAAAGTGGATTCATGAAATCAGATTATGTCTGAGCATAGTAAAGTATCAGAATGATTTTTGAGAGGAGAGAGTGGCTCCTTTTCCTATGAAAAATTGCTGTGAAGTTGACATGGTTCTAAAAATGCTGAGCAATGGGTCTGAGTGCTTACAAGCAGACACAAAGGATCAAAACCAGCCAAAACTGTAAATTGTGCATCACACTACAAGTAGTAAGAGCCTGGTGCAGGCCTCAAAAGTAGACATCAAGACTGTCACTCTTCTGTGGTGTCATTTTGAGACAGCACATTGCCGGTGTCCTTTTCTTCCTGTTCTATGGTGTTCTTCTTATTCTGTAATTTGTGTATTAGCTGTAGGTTCTGCCGTAGACTGTGGTTAAGACTTGTAAATGTATTTAGATGCCTGGGTCATAGCTACCAAAAAACTTTTATGTCTGGCCAGGTGCTCATGATGATGTGAATTATTGATTTTCCTGCCTGGCCATGTAAATTTTTGTCATTTGTAGTGGCTCTTTTAGAAGCAATTTTTCATGGCTGCTGGTATTTCTCTGTGGCTGTCCAGGTCACCATCAGTGTAAGGACCCCGCTGCACTATGCATTGTACTAACACAATAAAAAAGGACATCCAAAAATACGACTCAAGTTTAGCTTTTGTGTAGTAACTCAGTATATAAAAAGGGTGTGTGTGAGGGAGCAGGGTAGATGGACCCGAATAACTGTGGCTACCTTTTATCAAAAGCTTTAGACAAATATTTTCTTCTCTGAAAACTATACTTGCAATAATTTACAGTTGCCAGCAACCAGGGTAGACCCCCCAAAATGGAAGAGGACTTCTTTGGTATTGTTTACATTTTTATTCTGCAGCAGGAAAAAATATCTACAAAAAATACAAAGCAGGAGTATCATAGAGTGGTACAGGAGAGTGGGAGACAGAACTGACATGTTGGAGGAAAAAATATGTGCTCTAACTTCATGGTAGTTAGAAGTAGAAAACTTCTGTAACACACTGCCAGAGGATAAAGGGCACAGCCACGTGGCACGTGCTCAGATTTGACCATTATGTGAGTGAGGGACCTGCCTGGTTTAGCAACCTTTTCTTAACTACTTTGCTTCACTGTCTGCATGAGTCTTGTGAAATGTGAAGTCAACAGGAGACCCATTCCTATTTCCTTCTGTAACGGTGGAAAACACAAAAGGGTGAATGATTTATAACTGTATAACACATTTGTTGTTAAGAATTCACACTAACAGAGAGCTGTCTGCAGGGCAGGAGTAGAGATGAAATGGACTACAGTGATCCAAGCTCTATTTAAAAAACAAAGTCAAGATGTTTATATCAAGAGAATATAAAAAGCCTAAATTAGGCAAGATAGTGTAATGGTAGTCTTGTGATCGTAACTCCCTTCATGCTTGTTGGACCAGCTGACCTTCAGAAGTCCCTTACATACTCAAACATATTGTGATTGTGTGATTCTGTGACTGCAGAGGCTGCGTGAGCTGTTTACTTACTGAAAGAGCCGTTGAGATTAAGTTTAGTGCCATGGTCAAGACGTTACCGAAACCTCACACTTATCATTTGCTGAGATGAGTATTTTTAAATACTAAAGGGTTTTTTTTGAAAAACAAATTGCACCTAATTGGGTCTCCTAGCCACTAGGTCTATCCCTTAATTTGCTCCATGGCTCATTAAGCATGCCATTATTCCTGCAAAGTGGAGAAGAAAAGCTTGAGATATTCAAAGACATTGTTCCCTCATAATCTAGTGATTAGAGCACCCACAGATGCATTGGAAGGTAGATATCTGAAACTCACGCAGCTAGGCAAAAGGAACGTACTGAGAACATCTGCCAAGTCCGGTCATGTAAGGCAGGCAGAGCAGTACCTACTCCACTGAAACCAGAGTGCTACTCCGGTGTTGCAAAGCTGCAGGCACATCTGGATACGCTACAGGATACATTCTGAGGAAATTCCTTTGGAAAATCTAGGCTGATACAGGCTTGACACTCTTCCTGCTAAGGGGCAGCTGAACAGGTATTCAGAGTATCAAAATTTTGTACTGCGATGCTTAAGTCTGATGGTGGATCCAGCCTCTGACATCTTGCCTTCAGGAGGAGACACATCCAGTCGTGAAGTAAACCGAATTCAGTCATTACTATCAAGAAGAGAGGAAGCTGGTCCTCCTAGTTTGTTTTGGAACATGTTGCCGTTTACCCTGTTAAAGCAGAAATGAAGTTGGCCTGGAGAAGTCAACTGAGCTCAAAGTGGCATCCTGCTACTACTTACCACATGAACTA
>VZSC01003367.1:240119-283713 GCA_013398225.1 Steatornis caripensis | reverse complement strand
CCTGCTCTAGGCTAACCTGCTTTAGCAGGGGGGTTGGACTGGATGATCTCTAGAGGTCCCTTCCAACCCCTACTATTCTATGATTCTATGATTCTATGATTCATAGGTGCTTTCAGATACACACTGAGGGAGCAAATGGGGGGCTCAGAGAAAGATGCCAAACAGTTCCTCGAAATGACGTTTGAGCTTTGTGGTGGATTGCTTTTATGAAAGGCACTGACAATGAACTGTCTGAGACTGTTGCCCTGGCAGGCTTTGTAGATGACCAGTTACATACCTCTGGGTCCTAAAAGGTAGGTCAAGGTTAAAGAAGGAAAAAAATGCCCGTGGCAAAGGGAGGAGGGTTTGTACGAATGAAAAAATGTTGTTCTCAAGGTTGTTTTTTAGGAAGACTGGATTTTAGGTTAAGGTCCCCAAAACTGTATAGGAAAGCTCTAAAAGAGAAAAGATCCCTTTTTTATCTCTCTAAAACCTAGTTTTAATTTAAAAAACATCTGGAATTTTTGACCAGAGATGTATGGTTTCTGAAAGCACTGCTTTACAGAAAAATTTATACCTTATCAAACTACCTCCTTTCTAAGCAATCCTAGTCAGTGTCAGCTGACCAGCCAGCTATAAGAATAATGGAGTTCTGTAGATTTACTGATGTATGTCAAAACTGTGGCTGCAGGTAATTCTACATCTCTGCCAATGCTTCCATGAATGGTGACAAGTATGAGCCTGCCAGAAGAGCTGCTTGAAAAATGGAATAACTAAAGACTTCAGCCACATTCGTAGCTGTATTTTATCACTGATTTTTTCATGACAGTCTTCCTTGTCAAGTGTTTGGAAAAGCTATTTCTTAAATCAGAGCAACATGTTCTTCTCTTCCTTCCTGTATTCCCCGTCTCCTCAGAGGTGGCCATGCGGAGCTTTGCTGAAGGCACATGAAGTTATTCTTCAAGATACTGCAAATTCCACCTCATTTTCTTATAAATCTAGAGTTAGAAAATAGTCGGTGCAGTTATTAGACCTTAAGAAGCTCCAAGACAGCAGACCAGTACAATAATTTAATAAGCCTTCCTAGTGAAAACTCTTGTGCTCAGAATAAAACATACAATATCAAACTCCTTTCCAAAGACTTGAAGCTACGGAGTTTTATAGACTGAATGATTAGCTTCCCTGATGCATTGACCAAGTGCAGCAAGCTGATTGAAATACTGGATATTGTAGAACCTTTCAGTTCCTGGTCTGTAGAGCTAAGTTTATGTATCACTAACCATGTATTACAGATACCTATATGTATTTCACACATAAGGGAAGAAGAAGACAGAATATGTACTTTCTGCTGGCAGAACACTGATTTCAACTGATTCTCCTTTTGGAACTGTATAAAGACATCAAGAACAGATTTTGTAGGAAGTCATTCTTCTTCAAGGAGAATTGTACCTGTACAAGAAGGTGATGAACAGACAAAGGCAATGCAGCCACTGCTTGAAGCGCAGCAGCTTGCAGTAAATATTTGATGACGATCATTATGCAAAAACCTTTAATACAAAATCGCCATTGTACTAGAGAATTTGATGGATTAGCTAGAAAGCAGCTTGCCAAAGGAAACCTTCCTCAGGATTTACAGGTAACTCTGTTATTATCTTACTGACTTAACTTTATGTTCTTAGTAAGAAACAAATTCAGATATTAATATTACGGGACTTCTGTAAAGGGGAAACAGACTTTTAAGAAGCAGCAGAATCTACTACTGTAAGCCATGTAAGGAGCTTCTGAAATTCTGAAACTTCACTTTTCATTTGAATGAATTCCAAAAAAGCATAAGTGAAGACTATAATGAAACAAACATGAAAACTGTATAAAACAAACATTCATTAAATAAACCTGTAATTCAGAAAAGAGAATGAGTTTCTCCTTGTTATTAAACCCACAGTATTCAATGCTTTTTGAGCTGTGATTGATAGAATATTTAAGTCACAGAAAGGCCTGCTTTCTGGGGCTCTGAAAATTTCAAGCGATAGTTGCCGGCAAAGAAAGGGTAGAGTGAATGCAATTATGTTGAAAGAACTGCTTTGCACTTTTTAGCAAATACAGTCAGGATAGTTTTAATCAAGAGTATTTTACTACTTTAAACAGCAGTAGTATGTTTGACCATACAGACTGGTTTTACAGATGATATTTCAATTTCTGAGGTTTAGATTCAGGGATGTGAGGCAGAGGTTGAATTTCTGCATATGCCAGCAAAGTCAGTGATTCTCAAGCATAGGCTTAAAGTTAAACTCCTGTTTAAAGATATTCTGGGTACACTGCCACATGCTTTCTTGAAGTGCTGCATCTGTTCAGTGAGCCACTGCAGCATTATTATTATTCAAACTGCGTTGGGTTCAAAAGAATTATAGTCACTGCGAAGTCACCTTTATTCACTGTTACTGTCACCTCTTAGCTACGTGAACAGCATGGTTGGTCTGATACCTACAGTGGCTGAGAACACCTTCCATAGAGTAGAAGAGCAAGAAGCTCTGGAGATGCCCACCTCAGCTGACTGTAAGTACTACTTAAATTCAAAGTGAAATTAGAAATAGCTGCTACTTTATTATTAAAGGGCTGTGCCCCTTGTTAATACAAAGGAGACTATTCCCTGTGACTCAATAGCAGCTATTTTGATTTGTACCAGTTGCAGATTACAGAAAACTGGGATTAGGCAACATCAGGTGAAGAGAGAAAGAGCTGTTGCCCACTTGGAACTCGGCACTTTACTCTTACCCAGAGGGAAAATTTAGTTACATTTTAAACGGACTTCCTGGTGGTTTTTAAATTTCCACATTCTAATTTGTGTGTTTAGACTTTGGGAAGCGTCAAAAATGTCATTTTGTTTTAAAAGCACACGTGTGCATGTAAATCGCATTGAATCTGCACAAAACCAGATTATTTGGGGTGTGCAAACAATTTCTTCTCTTTCAAAATTACTGACTTTTAACACTGACTTTTGTGCATCAATATTTACAGCTGAGTCCTTGGCATCCATGGGTAGCTCCTGAAGCAACAGGAAGCACCAATGCTTTTCCCAGTGCTGGAGCACAGGGAGGCAGCTTGCTGCACTCATGTAACCCTGCTGCTGTAATGTGCCAATACAGGCTGCAGTAACAGCCGCATGTAGCACAGCAGGCTTGTCACCACTCCCGTTTATGGCAGGGTAAACTGGGTGGAGGGAGAGCAAAGGAAACATAAAACATTTCCCCCCACACCCTAATTCAACTGCTTCAATTTCACTAAGCAGAATTCAGGTACAGCTGAAAATTTTGGCATCTTCCTCGGAAAGTTTTCCCCTGGGCCATTAAAAATGGTTTAAATAATAAAATGAACTTGCCACTTGATATCATTATGCCCTCTTTTCCAGATCAGTGATTTTATTAACAGGTAATGCTGATAAAGATTTATTTTTATGAGATTTTTAGGGCTTTTAAATATCATATGTAAGTTTTCAGCTCTTTGGCTCCTTACAGCGCTGATCAGGATGGTCTCCCTTTTTTCTTACTTTCCCCTATTTCCAAAGCAACCATGAGATAAGACAGAAAAGCACAAAGAGCTGAAGACACACACTTTGAAGAAATCAATCTGGCATGCAATTTTGAAAAATCTTTTCAGGTCAGTGTCGTCTTTATAACTGATGTTACTATTCTATACTTCTTTGTATTTCTCAGCTCAATAAAAAATCCCAATACACTTCAAGCGCTCCTCCCACGTAAGGCAACTTGAAAATATGTTAAGCAGCTTGATTTGGAAGTTTTTCCAGAATTGAGTGAGCTTACACATTTTACTGAATGATACATGTTTCTTGAAACCTACTATCTGACATGAACCTGCTTCACATGCCAAGAAGAGTGTCGGGAAGCACATACTTACATTTCAGCTCCAGTTTGATGAAGTCAGTGTTCCCCAGATTCTCAAGAAACACCCCATCCGAGGCTGATGTTTTGAAATAGAAAGAGATGTCTGCACTGGTTTCCCCTTGGAAGGTGGAGAAGTGAAGGTAGGATGACGAAGTTACGAAAGAAGCCGCATTCCAGTAATTCCCTGAATGGGATAGACAAGAAAGAGACACATTTCAGTGCTCCTTTGATGCTGTCTGAAAAGCTGAAGTTTTAATGTCAATGTATGCTACAGTGTTGTCTACGCCGAAGAAAAAAAACCCAGACACCTTGCTTCTACTACCTCCTTTTTGTTTCTCTGGACGCAGCATCCCAGGCTTCAGAAGGTAGGGAGAATTATCGGTACATTTATTCTAAAGTTCCTACTTTGTCATATTCAGTCATACACCAATGTGTTGCTACTACATATTTAGTATAGTACAACTGAGTTCATGGGAGATCAGACAGATGGGCAAAGCACTGATTTGGTAACTGCTTCACCTCAGACACACATTTCGCTTCCACATATTTTCTCATGTGTAACTTACCTGCCTTCAAACTTACTCTGCACAACTACACCAGTTTCTTCTGAAAATGTAGCCACGTCTATCGGAAGTCTATTAACATGTATCGCAGGAAGAATCCAATAAATGAAGGTAAGCACTATAGAGACAATTAACATATGCCCCTAATAGTCCCCTAACACATTTCCACTGGAGAAATGTAATATTCAAGAACTGTAACAGTACTTCAGCTAGCATGCCAGTCAACATTCTGTGCAAGGTGGTCTATCATTGCAAAGACAAAAAAATGTGTAAGATATAGGTGACATGTTAAGTCAATGAGAGACTGAAACAGCTAATTCCACTTTCATCAGGATGCTTACGTATCCAGATTCAGAAATTTATTAAAATATCACTCATTAACTCACCACAGCTGAGTCCTTGGTATTCCAGCTAATAAACACAATAAGAAACTACTTTCCATTCCAGTCAAAACTCCCGGAGATTGGTTTTCCATTATTTGATTACTGAACTAGGTGCTAACGCTATTATTTCTCTGGTTAGCACTGGATGAATATGAATGAGCATGCTGAAGCTCCAGAAGCTCAACACTGCTTATATATAACACCACTGGCCCACACCCAAGTCCAAAGCATTATAATTTGTGTAATTTATTAATCTCTATTCAAATTTAAATTGAACATCTGAACTAACAGAAGAGGCTTTAGGTTCAAGTACACGCATACGATTGCCTTACATATTTCTATCCCATGCCTTCCATTTTATTCTGCCTCTCTCAAGAACGCAGAATGAGATGCTTCGGAAAAAGCAGCAGCTTTCCATTTACTTTAATGCATCCCAGGAGGAAAGTTGTAACTGGAATTTTGTGTGTATGTGTGTACATGCATGTGTGAGCAGTGAAAAGGGGATGAAATGGGCATTCATAACACAGATACATAGCTTTGTGAATTAACCAGTTATTCTAGGTCAGCCGGTTTTCAACATGTATTACTATTTACCCTACTTAGACAAACTGGTAATTTCAAGATTGAATATTATTCATTATTTCTTTAGAAATACCGATGATCTTCATATCACAAACCAGCTTGGGAAAGAAAAGTCTGCTAATTAATTGCGAAGTCTTTCTCTGAAAACATACCTACAGATAAATCAACACAGATAAAAGAGATCTACAACTTTATTTTCATTCATGGTCTCAGGTCTCTTTCCGTACCTCACTTTTCAGAGTGCTCCCTCAATATTAGAGTTGCTTATTATGGTCTAGGTGCATCATCGCTTTGTCAATAAACTGTTAGTACAGGTTCCAGATGGATTTCTGTATATGCTTTCCCACATGCAGATGTGCCTGGACATCTACATTTCCTTCTCCTGGGAGCTACAGATATGCTAGATGCAGGCAGACTCTCAAATCACGTTTTATTCCACTTGCTGAATAAACTCACATGAAACAAGCAGAACCTAGACAAAGAGTCGGAATGTCTTAACAATGCAGTCCTTGTTAAGGAGTTAATCTAGCTGCCCTGAATAACCTTGTATAAAGGCTGGCATGTCTTTATAAATGAAGTAAGTATTTCAGTCCCCTAGCTTTACGTTCTCTGAATATTACCCAAGTTATAAGCCCAAAACACAAAGAACATATGACAAGCAGAAGAGACGTGAGAGCTACAGGGAACCCACTACGAAATTCAAGTACTAATGGAGACAAATACCTTTTCAGTGAGAAAGGCTTCCCAGCCACCTCACTACTGCAAAATGAGACCAGAGTCAGTAGGCAGGTGTGGCACTGTCCAGCCAAATCGCGCAGCTGCAATGGGCTCTGCTGTCAGGCTTCCTCCTCTGGCCAGGGTTGCTGGTTACAGACCAGCCTCCCTGCCAGCATCACCCAGCCATCAGTCACTGCATGCAAATCTCGCATTCTCACCATGCTTACGTCTTCTGTGAGCTTCACACAGCTCAAGAACTGCAAGTCAGACACCTATCTTAACTAATCACTTCCACTGATGCATTAACAAGGGCTTTGTCGAAAGGATCATATTCTTGTTTTATTTTGTCAAGCCCTGGCACAATGAGATGCTAGTCCCTTAACTGTAACCTCCACTGCAATACAGTGTATTATTATCATTACTGTTGCAATTAAGTAAATGAGTAGGAGCTGCTATATGAAACAGCTATTTATTTTGTAATATTTTATTTATGTCTTTTTAATTATTTTGGAAACTTGAAATCATTAAATGTAATTTAACATAGACTCAGCCTGCAAAGCCGGGACAATCTGGGTTAAATTCTTAACCACGACAGTGCATAACCGAAGTGCAGGTTTGCTTTTACAGGCAATTCATTTTCAGTTGTATGTGACCATTCCTTCATACAGTCACTGGAGCAGATTTCACTTTCTTAGTTTTTAAAGTAAAGTATAGATTTCAGAGTTTTTAGGACTGGTATTGGCTGTGGGTTTATCCAACAGAGTGCAGCCATATGGCTAAGATTTCAAACCATCACCACAGCGCACTTAAAAGTAAGACTACTACTACTGAGTACAACTGCAGGGCCAGATAGGCGGAGGAGTTCATACTGAAATGCACGTCAGCATTTTGTTGAAACAAAATACATCAATTTTCATTTAGTGCTACATCTCGTCTACTGAAGAGGTCCTTCACTAAGGATTTTGCATTTCATTCGAACTGCTGTGATTTGACTCTGCAGAATGCCTTGGCTGCAGATGCTGCTGGCGAGAGGATAAATACAAACAGTGCAGATTGAATGGGAAAACCTGCAGCTTGAGAGAGACATTTTCAAAGACCATTCATAACAAATTTCTATAAAGATAAAATCATGTTTTCGCACATCAGTATACATTCAACTCAAAACACTTTCAGGGGAAAAAACCATTTTATTAAGAGTACAATGGCAATGTTTTGCTAAGCATACATAATGATTTTTATCATAAAATGGTATCTTTTCATAAGAAAGGGGCTGCCTAAGGAAATCTTGAATAAAAATCCACTGTACACAGATTATTATTGTTGCTTGCTAGGAACCTTTGTCAGTCACTATGCCTCAAAATTTCTTTGGCACATTGTCACACTGCTTTCCTCAAATGGTTTGAATGTATTGATCCTACAGGCATTTTTCTCCCACTTTAGGCGGAGCAAGCAGCAGATGGAGGAAACTGGAAGTGAGACTTAAGCCACAGGGTAATGTTATGGCAGCAGGGATACCAAACAAATAGGAGGTGGGAAAGGGAGTTTATTTGGAAAGAACATTCTAAATGCTAGGTTTGTAATCCATTCTGTTAATAATTAATGTCATGATTATTGCCTAGGAGTAACTGGACCTTACAAAATGGTATGCTTATGGGACATGATTAAGAAAGTCTTGCAAGAAATGTTCTGCCTTGTAAGAAGGTCACTCATGCTAGGACTAATAGTATTTTTCAGGGATGCAGTAGGCTTGGAAACATTAAGATGGCGAAGGCAGAAGGGCTTCTATTTTGAAGATGGAACAAAGAGGTGCTTGGAAACACACCATCCCTTTCTTTGCCCTTTCTTTGCCCTTTCTCCCTCCAGGCAGCTAAAATACCAAAAAGCTAAGGAAGATTTTTATTCTATAGTCTACTCTGAAATATAACAATATAATTTTATTTTCTTCTTTGTTACCTCATCTATAATTCTGTAATCAAGACCACAGCACTGTTGTACATTTCTGTTGTTTTAAGCTTGCTCAGTGTTTAAATTTGATTTAAACTAATTAAACAGACACAGAGCATGCTGCTGTCATGGAAGCACGAATACAAAGAGATCAAGACACCAGATAAGCCTTTTGAGTTTTGTGCAACCCAAGATAAATGTGGAGATCCCCCAAATACGGCTGTGTTTCTCACAAAGTTGCATGCTTCTTGGTGAGGGCATTAAGCCCTAGGGCACACAGAGGCAGGCAAGGGAAGAGCTCACCACAGCCCTAGAGGAAACTCTATCATGGATGTTTGCCTGGATCCCAGCAGGAGTCAGAGCAATGGCTGTGCCAAAGGTGCTTCAATGGACCACGTAATACTTTGTGATTCTGTTTTCAATTTGTGTCAAGGTTGCCCACAGCTCTGGTTATCTGCTGTGGAAATTAAAATACAACCCATCAACCTCCTGCAAAACAGCCTTACCTCTTTCTCATTAGTTTTGCTAACCCTGAGTTACTATGTTCTTTATAATTTGTATGGTACAAAGTGTCTCTTCTACTGCTCCATAAAGGCACAGTCTCAGACAGAATGCTGCACTATAATTACAAAAGGTATGATTTTTACAAGAAGCATGATAGTCTGTAGCCACAAGAGCAGGGACACCTTAAATCTCAGATAAAACGCTGAGTAAAGACTTGAAGATTTTTCCCATGAAGGCCTACCTCAGGGAGGAGGAAGGAGATGGTTGCCATAATACTCACAAGGACAAATTCACCTCATCCTGAGCTATGCAACATAGACTGATACCTTCTAATGTATGGTAGCTCTGTAACTTGATAACAGAGTCACTGCGCTTCAAGCAATCAGCCTTTCATCTTCTCCCTTGCAATATTTTTGTCCAGAACTCCCTTGCTAGCTCCCATCAATATCTTCTTTCTTAGCATGATTGAAATTCATGCTTTAACACCATCAATTTCACTTTTACATTTAAACTCCATTGAAATGGATAATGGCAATAGCAGAACTGTAAAAGATGCCGGTGCTTTTAGCCCTGCTAGGCAATAGTACTAGAGAACGAATGCTGCAATGTCAGGCAGCTCTTATGTATTACAATAGACCAAAAACCTCCGGGGCCCTCATCTGCAGCAAAACAGATTTTCTATCAAAACCATTATGTGAATAAAATGTAAGAATAGTCTCCTATTTCAGAGAAGATGGATGTGTGAATGGAAAACTGTTCTGTGCCACAAAGTAATGGATTGAGATTATCCATACAATTATGCTCAACAAATCAAGTTGGTTTTTTTTTTTCCTTTCTTCTTTTTCCATTCTGGGAGAGAGGAATCTGCACATGCACACTCAGAGCAGTTTGGGTATCAGTACAGCAACAATCACAGCTTTGATTCAAGTCTTCCTATCTGCACGGTGAGTGGAATTGGCCCTAACAAAATCCAGATTCGCTGTTTGGACTTTATCCAATTTCATTGTCAATGAAAGAAGGGGGAAGAAGGAGCAAAGATATCCCAATCAAAAAAGAATGCCACAAGTTATTCAGGAAACAAAAGTCAAAGAAAATTGACAGTGTTTCTTGCACTGAGTTTGAAAGGTGTAACCGCAACCTCGAAGAAAGGCAGGCCCTTTTCTGTCAACGGCACTGATCTGAGTGGGGCTGAGAGCACAGCTCCCATCTGAGCAGTAGGTGTGTGCGTTGGGGGGAGGGAAGAGCAAGGATGGGAAGTTGTCAGCATCCTACAGGATGCAGGGAGGACTACAATGCTGGTGGCTTACTCTTCCTCGCTGAAGGATCCACTTAGTTTCATTTTTGGTTGTGCTAACGTGCATTTACACCTTTGTTCTTCACCAGTCTGCAACTCCATGCCACATTTACTGTATGTTTTACTATACTGTGTTTACTACACTTGATATATATATAATTTACTATATACGGTAAGTTTTGCACATTTTCTTTGATTTCTTTGGTGCCTCTGAAATCAGTTTCACCCAGCTCCGGTTCTGAATTTGGTGAGCTTTTTATAGACCTGGGGTCCTCTGAATCAATTAGTGCCCACTCCTGTATCACACCGTGCCTGTACTTGTCTGCCTTGGATCCCATGTTCCCGCTTTTTAAGGCCACCGCTATCATACTAGGTGTGTATTTCTCTGCATTGCACCATTATGTTCGTCATCAATATCTCATTCTGCACCAAGTAACTACCTTTTATTAGTTTCTATATAGAAATATATCATAAGAAGATAAGCAAAAGTAAAACAAACTAGTCATAGCTCACCTGTCATTAGAAAAAAAATGGTGTTTCAATTAAACCAAGTGAAACAAAGCTTGAGGCAGGGGCCAAAAGAGTGCAAGCCTGGCTGGCCTGTGGCCTTGCATCCTCAGCACGATATCCACAGACTGTAACTAGAAATGGCAATATTGTAATTCTAGGGCTATGAGATTGCAATTAATCAACATCATGGCAGAACACCATTTGAAAAGAAGCATGTAAATTGCTACTTAATTTAAAATTAAGATGGTAGTGTCCTGATTTAATTAATCCAAACATGAATCAAGAAAAAGAAACTAAATGAATTGCTACACAAGATGTTGGCTTAATAGCAGAATAGTCCTGTGACAGCACACAGGAAAAATAACCCCCAAGTCAACAGATGAAGAGTGTATTAACATTGCATAACAGTAAACTGAATTATGCCCTTTCAGGCTAAATAAAAATATTCAATTTGCAAGATAAAACTAGCTCTGTATCTTTCAACAAAGTAACAAATGGCTGGAAGTCCAGAACAAAGCCTTCTGAGAACATCAACACATCTGAAGATGAATTCAGAGTTAGCAAAACAGAAAAGTTAGCTCTACTGTGGTGACTGTCCCATTAAAGACAATTCAGATTTTAAAGAATAAATGCTAGGTTTTTGAAAAAAAAATCTTTTTACAATTATCTCCACTCTAGTAGGCTCTAGCATTGTAACAAAACGCATTTAGAATAGAATAGAATAGAATAGAATAGAACAGACCAATTCAGTTGGAAGGGATCTGCAATGACCACCTATTCCAACTGCCTGACCACTTCAGGGCTGACCAAAAGTTAAAGCTTGCCATTAAGGATATTGTCCAAATACCTCTTTAACACTGACATGCATGAGGCATTGGCGAGCTCTCTAGGAAGCCTGTTCCAGGGTTTGACCACCCTTTCCAGGGTTTAACCTTTACCGTCACTGGTAAAGAAATGTTTCCTAATGTCTAAGCCTCCTCTTCTGCAGCTTTGAACCATTCCCATGCATCACTGGATCCCAGGGAGAAATCAGCATCTCCCTCCACTTCCCCTTCTCAGGAAGCTGTAGAGAGCAGGGAGGTTGCCCCTCAGCCTCCTTCTCTCCAAACTAGACAAACCTAGAGTTCTTAGCCGCTCCTCAGAGGACGTGCCTGCCAGCCCTTTCCCCAGCTTTGTTGACCTTTTCTGGACACATTCAAGCACCTTCACATCCAGAACAGCTCACAATACTCAAGGTGAGGCTGCACCAATGCTGAATACAGCAGAATAATCCCCTCTTTTGACTGGCTGCTTATGCTGTATTTGATGTACCCCAGGATGTGGTTTGCCCTTTTGGCTGTCAGGGCACATTGCTGACTCCTATTGAACCTGTTGTCCACCGGCACCCCCAGACTGCTTTCTGCAGGGCTGCTCTCCAGCCACTCCACAGACTTGTGCCTGGCTTTATTCTGTCCTAGGTGCAGAGTCCAGCATTTCAACTTGTTAAATTTAATCTCGTTAAGCTCAGTGCTCCAGTCTATCCAGATCCCTCAGCAAGGCCTCCTGCCCCTCAAGAGAGTCAACAGCACCTCCCAGTCNGGCTGGCCTGTGGCCTTGCATCCTCAGCACGATATCCACAGACTGTAACTAGAAATGGCAATATTGTAATTCTAGGGCTATGAGTTTGCAATTAATCAACATCATGGCAGAACACCATTTGAAAAGAAGCATGTAAATTGCTACTTAATTTAAAATTAAGATGGTAGTGTCCTGATTTAATTAATCCAAACATGAATCAAGAAAAAGAAACTAAATGAATTGCTACACAAGATGTTGGCTTAATAGCAGAATAGTCCTGTGACAGCACACAGGAAAAATAACCCCCAAGTCAACAGATGAAGAGTGTATTAACATTGCATAACAGTAAACTGAATTATGCCCTTTCAGGCTAAATAAAAATATTCAATTTGCAAGATAAAACTAGCTCTGTATCTTTCAACAAAGTAACAAATGGCTGGAAGTCCAGAACAAAGCCTTCTGAGAACATCAACACATCTGAAGATGAATTCAGAGTTAGCAAAACAGAAAAGTTAGCTCTACTGTGGTGACTGTCCCATTAAAGACAATTCAGATTTTAAAGAATAAATGCTAGGTTTTTGAAAAAAAAATCTTTTTACAATTATCTCCACTCTAGTAGGCTCTAGCATTGTAACAAAACGCATTTAGAATAGAATAGAATAGAATAGAATAGAACAGACCAATTCAGTTGGAAGGGATCTGCAATGACCACCTATTCCAACTGCCTGACCACTTCAGGGCTGACCAAAAGTTAAAGCTTGCCATTAAGGATATTGTCCAAATACCTCTTTAACACTGACATGCATGAGGCATTGGCGAGCTCTCTAGGAAGCCTGTTCCAGGGTTTGACCACCCTTTCCAGGGTTTAACCTTTACCGTCACTGGTAAAGAAATGTTTCCTAATGTCTAAGCCTCCTCTTCTGCAGCTTTGAACCATTCCCATGCATCACTGGATCCCAGGGAGAAATCAGCATCTCCCTCCACTTCCCCTTCTCAGGAAGCTGTAGAGAGCAGGGAGGTTGCCCCTCAGCCTCCTTCTCTCCAAACTAGACAAACCTAGAGTTCTTAGCCGCTCCTCAGAGGACGTGCCTGCCAGCCCTTTCCCCAGCTTTGTTGACCTTTTCTGGACACATTCAAGCACCTTCACATCCAGAACAGCTCACAATACTCAAGGTGAGGCTGCACCAATGCTGAATACAGCAGAATAATCCCCTCTTTTGACTGGCTGCTTATGCTGTATTTGATGTACCCCAGGATGTGGTTTGCCCTTTTGGCTGTCAGGGCACATTGCTGACTCCTATTGAACCTGTTGTCCACCGGCACCCCCAGACTGCTTTCTGCAGGGCTGCTCTCCAGCCACTCCACAGACTTGTGCCTGGCTTTACTCTGTCCTAGGTGCAGAGTCCAGCATTTCAACTTGTTAAATTTAATCTCGTTAAGCTCAGTGCTCCAGTCTATCCAGATCCCTCAGCAAGGCCTCCTGCCCCTCAAGAGAGTCAACAGCACCTCCCAGTCTGGTATCATCAGCAAAATTGCTAATGGTGCATTCAACTCCTGCCTCCAGATCATCGATAAATATATTGAATGGAACTGTCCCTAGAATTGAGCCCCGAGGAACACCACTGGTGACTGGTCACCAGCCAAATGTAGCCCCATTCACTACAACCATTTGAGCCTGCCCTTCAGGCAGGTCTTCACCCAGTGCACCGTGAACTCACCCATCCCACGGTTGGAAAACTCATCTAGAAGGATGCTGTGAGGGACAGTATCAAAAGCCTTACTAAAATCCAGAAAAACTACATCAACCACCTTCCCTTAACCCACTAGATGGGTGATCATAATTATCACAGAAGGATATCAAATTAGTTAAACAGGACTTTCCCTTTGTGAACCCATGTGGACTGTGCCTGATGAATCCATTATTTTTTAAATGCCTTTCAGTAGTACCCAGTATAATCCTCTCCATAATTTTTCCAGAAATTGAGGTTAGACTAACAGGTCTGTAGTTCCCTGGGTCCTCCCTTACACCCTTCTTGTAAATTGGAATAATGATGGCTAGCTTCCAGCCAGCGGGGACCTTCCAGACTCCCAAGACCTTCGGTAGATTACTGAGAGGGGTCTTGCCATAACAACCGCTAACTCCTTCAGTACTCTGGAATGAATCCCATTAGGCTCCATGGACTTAGGAACATTCATTAGGAACTTGATACAATTAGTCCCTTACTGTTTCAGTGTCCACAAATGGAAAGTCACTGTTCCTGCAGTCATGGTCGTCTGGTTTAGGGGACCGGGCAGCCCAAGATCAATCAGTATTATTAAAGACTGAGGCACAAAAACCATTGAATGCCTCTGCTTTTTCTTCAACCCTATTAGTCAGATGACCATCTTCAACAAGTATCAGTCCAGTGTTTTCTTTAGACCTCCTCTTGCTGTTAATGTACTGAAAAAAGCCCTTGTTATCTGAAATAAAACTGGCCAGTTTCAACTCTAATTGAGCTTTGGCCTTTCGTGTCTTCCCCCTGCATAAACAAACCACAGCTCTGTACCCTTCCTGCAAAGCGTGACCTTGCTACCAGAGATCACACAGTTTCTTTTTCCTCTTGAGCTCCGTGAGGAGTTCCCTGTTCAGCCAAGGTGGCCTTCTGCCCCGCTGACACGACTTACGACACAATGGATTGTCTGCTTCTGTGTTTCTAAAAGGTGTTTCTTAACAACTGACCAGCACTCCAGGACTCCTAAGCCCTCAAAAGCAGATTCCCAGGGTTCTCTGCTAAATAGCTCCCTGAATAGCTGAAAGTTTGCTCTCCTGAAGTCCAGGGCAGCAACTCTTCTGCCCTTTTATCTCATTACGCTGAAAATTTTCAACTCGATCATTTCATGATCACTGTGGCCAAGACAGCCGCCTACCATCACATCCCCCATGAGTCCTTCTCTGCTCAGAAATAGCAAGTCTAGGAGGGCATGTTTCCTAGCTGGCTCACTGAGTACCTGTAACAAGAAGTTATCTCCTGCAAACTTCAAGAATTTCCAAGACCTGCTTGTCACAGCATATTCAGCTGATCTAACTGAAACTGTTTCCTTCTAAAGAACAGGAGTGTTAAAAACTCAGAGTTGGAGGGAATCTGGCAGAAATGGGTTGAGAGTTCGACTTTGTTAGGATTTGCAGGAGGCTTGCAGGGGTCTCGAGTTTCAAAGCCAGGGAGAGATCAGTATGTTCAGATGCAGGCAAACAAGAAAGTACATTTGAACTGAAAAACTGCTTATGGTTTTTAACCTTTTCAATTTCTAGACTACACCTCAAACGCCAAGTAATTCCTTGAGGCATCTCTTTTAGAAGTTCATTGCACGCATCTTTTCTGAAAGTGAGATCTTGAAAAACGTTAACTGTCTGGACATTTAGTTTAGGTGATCTACTGGTGCCCTTGCCTCCTCCAGTTGTGGGAAGGTTGTTTGGTCTCCACTCATAGACCTTTGCCACCTCTTCCTTTATTGAGAATGCCAAAAGTCCTGCATGTCTGCTGCTGCTGTGACAATGGTTGAGCTCATTACAGAATTTGTCACCTTTTCACACAGGCCCAAGGCCTAAAGCCCCAAATTCCTTTATGCAGAACTAGATACTGAGGAGAAAATAACTGCCTTTCAGGAATTAACAATGCAGGCTGGCCTTAAATTGCTTATTTAGAAATGAAACAGTCTCTGCCCTATTATCTGGAATTAACTTGAGTTCTATGGTCAGTAATGAAGGACATAAACCAGCTTATATTAAGACCGCCTTAAGATGGATAGCAGTTTATCTCGTTGGCATTATAAATCACCTGTTTTCATAAAGATTCTCAAGTGACATAACACTTACAAGATATAGATCAATGGATATAAACACAGATACTAAAGTTTGCTTTAGCTGCCAGTCACTATATTTGCTGAGTGAGGGAAAAGTGCAATCACATTTATCAGCAAAATGTTGGAGTCAATGAAACAGATTCAGTGATGCAGAAAAGTTTCCAGCACCTGCTGTGTTACCTGCAATCATCTTTGGAAGATAATTTTTCAAAAGTGTTGCCTCCTGGTCACAATGCCTAATCACGATGCATACCCTATCACTGCTGGCATCATTACTTTCATCCATCTAAAGAATGAAAGGTCCTGATCTGGCATGGTTTACAACCTGGAGCTGTGTAATGTGCTGATGGAGCTTTAATGATGCATGTAAACTGGTGTCCTTTCAAGGGAATTTTTTTAAACAGTAAGTGTCCTGCAAACATCAGCTTGATCACCCCTGTGCCACATTCAACGCAGTGTGTAGGAAACATGCCATGATGCGAGAATGGTAAACATTAAATACAGGAACCTACTGTTGTCCATAAACCATGTTACTATGAGGATGTAGACATTGGTGGGTGTTTAGAGCTGTGCAAAGCAATTGTAATAGCTTACCGTTCCCATCCAGTAATGCTGCATAACCACTGTATGCTCAGTATGTGATTGTGCAAGAGGTAAGGCAAAGACAGAACGACAATAATGTAAGAAAACAATGACTTTTCTTAACAGCTCAGTTCCTCTGTGGTACTAAATTTGTTCCCAGTCCTGTGGAGGTGAACTGCAGGGAAGGGTAGTTCTCAGGTTCCTCCTTTCTGCTCTCCAGATCCTTGGCTAGGTATGTGGACAATGAGATGCAGCTCCAGAGTTCAGCAGAGGCATAAAGCCATTGCATTGGCACAACATTATGTGGACAACATGATCCAATAACCATTTCTACTTCTGCCATTCCCATTTGCTATCCCTGGCATGACTTTTCACAAGAAGGATGAGCTGGGTAATCTCTATGTAGCTCTCTCCCTCTACACTTTCTCATTTTTGGAGGAAAGTTTATCTGCTTTAGGTGACATTTCTGATCCCGTGCATGGCTTCAAAGTCACTGGTGCTTGGCTATGAATCTGGCCTCTGTCTTGGCTCTTTGACCATCTGATTTGTATTCTCCTTTAGCATCTCCACTTTCACAATGGAAAATGTTCTTCAGAATTAAAATGTAAGATGCAGTTTAGTCTTGATGTAGAACATTAACTATTCTTCATGTCATTGGTTCCAGAATTACCTGTTATTCCCAGAGATCATCAAATTATTTTGCTTGATCTTGTATTACTGGATGGATTTCTGAGCCTTCTGAACTAAAACTGAGAATATTTAACTGTCAAGACATGACTAGGTCCTTTGATGAATCATAGTCCTCCAAGCTTTGACGAAATCTATGGCTAAACCCATTTTTTTAAGTATTAATTCAATTCAGCAAGTGCACTAACACAAAGTTATGATGTTCTACTGCTTATCTGTAGAAATATACTTTCAATAACTCCTTTGTTTGTGTTCCAATCCCAATTCCACAGAAATTAAGAAATACTTAACATGTAGATCAAATGTACAGTTAAGGAGTAAAACTATAATCTTCATTCTCATGGTGCCACTCCAGTTTTATGCCACTGCAACACTATTCCAGGTTCATTTTCCCATAATATATTTTCTAAGCATGCAGTTTTTACTTATGGTTGCTATTTGTACTATCTAGGCCATCAATTAAGAGCATTTGTGGAGAATTTGAATTCTAGAGATGGACATCCTGTGCTGAAACCAAACAGACAAGGGCTTAACACCTGTCTGGCCTCCCAGTCCTAGGCTGCTTTAGGAACTAAAAACCAGTGGAGTCTACATTACGATACTGTTCCACTCCATAAACTGAAGTTTTAGTTAGAACATCTGCTGTATTATGTGCTCTGGCCTTGGACACATTCCTTGACAAGCCTACACTGACCTAGCCTTTTCCCCTTCAGTCATTAATATCAGACTTTGCAAGACAGTCTTTGAAAAGTAATTTGATGATTAATTTCTGTGTCATCTATGGCAGAGAAACTTCTCACTTGGCTTCATTTGAGCCTTTCTTCCATTCGCAGCCTGTTCCTTACTCTTTAAATAACTAACTCATTAAGACTATAACTGTGCCCAAAGTTCTTACTGTGATCCAACTAGATCTTATATTATCTCAGCAGTGTTCCAAATCCAAGAATGTAAAGAAAGACTACCTACAAAATTGCAGTTTAAAAAGAAAAGTTTCCTGTATTAAGTGGTACCCTAGAGCCTTGTGCATGGCTATACTCCCTTTATCTACCTTTTTTAGTCTTAACATTACCATTAGCGCGATTGTTAATATTGTAATTGCTATAAATTTACATGGGCAAAGTTACTCAGGTGAGCTCATTGTAGAATTGCAGCTGTCACTCTTTGAGCAGTCATTGGCTAGTCACTCTTCAAATACCATACAGGTGATGCAAGCAAATATACGTAGTGTAATAGCAAATCTAAACCAGAACCCTAATTAAATTTTTTTTGACTAAATAGGTCATTGTCTCGAGAGAGAAGAAGGGATCTATTGCACATCTGTTGCAGCTAGTCATAAAATTCTTATGGACTTGAGTGGTAGCAGCAATGAGACTGAGAATCTTAAATGTATATATGTTATAAATATATATATGTTAAAAATGCCACTATGAATTTAATGAGAGTTAAACCAACCAGAGTTTACAGATATATAAGAAAGACTTATAAAACGCATCCTCCAATAGAAGACGCTTAGATTTATCATTTCAAAAAAATCTAGTAGCAATAACCTGTGTTAAAGTTTTAACTTCTCTAGAAACCCCTTCAACTTCTGTTCTGGCTTGAATAAAAATGGCAAGAAAATCAATCTATCTCATTCATAAATGGAAATGAAATTAGTATTTCAGAGGTGAAGTAGTTTGTGAAAGCAAAACACTCCTCTACATCTACAGGAGATCTGATTCTGACCTCTTTTACATTATTCTGACATAGCTCCACAGCATTACACTCAATTTATACAAATCTGAGAACATTTACTCAATGCTTTCTTCCCAAATCTTTTCCATCGTAGCCAAAATAATATACAAGGAAACAGAAAATTAAATGTGAAAAAGATGTCTCAAAAAGAAACTAAGATCTTTCTTTCTTTGCCTTCCATTTATTTCCCTCCTTCCTTCCTTCCTTCTTTCCATCATTCCACTCTCCTACCCTCCTACCTTCCCTCATTCCTTTGCTAGGTTTTCCTGTTTTCCCATGCTAAATGTCTCACTACTAAACAGTAATCCAGAAATTTGAACCTGTAAAGACTGTTTCAGCTGGCATATAACAACAAAAGATTGTAGAGAAAAACTGCCTTAGGACAGTTTACCAAGCATGACACAAAGTGGGAAAAGCATGCACATCTAAAACTAGACTTCCAGAAAACAAAAGGAATCCCTTGCAATGAAGATTTTTATCTGAGATGGAAGGATGACTTTAGGTAAAGGCACTGTGCTGTAATTCAGTTATTCTAAATTCAATTTCTTGGCTCTGACATTCTTGTCATACATGACCCTGACGAAGTTGTTTATGGCTTATGGCTCCAGAGCCCAAGATCTCTGAGGTGAAGAAAATACTTCTTCTCTCTTTTCCTTTGTAAGGTCTTTTTGAATCTTGATCTTGTAGGACTGTCATCATATGGACTGCACTGCAGTAACAATCTTAGGCTGCAAGAGGCAGCTTTTTGCCTTGAAGCAGAGAACTGAACTTGGCTGGAATCTGAACACACTACTGTGATACAAGCATTGACAATATTTTTCCATAAATTTACTTCTTACCTTACACATTATCCAAACACATTGCTGTTGTGGGAAGTCATTAAATGAGTGTCGAAACATCAAAATAGAGAACGTAATTCTTAACATTTTTCTGCCTGCTCAAATAGTAACATACCAATGTGGCAACGTAATTTATGAATAAAAATATATATGTATGTAAATAAAAGATCTATCAACACTTAAAAAGCAAAGACAACAAATATTTCACTATGTGTTAAGAAGTAAATGTTTCTTCATAGTGTTTTGTAACCCTGGATGAGTGTAATTATCTTGTGATGACCAAGATACCCATCGCGTCACATTACTTGTTATGACATTTCTTTCCAATATGAATATAAATAAATTTAATAAATTACTTTAATCATTGAAGATTGCTGGTGAACTTTACTCACGCTCTGCTTGAGCCTCAAAGGCCACTCTATCACTTGTGATATCATGCAGCCCAAAGCAGAAGACTCCTTAGGACTCCATTTATCAGATAAATGAATAAATAAATACCTGCAGTGGAAGATCTAAACTTTTTGAAAGGGAACATCACAGTCCTGCTTGCTATCATGGCTACTAGATCAGGCATTTGGCGTTGAGAAAGAGTTCATACTATGCTAAAGAATACGAGCTTTGGTCTGTATTTGGTCTGAATAAGAAACTACTCACAAGCTGTGAAGAGGCTGGGCTGCTTGACACCAGAGGTGTACTTGCTTTGATCTACAAAGTCTTTCTTCTCCTACCAGAGGGAAGAGCTGTACTCTGCCACGGGATTTTACAATTTTCTTCATCACAAAAAGATAGTCTTTGTGAATGGCAGTCTTAAGTCGCATAAGGGCACAAATGGACCAAAATCTGCTTGTATTGGATCAACTGAGTTCAACTACACAGTTAAAAGGTGGCCTTGGAAGAAAAACCTGGCTGCACAGAAACTGATGTGAATCGGGATCTGATTTAGGGAAACCACCTAATTTCATAGGAATTGTTGTTGCATGAGAGTCTCCGTTCTTGAAGAAAATCCCCTGTAGGACAGAAACAAATGCAGCACTTCTTTAAGGAAACATTGACATGAGTCAAGAACAGGTTGAACAAAACCAAAGCTAACCCTGGAGATTGAAGCACTCAAGCTGTGCAGGTGCACCCAGGCCACTGGAGCATGTACACCTATCCGGGCCCTGAGATGGAGGGCTAGTGAGTTAGTGTATATAGTGCTTCATTGCACCTTGTAAACTTAACGTATGCCTGTACTCTTTACCTTGACTGCAGTTCAACCCTCTAAGTGGGGCTGGTCTGGCTCAGATTCAGCCTTCGTATTAGTCACTATAATGGAAACTAATCTCGGTCCTCTCTTCTCAGACTATAAGTAGGCAGCCTGTAACCAGCCTTGCATATTTCCTGTATAATCATCGCTAACAAACAGAACAGCTGGTAAACTAGACTCCTGACAGCGAATCTTGGCGATATTAAGTCTGTGCATGTGATGGTGGGTCACCTTCTCAGCCATCTTACACTGTTTGCTTAAGAACAACTGAACAGAGCATTTGGCTTCAACGGTCTCTAGTTCTGATCTGGGGACACTTTGCCTGATCTGCTGTTGATCTGTGTTTCTGGCCATTTATTTTTGAATTTGCTATGTATTTTTTGGGAGTTCCAGATACAAATAAATGCAGGTTAAAATAGAAAATTTGATGAGGAGGAACCAAACTAAATTCTGTTTTTGCAATGAACGAAAACCCAACATCCATGTTGCTTTATATCGTTTCTGTGTAAGTGAACAGTTTTAATATACGTTATTATGTACACATATTAGTATTTGTGAGCAACCCAGGGTCTTCTTGTTTTTCTCTAGATATAATACCTAATCTCATATCTCTTCAGTGACACCACCCTCAAAGGCAAATCATGTAGTATCACATAAAGCTAGCCATTCTCCCTCCACACCCCCTCTTCTTCTTCTCCCTCCCTCCTTCCTTCTCCTTCTCTGAAAAAAACCACCCCAAACAAACAAACCAGGAAGAATAAAGAGTACAAATTTAGGACAGACTCAAATTTGATTTTTCTGGGAATGTGAATGAAAGGGTTAGCCAGCAAAGGGTTAGAAAAAAAATAATCTCAGAGCTCGGTCTCTGCTGAGCTCACCTTGTCATTTCTGATTTCATTACTGAGTTTCTAGCAGAACGGTTGAACCTGCAAAATGTCCTTTCTCTCCCATTTGCTGAGCACAGTAAGCCAGCTGCTGCGAGTGCTGAGGCAATGGGGGCTGGGGAAAAGGGTGGCAGCAAAGAGGTTTACTCCAGCTGCATCTAAAAATGTATGAATTCTGCAGAGAGAGAGCAACAGGTCCTGCTTCAGAATAGGGCTGATTGGCTTTTCTAAAAAAAAAAGGTCATGACTCAGGGAAAAGCTCAAATTCTCATAGGAAGGAAAGAAACATGTTTACAGTCTTCCATGAGTAGCCTAAGAACAATTCTGTCCATAAATATTTCTTGAGAAAAGTACACAAATGGCAGAGACTGAAAGCTTAATTTGCAGATTCAACCTTTCCTGCCAGTTTTGGGGGGTTTTTGCCATGTGATGAGTAATTATGAAATTTTTTTTGCTTTCACTTATTATGATAATACTGGTTATATTTTTACTGAGCAAAATCAGTTCTTTTTGACAAGTGCATATCTGCACTCGTTGCTTTAAGAGACATCATGATGCAAAGGCAAGCTCTGCACTTTCTATGGCAGTTGATACTGTTTGCCCTATCAGAGGGCAGAGGAACTTAGAAGCATCACACCAGGGTTTAGCACTAAGTATGTTTTCACTGACTATGCAACAGTATTAGCAGTCTCTCTCTTCAGGCAAAGAAAATCTGCAGGTTACCAAATCAGTAGATTTTCTATTCTATTCTATTCTATTCTATTCTATTCTATTCTAATCTATTCTATTCTCTCTTGCTCTTGCTTTATTCCCAGTGTCACCTAAATCAATTAATCAAATAGCTGGAAGAGCAAACATCCCCTAAGCCTACAGATAAATTTATGGTTAAAAGATATTTATTTGCAAAGTTACTTGGTTTTTGCCTTGCAAAAAAGCAAGATGATAAGCCAAAGTCTAGCCTCTATCTTTGTAAGCTTCCAGGTTTGCAATTCCCTCTTTTGTTACCACTTTTATTAGATTTGAAAAAGAACAACATTGGGAATTTTTTGTGTCTCATCCTATCCACACATCTATAAATTTTGACTTGAAATAGAATGAAACATATATTTTAATCAGCTGATTATCTGCAGACTACTGTAATCTGGTAACTAAACTCATCTTACTTTTGTGTGATCACCTAAATAGAATGCTTTTCAAAAATAAACAATAATAGGACAATTGTGTGCCAAATTTTACTTTAAGACAAGATGGATTAATGTCTTTAATGAGATGAGCCAGTATTTCATTGCATAAATAAGATTACTCTTTAAAATGGATAGGACATATTCTGCTACTAATTATAGATGCAAATCAGGAAATGGTATATTGACCTTAATAGCTTTTAGTCCTTCTACAACTTGAATATGCCACTGCTATAAAATCTCTTCAGCTTATCCATCCTATTTAATATTATTAGGAATTTTATCTGACACTACCATAATTGAAGAGAGAGATGATTGGAATTCAAAGTCTGGGGAAAAAAAAATCTGTACGCACACGAGGTTTTGAAGGGCTTTTTAAAGCTCTGTGCAGCTTGCCTGCTTAAGCTTTATAACAACATGGCAAGCACGGCTTTTTCTCCTGAACGCAAATCCTAATGCCCAGTTTTCTGTTCCCCTTAACTCCTGTGAGTATTCCTGCTGAGCAGCTTTAGCACACCGGCCTCTCAAAGTAAAAGATTAAACCTTTCCTCCTGTTCCCATGAGTTTTAATCTTAAGGGAGAAAGAAATCAAAATGATTGAAAGGCAACATGAAGAGTCACATCTAGCCATGGAGGGTAATAACCAAGTACAGAAAGCTTTAGATATTGACATGATCTGAAGTCACTTCTGTTTGAAGGTGGCTTAATCACAGGTTTCTGCACAAAAAGGATCCAGATTTTGAACAACTGTGCTGGGCTTGCTGCCAGCAAACATCATAACCGAGTGCTGCTATCAGCCCTTCAGAAAGGAAAGGCAGAAAAAAGGCAAAAAGGAAAAGTTTTTGTCCTTCTAATAAGCTTGGCGTATGAACATGCTTGCCAGAGAGATACCCACTCCAAATCCTAAATTTTATCTTAACGAACAGGAGTATTCTGGCCTTGGTTTCGCATGGGACTTAAACATAGGCCTGTCTGAACATAAACACTACTAATCAAATACATTAGTATTTTGATAGGTTGTGCCTTCTGCAAAAAGGCTGAGGAAGAGGAACTGGTATATCTGCCTTAATGGCCACTATACATTTCAGCCTCAAGTAATGCCTGTCAGTTAGCAAGGAGAGGGCCAGGAGAAGAGAAAAGCTCAGGAGCAGTTAGCCCAGAGCTGGAAAAACAAATGGCCAAACAAAAAACCCAAGCAGAAAACCTTAGCTTTTCCAGGGAGAATCATTCACATCAACAAAAACTTGTCCTGAAGCAAAGCTGGTGGCCCTCAGTTTTATTGCTTTTTGTTTCTTCCCTTCTTGTTCCAAAGTATATCTTGTTATGAAGCTTTCTCCCATCCAAGGTTCTTCATCATCTGCACCAACTCCATGCCTTGCCTATTCATTTATCACTGCATCATTTCCCTCAGAATGGACATCCCAGGGAACGTGCCAACAGCATTTCTTCAGAAATTTGTACCAGAAATAGTGTTTGTATGAGAAATGGTGTGGCCAGCAGGACTAGGGAAGTGATCCTCCTTTTGTACTCGGCAGTGGTGAGGCTGCACCTCGAACACTGTGTTCAGTTTGGGCCCCTCACTACAAGAAAGACATTGAGGCGCTGGAGCATATCCAACGAAGGGCAACGGAGTTGGTGAAGGGTCTGGAGCACACAGCTTATGAAGAGTGGCTGAGGGAACTGGGGCTGCTTTGTCTGGGGGAAAGGAGGCTCAGGGGAGAACTTATGGCTCTCTACAACTACCTGAGAGGAGGTTGTAGTGAGGTGGGTGTCGGTTTCTTTTCCCTAGGAACAAGGGCTTTAGATGGGATATTAGGAGAAATTTCTTCACTGAAGTCGTTGTCAAGCATTGGAACAGGTTTCCCAGGGAAGTGGTTGAGTCACCATCCCTGAAGGTATTTAAAGGACATGTCGACTTAGCACTTGGGACTTAGTTGTGGACTTGACGGTGTTAGGTTAATAGTTGGACTCGATGATCTTAAGGCTTTTTTCCAACCTAAAAGAGTCTATGATTCTATGATTCATGTACAGCCGCTGAAGTGAAAACTGAAAATCACGTATCTTCTTTCTGCTCAGGAGCAATGATTGCTGTGGCCCCTTGGTCAATCTTTTTTCTTCAGCCTCAAAAATAATCATCTTCTGCTTCAAAAGCTGTCAGATGACACAAATAATAGAAACACTCCAGTTTTTCTTGGACTCTCAAATGAAATCTCAGGCAGCAGCTGAAAACTACGAAGTTGTTATGTGGCTAAGCAAAAGCCAACTTGTGGCTTTACTCGTTGCTCAGACAGGTTCTTAACAGTTGGTTGGCTGTCCCGCTCTTCCCAGCAATTTCTGGACACTACTGATTTCTCCAACTTGCCAGAGGCTACAATATCAGTAGTTACATGATGAACAGCAAAATGTTGGAAACCAATGCTTTACATCAGCATTTATCTGGTATTTGTGTTATCTACAGTGTTTTTGTTATAGGCCTGCAATTTTCTGTTTGTTTCTGACCAACCCAGGCTCCAGATGAAACTTTAGATAAGAGCACTTCTCTCTGCTTCATCTACATTGCTGAGTCCATGTCTATTTCTCTCACCTGCACCGCACAAGAGGTTTGAACACTGATCCACAGGGCAGGTGAGTTGACCGTGTCTTCTACGCACCATTGCTAACTTGTCTTTTTTTGTCTAGTGGGTTTTTTGTTTTTGGTTTTTTTTTTTTTTTTTTTTTACAGTCTTGTTACTATTTCACTTGCTGCTGCTGGATTGCTGCGCATCTGGAGAGATGTCATCTCATCTTCTTGGCCCATACAACCACAACCACATTGCTTCTCCAACCACTCTGAACCCACTCTCTGCCTCTGTCAGCAGTAGCTAATGCAGAGCTGTGTCTGGGGTGTTTGGCAGGGGGAGACTATTGCAGATTAGTCATGTATTATGTCGATCAGAGCCTAACACAGCCCTCACAGCATGCTGTCTGAGATGGGGAAAGCAATTCTTCCTGTTGGCAGGCTGATAGTGAGCTCTCGGCGTGTTACAGCAATGCAAGGAAAGTGGTGCAAGTGGAGAGTAGGGGATGGCATTAGCTCATCTGCACTACACTTAAATTAAGAAAAGTTAATTTAGGCCTTTACCCTGTGCTCTGCTACATTCGTGTCACGCTGTAAGACCTCAAAAGTCTTAGAGTTTCCAGGACTGCTTCCTCACCAAGTGTCTCCTTTCCATGCTACATCCATGGCAATTTCACTGTGAAGGGGATAAACATGCATAAGTGCCATCACAGTGACCACAGTGACATGGAAGATGAGCTAAAACTTCATCCAAATTTGGTTTCACAGAAGAGTCGAAGAGATACCACTTGGCACTTCAGAGGCCAAATCTGGTATGTGCAGCCACAGCTCTGTAGCTAGTTCTTCGGAAGTGTTTGCAATAAATAAAGCAATTTTAATTAACATGGGATATAATAACTCTTATTAAATCTAAATTGAATGCATGTTAGGGAACTTAAATTTGTAGTGTTGCCCAATGCGACCTGCCAGAAGTGGCAGCTTCAATCCCATTACTCCAAGTTTTATCACTACGCTAAAACTGACCTGCTAAATGACTCTCCTGGGTAATCTATCATGCCATAAAATTAAACACTGATTTATTACTTAAATAAAAGACATCAGAGATTGTCAGGGTGTTAAATATCAGGGCTGGCTTGTTTTGCAAACCATATTTAATGGTAGACCCAGCTGGTACTCTTTAACTGGAACTCAAACAAATAAACAACTTTTTTTTTCGAAATGAAGGCAGAAAAAAGCAAAGGTGGGCTAGTGGCCCTGGCCCTTTACGGGATTTCAATTTTTTTTCGCAACGTGGATCATATCCACTNATTTATTACTTAAATAAAAGACATCAGAGATTGTCAGGGTGTTAAATATCAGGGCTGGCTTGTTTTGCAAACCATATTTAATGGTAGACCCAGCTGGTACTCTTTAACTGGAACTCAAACAAATAAACAACTTTTTTTTTTCTAAATGAAGGCAGAAAAAAGCAAAGGTGGGCTAGTGGCCCTTTACGGGATTTCAATTTTTTTTCGCAATGTGGATCATATCCACCGCTGCCCCTGGTGACTTAAAATAGAATATTTTCAGTAAACAAACCCATTATTTGTACAGATCACCTCCTGGGACCAGGGGTTTAAGAACACACCCTGTCTGCAGCGTTATTGCTTTCAGTTCACTGGCTGCTGTTCTTTATCACTGCTGCCTTGTGCCAGCTTTGCTAGCCAGACATGGGACTGATAATACCCTTTCTAAAAAGATTCAATTGGAACTCTCTCATTGACATCAAATGGAGCACAAGCAGGAATGACAACACTTTCTCTTTTATGGCTGTTTTATTTTATTTCATCCTCCTAAAGATCGTGCAGAACTGTGGCAGATCAAGCATCAATCCTCCATCAACTCTGTGTTTGAGAAGGAAGAATAACACACAGTACTGCTGCGATATAATTCGTTTTTCTCCAAGTGCTAGAAGTTAATGATGATAACAATCAGTTAAGCTAGGTTTTCAGAAGAGCGAGGTAGGTGACTTCAGAAACGTCTCAATGTTGAACTTTTATTTTCTTGTATGATTGCTGAACTTCAGCACCTCGCGGAATCCAAGTTTCTTTGCTCTGACACCATCTAGCTACCCGATCTATTCCACCTCTTTAAAAAATCCTCCATCAGATGGCAGCAGGGTACAAGCTTTTGTAAAAGGCAAAGCAGGAAGATGGGAGTTTTGTCTTTGTCTCTAAGGAAGCGTAAACAAATAGTTTAGCTTTTGAGATCAGCTTTTTTTCCCTGGTCTGTTCGAATAGCAAAAGGATGGATAATTCACTGCCCTGTTACTTCAGATCTCCAGCCTGTGTATGTAATTCCGGTGAATATGTTTCAAGCATCCTGCAACTGTGGTCACTCAGGGGCTGTAGGTGCGATGCTGGGTTTGTAGCCCCAGAGTTTCTCTTGCTTAAGGAGGGCAGTAAGGAATGGCCAGGTGGCTGCCCAAGGAGGCTCAGCCTTGGCCTCCTGGTTGCTTTCTCTGGTCAGCTCTCCCTGTGGCTGTGTGACATAGGCCGCAGTGCGGCCGCTGGTCCCTCTGCAGTGTGTTTACATCCCTCTCGAGCTCCCACTGCCCTTTGAGGCACTGCTTATCAGTTTCTCTTCTTCCGGCTTTAGAAATGAAAGCCTGCCCTCCCTGGTGCTGCCAGTCAAGCTTGCAGCAGCTGCCTGACAGTCTTTTAAAGACAAGAGGTATTCCTAAAAGCTGCTAGCTGTGGGCTCTGGGGGCTGAAGAATTGGGCACAGTGAGTTCAATGCCTGCTGAGATGTCTGTTGTGACTGTCCAGACACTGATTACTGAAAAGCTGCACTCTTCACCCATGAAAGATCAGTGGGTAATTAGTGTGGCCCTATGTTCGACAGGTTGCAATGAACAAATGAAGGCAGAGAGTCTGACCTACGGCACAGGGCGGTTAGCTGCTCTGGTATCGTCTCCTGACACTTCTTGCTCTGCCAGTAATACGTCTTGACTGTTCACGTCTCACCCTCTGCCACGCTGCCCCATGTCAGTGCTGGGACTCAGTACTCATTCCTCAGTCTTCCTTCAACATTTTTATTTCACTCTGCTTTCCTGGTGAATTTCAACCACTGTGTCTCAAAACACATTGTAACTTCTCTGCAATAAAGACTGTGTGCAGCCCCTGACAAGCGCTTGTGCTTGCTGCCCCCCGATAACTAAAAAACCCAGTGAAAATACAGAGTTTCTGCTTCCTTTGTAAAACACACAGATTTATTTCATAAACAAGGACAAAATGATCACCTAGTACTGTGAAAAAGAAGAAGAAGGTCTGTGCCAGGTGGGCAGGAGACAGCTGGAGGGGAAGGAGTCTGGCTGGAGGCTGGCTGGAGCAGCAGGTGGTACTCTCCAACCGCCTGCTCCCTTCCTGGAGCAGAAGGAACAGCTCCGGGCAGATTTTGACTCTCAGATTCATAATCTGCTTCCTGGGCTTCTTCAGCAGTAGCAAAGAAATATCCTGTCAGGATGATCTCTCCGTGTTTCTCTGAGACAGCGTAAATGGCAGGGGATTATGTTGCTGGGCGCATGGTGTGTGCTCATGTGTATGTGTGCCACTCTGACATGGGAGAAAGATTCACACTCTGATAAATTATACCTGGTATAGCATTTTGTCAGATGATATCAACTGGAAGATAGAAGCTCAAGAGATCTGTGCGGACCATGAGAAGCATCCAAAGATAAAATACAGCTTTATGGGAGTAGGTTTTTTCCTTTACGCTTGAATTCTTAATACTAAAACCAAATGGAATAAAAATAAACCCTTATATTATTATCACAACAATGGCCTACATTCATTAATTTTCATATTTCTGTAGTCATCTCCATGTTCTATACATTTCTTTTTCAGTATTCCCCAAGAGACAAAAATACTGTATAGCAACCATTGCCAGGATATGAGCTCCAATCTTTGGAAGTCACTCAGCTACACACCTTCTTAGTTGTGCTGGGCACAGGACATCAAATTGTCCCTTTGGTCCCAGAAAAGCTGAGGGATATGTAAAAGGACAGTTCACCCCACTTTTGCTGCTTCTCTTGAATGCCCTAGGCAACTTGCTTTCTTTCACAACTCTGGAAATACATACACAGAAAATGAACACCAAAAAAAGCAGGCACAAGAAAGGTACAAACCAAACGTCTGATATTTTCACCATTGCTCTTATCCGCCAACAATTTAAAACTGGTGGTGCCTGCTTTGGAAGTTTTCTATAAATAGAAAAGAAGTTTGCTATAAATAAGCAAAAATAGTTTGTTAGACATGCTGAATAGTATTATCTCATGCCTGCTTTCTAACACCCTAGCATATTCATCACCTTCAAAGACGTGTTACTATACAATGCTTCCCTATGAACAGGGGGATCAAGAAAAAATTCTCAAACACACAAGTCTGAATATAGGTTCCTAATTCCTGTTCTTGGATATTTATGGAAGTAGCCAATTTGATCAAAATAAGCTAAGAGGTGGAAAACACTTCTAAACTATGGGTTTAGCAGTCTGGTTTTTCTGGATTTCAAGTTCAGTAAACTTGGTAGGTCTCTTTTTTTTTTAAATATGCTGAATTCAGATAAGAATTATATTCACAAGTACAAAAGGAAAGTATTTGCACCTCAGACAGAGATGTCTGAAAACATCTTAAAGATCCACAAACCAGCAAAACATACAAAATTTTCCACAGTATTTACAATCTGGTCACTTTGAGGGGACCTGTTGTGCAGTCTTTGAAGGTGCTGGGTTCATAAACTTCCAAGTGCAAGTTCAACTGAGAACCTTGACCACAGAATTTATCTTTCTGTTAGAAGAACTTCTCATTCCTTTTGAAAATTGTACCTTTCCAAAGGTGCAGTGTGCCCAGAGGACTTTGTTTTTATTACCAGCTTTTCTCATACACAATCATTTCAGTGTACGGAAGGATTTTTCTCTTCTTCTGAAGAAAACTTTTTGCATTTCAATAGCAATAGATTAGCCATTTCCCAATAGAAACACAGTTCTGTTAATTCTAACCAAATACTCATAGTGATGAAAAGTGGTAACGACAGCACTTTCGATTAGTACACGAAAGCCATTATTAATACGTACAACCTGTAGTTTGCATTTCCTGACCATCCCTAATGTGAGAAGAGCAGCCCCTCTGCGCATTGGTTATTGTAAGCAAAATCAGCACACATTTACTGTCTTGTAAGCACCCTAGAAAGCATCTGTATCATTCAAATAATGCTTACATTAAGGAATTAGCAAGCCATCTAATTTCATTATAATGAAAGTGCAGAAGAAAAAAATCTGGATAGAAGTTTTGAGAGCTTTCAGGGTGAAAGGACGACACAGTCTGGAGAAATAAATATTCATGTGCATTTACAAGCATAAGGCAAAAATATCCCTCTACACTGTAAATTGGATAAGAGATTCCATGCTGTCTGTATTTTCCCTATAGGGTTATAGTAAATGTTTCTCATTCATATTTTATTCTTTATCTCCAACAAACCATTGTGATGTTTTCCACTGGGGGCTGATGACATTTGAATATACAGAGACAAAACTGGTACAAAACCGAGCATGTAGAGAAAAATACTGCATTGTAATATGCATATCACAGCAGCAGAAACATACGGCCCTATATCATATCCAAAACTGTTCTGCCAAAGTAAGCATTTTACTCGATGGCTACCCTAATTTTGCTCTTATTTCTTTATTCAGGACTGTCAGAGTGAAATGTCAGTTGCAGGAATCCCTACACCTATTTTGAGAATACCTGTTGCATTCCTAATCTCTGATTTTTAAAGAAAGAAATCACCTTCATCATTGCTTTACCTCTTATTCAAACATCTTCAGCCTTTGGATTAAACCAGCAGCAATCTAGGTGGCACAGAAGGCAGAATTCTGTCTCAGACCAGAAATGTACTTGGAGAGATTGAGGCACTGAACTCCTCCTACGTAAGCGCTTCAGATCCTTTTAATTTCAGTGAAATACTCCAATTCAGAGCTCTGCCCACTGCTTGAGCTAGATAACAGCCCATGAATTGCTACTAATTTGGACGGGTAAGTTTTCATACAGGAATAAATTACGCAAACTCCTCTGCAGATGGGAGCTGTGGAGCAGGCCACGGGCCTGTTTTAGAAGCTCAGTGCATTCCCAGGAAAGTGTGCAGATCCTGGTGAATGCAGAGTACCAATACAGGAGCTGTATGCCTGTTTAGCTGCTCTCATGTCATGTTCGTTCCCCTGTAGAAGCAAGCTTCCAGCTGCAGGCTGTATTATCTGTTCCTCAAACTCTCTCCTGGCCTGTCTGGCTCACCACCTCCATATCATGTCCTCCCTTGATTGATTTCCTATCATCTACACATTGCTTTCGAGCTCTCATTTCCAGCACCTGATCTTTGTTTTTAAAAACATGAAACCTCTTGTTCACAGACCATATGCCGCCTGCGATCATTAGCCAGTTCTGGGACTGCGGCCAGGCAAGCGATAGAGGGACAAGGAGTGATGGACTCGTAGGAAACGTCCCTTCCTCCTGCTCCGGTACGTGCACTGGCAAAAGGGGGCCATCAACATCTTGAGCTGGAGGGAGAGAGCGAGGGAGGGAAGGAGGGAGGGAGGGAGGATGGACAGCTTACATAAGGACTTAGAAGCTGATAGAACAGGAATTTCTTTTATATCAGCCTTTTTGGGAACAGACCATCATCTTAATAGCAGGTTTTACCACACTGGATGGAGTAATTTCCAGCTCACATTGTTGATTTTCCCCCGTCCACCTATTTTCCTAATGTTATTTTCCAGACTATATTGAATCCTAAGCCTATCTTAATTTCTTAATTTCCTTCTACTCTCAACATTACTCTCCTTACAGTCTATCTGCCTAACCTTTTCACAAAGTCAGGGAGCACAGAGTCTCAGTTTTTCCAAGGACTGTCTCTAGCCAGTGAGTTATCAAAACCGAGTACACTAAACACGAACATTTACAAGATTGATACATTTACAATAAGGTTAAAAATGAATAATAGGAGGAAAGTCATTTGAGTGAGAGATAGTTAAAAGGAAGGCAGTTAAAGACATTTAATTACTTCTTTATTGTCTGAATTAACACGGTGGCAATAGCGTCAGACTATTTTTCTTGAGCCGAGAGACAGTTTGTTATGCGCTGTGTCTCCATGAATATCTCCAGCATGCAAATGGAATGCCTTGCAACTGCAAAAAGCAATTACTCTTATATGCGTAATGAAATCTGACTGCATTATCTTTTTGTCCTTAATAAGACCAGTTTACATTTTTGCAATTTGTGATGCATTTTCTTCCTTTAAGATATCTATTTGCACGGTGCTATTTTTTAAAAAGAGACAGGCAAAAAGGAAGAGCAATACAGGTCAACTAGCCAAAAAAATACATTCAGGCTGGAATTATGGCATTGCCAATTAAGCTGAAGACAAAAAGGAAGAAAGCATTTATAGGAAGACATGCCTTCCTCTCTAAATCATAGAGGAGACAGCTCAAGAAGTGGTCAGCTTCTGACACTTGAGGCCAGCGCCAGCTGTCTCTGGAGAACAGAGCTGGACACGCTGAAGCAACACCAAGCACTTGTGCCTATTGTCTAACTGATGAGACGGCCCACCAGAAACACGGCCTGAGCCTGTCAGCCTCGCTGTGCTGTGCTGATGCCCTAGTTGATTAGAGAGTATCAGTGCAGTTCCCAATAAAGTCAGTGGCTTGTAGAAATATATACTAAAATTTATAAGTGCACAATCATATTTATCTATATCTATATCTATATCTATATCTAATCTATCTATCTGAGCCTTCAATTACTCTTTTCCTTCACGACCTGCTGTAATTTTACTGAGATTCTTTCACGGGATATTGCAAATAAGTATGATTGTAATATTGAACCTGGTTCAGCAACCCTTGTGTGCTGTAGTCCAATAGTTGTGGACTTGCACAACAAGTTTTTCAGTGGGTTTAATGGAAGCACTGAACATTCAAACAGGGTTGTTGATTCAGTTCAACATGAATAATTCCTGGGCATTTCTGAACAGACATGAACACGTTAGTTGAAATAATGCATTTCTGTTTGATCATAAAGAATTACAGGTATTCAGATAACTCATCTAATTTAGGTAATTAGCAAACTGCCTTTATATGCTTAGTTTTAAATAGACAGGTAGATGATTAGCAAAAACTTCAATCCCAGCAGCTAATGCTCATTGTTCCATTGAGTCACATTGAGCTCTGTTTCAGTATGTCAGAATGATGGAACATGCAGCCCATCAAGCTGCCAAGAACATGAAGTGTGGAATATAAATAGATGTTTTTTAGTATCACAGGTGCTGCTGAATTGTCTGGAGACATATTATTCAAATTTGCAGATAATACTCCATCCATACTACCTAGAGATCATGTTCTCTGTTGTTTCTGGAAAGCACTGTCCTGGAAATCATTAATAAGACTGGTTTCTCATGGGAAAAGGAAAAGTTGTGCAATCTGAGATTGGTCTCTTTCAAGCCTGCTTATGCAACCCACCTGTAACCAAAAAAGAAGAGCTGCATGCTCTTAGGTTATGTTTGGTACATTGCAGGCTTTTACTTCTCCCAGTGTTGAGCCCTCTCAGGCAGAAGAGATTATTTACTCTGGGTCATGTACATATTTACACTATAGCGGTGCCAGACTTCTTTCTTCAAGCGTGATACAAAACTATGGGCTAGAATATCGCAAGTCAAAGAATAAATTGAGAATATAGCAACAAAAAATATTGCTACTAAGAAGTTACCGTACTCTACACTTCTTTAGTTTTCAGGTCCCAAAGTATCTCCTACAAACCATGCTGGTCATATGAAAAGGTTTAAAGTAGCCACAGTTATTCTTGGAAGAATTATCTTCAGGCTGAAGCAGCTCATGGTCTTTGTAAACAGATCTGCACTGCTTTGAAAGGCCTCCATAAAGTGCTAGGACTGCTGGGCTTTTTTCCTTTTCCAGAGTCTTCTCCTCTCTAGAAACTAGGCAATACACAGCTCAGTTCCCCCAGTCCCAGATTTCAGTCTTCACTGCACTTACTGAGAATTACACCACAGAGTTTTAATAGAGATCTTAAGTCTAATGACTCCCATTTAAGTTGATTAAATATTGTCATCCTAATTCCACATTGAATGGAGGGGGTAACTGATGCAGAAAAACAGAACTATTTGCGTTGACATCTAAGTCTAAGTCCCTGACAAAGCTGGGACCAGGGTCCCCCAGGACTTTACTATCAATCTTCCTGGCAATACCTCCTTTCCACCTGGCACAGCAAATAAACACTAGCCAGTAAAAAAGCAATCTTATTTTACGAAATGTGATAAACCTTGCCATAACCTCAATATGAAAGCAAAAATCACTAATTAAAGCCATGCTGACATATTAGTCCCGAGTATTGAAATTTCAGCTTTTATCCTAGCAACTCTTTAATGGAAACATAAGTAAAATAAAGAAAAGTGACTGACATCCTCAACAGTCTTATCAACGGAGACTGTGCAAGAAGTGGAGGGATCAAATACAGATTAAATGAAAAAAACAAGAACCTGGTTATTATTTTTCTTTTCATACTGCATAAGAACATATAGCTTTTTCATTACATCGTAATTATTGCAATGATGTAGTTTTTTTAAAAAGTGCTGTAGTTAGCATCTGAAAGCGGAAAGTAGAACTGCCAGTAATGAGAGCGCCTCTCTACTACAGAGAACGAAATTAAAAAGTAAATAAATGACGGATGGTGTTAAATAGATTGCATTTTTAAAGCTGATGTTGTAGAGACAAGAATCTTCTAAATAATGACCTTAGCTAAAAGTCCAGTTAGCACAAGCAGATGATTACACCCACATGGAAGCTGACTACAGTTTGAATTTTCCAGGGCAAATCTGACTGCAGGACTGGGACACAGTTGTCAGAGGACACAACTCAAGCTGTGACAGTTTACTGTGTTCACATATTTAATCCATATTTTGTTTGTGTCTTTAGGTCCTAACACTTCCGTATCATTCTGCCAGTGCGTGCTGTGGTAATTCCTGTTGAAATCTTTGAGTGCTACTGCAGTAGCAACAACTGCTGCTACTAAATAACTTTAAATCATGTTTATATTGCAACTCTGACACGTGCCTATGTGTCTAAGTAACCTTACATCAGAGTTTCAGAGTTTAATATTGCATAAACTTGTTTTGCAATAACACTAGCTTGCTTCTACACAATCCAAAAGCCCCAGATGCTATATTAATAAATATAGGCTTTTATGAGATTCTTTTTAAAGATAGATCCTTCCACATGAAATGTTGGCTCAGTGTTTTATCTCTTTGAACCCTTTATTCCTGAGGGTCTTACCTTCACCCTCCTTTCACAAATTGTAAAGGTAGCTTGAGTAACATTGCTGAAATACACAGCTCCTCCGTGATTCCTCCGGATTAGGTATGATTTAGGTAGCTGCAGTCTGGCCTTTAGTAACCTACAACAGTTTTCACCCCAAGTGAAAACATATTTTACAATTCCGCTACGTATGCTGCACGTGTTCTAACTTAAATGACAATAAAGACTATAGATTACATCATCATACAAGGATTCCAGACCTTTAGTTCCACGGGAACATTTAGTTAAAAGGACACATGAGGAGAGGAAATAGCGTGGAAATCCTAGATGTTGTTCTAGCATCTATATGTCATCAGTCTTGCCATTTCTCAAAAGCATTTCATACATCTAAAAGAGTCTTTAGGGATTTAACTTACCCTATGACTATACACACCTGTTCATTTATTTTCCCATAGTTTTCTTTGGAGTGTGCTTCCATTCTCAACATCCACTTTTAAAATTAGGTGTTTTATTTTGTTCAGTGAAAAAAAACCCCCACATTTTCTTCCTCTCCATACCAGTCCTATCCCCATGGCCCAGAGAAACATAGGTAGCTAATTTCTGGCTCAAACTCCATCACCAGATGTGAAGCCTATGGCTGGTTAAATGCTTATGAAAGTTTGATCTGTGTGACCCTATTTCTGTTCACGAAGTTGCTCAGGTATAATTCAGGGCCTATCCATAATTACAGAGTGGCTCTTTGTCCCTGCAGAATGGGGCACACAGATGGAGACTATAATGGAAATTAGTTAGCAGCCTGCCCATGATTGATGAGTCGGTAAAGAGCCCAGCCCTTACGCTCGCTGGAGTATAGGTGCTCTCGGACCAAGGCGGCAGAAAACAGAGCAGACAGCATTTCGATGCTCGTATTAGCAGCTGGTCCTGAGCATGCAAGTCTCCCGAGTGAGAGATGACATCCCTATATAATCAGTTTTCAGACCAGAATTGGTTTTAGGTAGAAAATCTCTCTCTGTGAGAAAGATACAGAAAGAAGCACTGAAGTGCTGCTTTCAGCTCTTCTTTTTGCCTCAGTAACATAGACAAATTCCAGACAAATGAGCCTTCTTAAATGCAGAGACAGCAGTCCTGTATTTACTTGACTCACATTACTAAAGATAATTTGAACGCAGGGTCTGGCCACATTCATGGTTCATGATCAGACTCAGCGCACAGTGCTGAAACTCCTATTAATTCTCTGAGAAAGCTGTCAGGCTCCATTTTGATCGCATGCCTAATGAGCAAGGTTTGTCATGCCCTTTGAAAAACACCGGGCAAGCCTTACAGGTTTCTCAAATCTCATTTTCATTCCCTTCCTTTCTGACTCTCTGCTGCAAGGAGCTTGGTGCCACTGCTTAGAAATGGATGAAGGGGAGAGGAGGCGATGCAAGTGTGAGCTGGCTCCAATCAATGCCTGCTTTGCCGCAGCCAGGAGATCAGCATGCATGAACCACTCTCCAGCCTGGGAAGTGCAGACTAAGGCACGGTGCCAAGGGACGCCAGGACAGCTGTATTAATGAACCTGTACTGGAAACATCATGGGGGGATATGTTTTCTTTAAAGAGAGAAAGAAACAGAATGGATGAAAAAGACGAGGAGAGGAGAAAAATAATTTGTATCAGTGTCCTGAGATCAAAAACAAGAAAAGGAACGTACGTCCACAAATGAGCAAATTTAAAGGCACATTTTTTTTGGCTGTCAATCTCTTGCCCTTCGATAGGTATAAAACGGTAATCTTGAGTCTAGTCAGTACCAGCTGGAACTCTTTATTGTCTGAAGTGACGTGCATGTAGTCCCGCTGCACAATAACCTGGGAAGAGAGCTTCTGACAAATGTGTGATAATTTCTGCCTTGTTTGAAAGAGATTGTGACTAATTCTCACTATCGGTTTTACTTTCCTCATGCAGAAAGACTGAACTTTTACTGTTTCTAGCTCTTGGGATCTTATAATTAGTCTTTTGACTGTGTAAAAGATTAAACTCCTGGAGGTACAGAAATATGTAGAAATTTTAGATTCCCCCAAACCCCCTTCCACAAAAAAAGCTAAAAAAAGAAAAAAGAAGAAAAGAAGAAAAAGAAAACCATTCTAGCTTTAATGATTGCACTGGAAAATTTTTGAAAATATGAGATTTATACTCAGAAACTAGAAGGCAGTGAAAGGAACCTACCTTTAAAAAAAACCCCAAATGCATTATATATTAGAAATACCTGTAGTTGCAATATTGCAATACGCTAATCTGAATGCTAGATTAGAAGTGTCAATGCTATACGTGCACAGAAACAAATGTAGAGAGCACACTTTAATTAAGCAGCTGTAGGTACTTTATTGCTATGCAACATCAAATCTTTGCCCAGTGGGAACTTTTTGAAGCTTTTCCTAAAGCTTTTCCCAAATGGAATTTAATTCTTCCTATACATTGAAACTGTAATAGGGCACGTTTGTACTCGCTGTTGTGAAACCATCGCCAGCAAATATTGCACACATAAAAACCCCAAACCTATAGCTAATATGCTGCTTACTGCCATGAAGACTAATTAGAATGTCATTTTTACAGCTGCTGCTCCATCTACTTAGGATAAATTAATAACTGAGATTAAATACATATTGTCACAGATTTGGAAATAGCCTATATGATTTCTTTGCTCAGAGTTCACCATTACTATCCAAAAACAATTAAAAAGAAAACTCACAAAGGCTGTAGAATTCAGTAAATTAACATTTTCTATCTACTCCTCAAAATAATGTTTAAATTCCTTTGTGCTGCCCAAATCCTTTCAAAAGACTATATGATAAAATGATAAAACTTTTAAGTGAAATGCAATACAACAAGTGATGAACTATGGCTAGCCATCGCTTTAGCAGACTAATCCTAGAGCGTTTGTTTATTATTTACTTACTGCTAGTTATAATCACATAGCAAAATTAAAGGCAGGAATAATTTCTGCGTTATTTAAGCAAAGAAGGAGTAAATTTGTTCTGATTCTGAGATGTGTCCTGTGATGAGCAGGATAGGCACGGTAAACAGGTCTGAACATCCTCTTGTGTCTCCTGAACACTGGACTAGTAGGTGTATTTGTGCACGCAGTATCATAAATTAAAGCAGCTCCCGGGACTGCTGCTCACATCTCCCTATGAAGCTCTTCCCCAGCTCCAGTTAAATCTCCTTCAATTCCACTCCTGCCAGGCTCATTTGCAGGCTTCAGAGAGACCAGCAGGGAAGCAATATGGACCTCCTAAGATCTTTCTTTTAATATCTCTGTCCTATGGCCTTTCCCTCCAAGCACAGCCCAAAACTAAGATTCTATTATGTGAAGAAAATGTAAGTTCCCTATACTGAGAAAAGTTAATAAAATAATAGTTCTGAGTAGAAGGCTAGGATCTACCTGAGCTAGTCCTGAAATGCGTAGCTTGTCCAGTTTTATATGGCACAAATACTTGTTTAAGATTTTAGAGTAGTATATATCAAAACTCACTTGCATTCCACTTTACATAAACATCACATGAAATGTAGAATGTTTGGGGATTATATACATAATTTCGTTATTTTCGCTCTTGCTCTACTTTAGCTGCATAATGTTCACAGGCACTTATCCCCTGTAAGTGCTGCAGGGTATGTGACTTACAAATTGCATTAGAATATGATTTGGACTTGCCCCATTTGATTCATGTTTGAGGAAAAATTCAAAGTGCTTCCCCCCCTCTTCTCCCCTGAAAAATGACTTTATAAAATGGCAGTATGGAGTCTATTTTCTTGAGAATTTCCATATCAAATGTGTTCAGCTGAAGGACATAAGAGTAAAAGAAAAGCATGGGTTTCTTTCCCAAACAGTCAGGTTAAATCCAAATGTGAGAAAAAAAGGCTATTTCCCTCTTTGCATCAAAGGGGTGAGGAAGAATGTAGAAATTCAGCTCATACGTAACACTGGTGCATTTCTACTGTTTTCCGTTTATGCTTCCACTGTCGCTGTCATAAAAAGAGATTAACAAACTTTTAATTGATTTAGTTGACATTTTACTTTAGTCATTTGCAACTGTATCCATTCTTGCTGCTTTGCCAGGACACAAATGCTTTGGGGTTCCTATGCAGCAAGCATTCCTCATGCTGGTGTGATTTAGAAGTGAAAACTGCTTCTGCCAGCAATGTAAAGAAAAGAAAGAAGGTAAAAACGAGGCGTCCCTAAAATGCAAAGGATCTGCAATGAACATGGTGCAGAAGGGAAAAACGTACTAGACATACTGTATAGTTTGAGGAAGCTACTTGTGTTCAGGAGCAAAGAAAACAGACATCTAGGGTAAGCCTTTTAAGCTCTCTACCTGGAACAGATAACTCTCAAATGCTCTGAAAATGATAAATTTTCATGGCAGTCAGAGAGGGAAGGCATGTTGGTAGTGCATTTTTAGCCTGAAACACAGCCACATTTCTATCCAAGAATATTTTAGAGGCAGAGTTGATAGGAGCAGCTCTGAATATACAATGTGTGGATCAATCAGGGGATCGCAACTCTGCACAATTTATGTTGGTAAGGGTATTGTAGATAGCAGTGGATTACCCATTAGGTTGCTCCACAAGAGAGACAAACTGTCTTCCCTTGTTACCCTTCTTCTCAGTCCAAACAAAGTTTGCTAGAGAGCAAAACATTTGCTTCTAAAATTAAATATACTGGATTCTGGATATGCTGAATGATCATCAGTTTGTAGGCCTACATAATGTATATTTGTTCCAAATCAGTTGAGTGTAAAACTTAACTCGAAATTGACTTTATGGTATTAATAGTTATGCAATTTTAAATGTCCTCTAGAATAAGCAGAAAAGCTATAGCTGTTAAAATATATCACTCTCTAATGTCTTGCCAAAAAGCTCTGAGTTGCATACAGAACTAAATTATATGCTCCATCTTGTAAGTCTGAGCCCCATTAAAATAACTGAGCACTTCTGCAGTGGTGTGATCTGATGCTGCGATCCTGAGAGAGATCAGCAAACGGAAGCTGGCTCACAATTTGGGAGGGAAGGGGGCTTCTATCAGAAACGTTTGCTGCTAAAAGCTATGGATTTGGTATTTATTTGGTATTTGGTATTACGATAGTCATACCAGCAGTGAACAAATATTTTAGGAGAATATTAGAAGGTACAGTTTGAGTTTTTATCAAGTTTATTATCAAGGGCTTGGTCCATTGCAGTTATCAAGGTTTCAGAAAAAAACGATCATCACATGAGCCTGTAATTAAGATTAATTAGTTCTGGATAAGGATGTGCCCTGTACACAGTGCTGTGCTTTGATCAACTAACATCTAAAACGCCTACAGTATTTTTTAAAGGAACGGTGGTAGTTCACACATCTAAATGAAATGTTGGAAGGAGGAAGCCTGTGTTCTGCCTGCTGCTCTTCCCCTCCCTTCATTTCCTAAATAACTTTTTGTGTGGCCCCTCTTACAGCTGCGGAGTTAAACCACTGGCAGCTTCAAACCAGAGTTGAGTTCAACAGTGACTTTCCTCCTCTCCTATTGCCTACTTTTCTCATATGTAAATTAAGTCAGGGTTTCTTAGGCTTTTCACAGCAAAGACTAAGGTGAAGTCTTGCTGAGTATTCTCTTTCCTAGGTTTATTTGCAAGGAACACATCTTCCATGACAGCTACATTCGTGTGCCCTCCCATCTGTGACCATGTTACATTCCTTTGGCAGCTGCTATCGATTAGCAACAATAAAAATATTTTTAAAGTTTTTAGACCAGTAGCAATCAGTTTCTAAAGGGAAGAAAGGAGTCAGTACCATGCCATAACTCAGTCTTCTCTGGACTATCAGTATTCGGAGACCTCTTCTTCACCCACTGACCAAATTAGAGGACAGCAATCTTAGAAAGGCTGAACAGTTACATTCAGTGTTATAAAGTCTCGTGACATTCATGGCGTATCAGGGGATACTCGGGGACTATATTTAGTATATTTAGATCTGAAGTCTCAGTTCTGGCCATTGTGAAATTATAAGAATTTTTCTGCCATTATAATTGCAAGGAAATTAAATTTAGGAACTTGAAAATAAGAACTTCTAAAGACTCCCCCCTCTAAAATCCACAAAATGGAAAGTGCTTCACGTTCACTTATTTTACAGATCATGAGAATTCAACTCAGTGTTACACTTTTTGGGAATCAAATATTTAAACCAAAGAGATATGTTCTTACAGTGTTATTTAGACTATGCCTATGCTCTATCCTCTCTTTCTGAACAGTACTTGATTATCTTTTGCATGGAAATATACTGCGTTATTAGATCAGCAGTATATTTCCAAGAGTTTGCTCAGCCAGTCTTTGACCTTTGTGTCTAATCAGTATTAATGAGTAATTCTTGACTCTGCAACAGTCATGACAAAATGCTCACCAAAAAGATCCAAAACATTATTACCCAAAATAATTCCAGAATACAAATTATTTCAAACACGTTTGTGACTCTGATGTCAGTATCCTCATTCAGGCAGAAGGTGAGGGAAGGAAAGATGGTTTGAAAAGATCCTCAAAGCATCCTCGATTAGCGCAAAGATGAATGGACAGAATTGTTCAGTTTCTAATCAGCTTTATTTATTTATTTATTTATATACTTAACTGTACCAGTGCCTAAACTCACTTCCTTGCATTTTTTTAGGGAATGCCATTTCCTAATTTTGTTTGCAGTGTTAAGTAGAAGCGACCGACACATTATTAGGGTATAGTGGCTGTTGGCAAGAGCAGAAAGCTTTTATTTTGAACTCTCCACTTGACAGTCTTCAGATACTCTCCTCATATCTGACAACCAGCAAGGTTTCCATGGATTTTTAGTTCCATCTCTCAAAACCATAAGCAAGCTATACTCTGGTGAAATGAGAAGTGAGCAGCGGGGATGCTCAAAGAAATTATAAGGCTTGCTTTCTCCAGGTGGTCCAAACAATGATCTATTTCTTCTCTGCATGTCTGAGCCTGCAACAAATATACCACTTCCTACCTATGAAGTTGTTTGCAATGTATTAAATGGATTCCCAATCATATTTGCCATTCATAAACTCACATAAACATCTTACTGTAATTTTCCAGACTGCTTTTTCCTAGAAGCCTTTGATGATGAAGGTGCTGCTAGTTTTCTTTAATTATGGGGAATGATAAATTTTCATAAATTAGAACTAAAATTAGAGTTTGTGGTCATTCTTTGCAATGCGTGCATTTAAATTACTATGAAAACAGTATCAATTTGTTTACTGCTGAGGGTGGTAACTAAGCATATGCACAAAAGCATTAACATTTAAGCATGTTAACAGCTTTAGTAACAGCAGCTTCACAACCTGTGTTTTGATCTATTAAGATTAAAATTGTATTCCAAATTCCAATTTTGAATTTCATTATCTGATTATGCCGAGTTTATTATTAACACGAGCAAAAAAAAAAAAGGGCAATTTGCCCAAAGCTCAGTATCTAGGTATCTAGGGGGTTTTGGTTCAGCCCATTGAAGTGCTAATGCCAGCATTTAACCCAAAGGCTTTGGTGAGGAAGCGCAGGGGCAGCATGAAAAAGAACTAAAGCTGGCTGCTGACAGAAGCCCGGTGTCCTCTGCCAGGGCACATAGAATCATAGAATCATAGAATCATAGAATGGTAGGGGTTGGAAGGGACCTCTAGAGATCATCTAGTCCAACCCCCCTGCTAAAGCAGGTTAGCCTAGAGCAGGTTGCACAGGAATGCATCCAGGCGGGTTTTGAATATCTCCA
>VZSC01003367.1:204429-238979 GCA_013398225.1 Steatornis caripensis | reverse complement strand
GGTGAATCCATGTTGACTACTCCGGATAGTCTTCTCCTCTTCCATGTGCTTGGAGATGAGTTCCAGAATGAGCCGTTCCATCACCTTTCCAGGGATGGAGGTGAGACTGACTGGCCTGTAGTTTCCCGGGTCTTCCTTCTTGCCCTTTTTGAAGATTGGAGTGACATTGGCTTTCCTCCAATCTTCAGGCACCTCTCCTGTTCTCCACGACTTTTCAAAGATGATGGAGAGTGGCCTAGCAATTACCTCCGCCAGCTCCCTCAGCACACGTGGATGCATCCCATCGGGACCCATTGATTTGTGCGTGTTCAGTTTGCCTAGCTGCTCTCTAACCCAATCCTCATCCTTAAACAGACCCCAGAAAACACTTCCTAAACCATCAGACATCCGTAGTCACCCAAGAAAATACAAAATGGTACACCGTACTCTTATTCTCTGAAGAAGAGTATTCATTCACTCTTACACTGCTCTCATTATTTACCCTCAATTTTTGTAACCAGGACATGTATTCTACAGTGTCAGCGGCCAGTCAGTTCTCCTTTATTGCACAGGCATGTTCTGGTTATTTTGGCAGCGAGCTCTTAAAGGCAGAAAGAAAAGAGGAAAGAAACCTCCACACCACCATAGCGCAACAGAAACAAATGCTTACACTTAACTATGTATCACCAAAGAGATGAATAAAATTTACTGATTGAACTGTGTAAGCAGATAACACTGTGTAGGTTATGACTACGCTGACTGAAATGCAAAAAAGTACATGTGTACAATGGCGCAAACAGTACACATCAGTTTTCCCTTTGAAATGGCTCTGCTGAACATGCAAACGCTTCCTCTCCGAAATACCACAGGAGCCAAAGGAACAGGCTCCCTTTCAATTGCAGACTGAGTCTGTCCATGGGTTATATCATGTCACTGCGTGCTGTCACACAGAGAATCACATGACCCACTGAATGTTGAGATCTACACTCACATGCATACATTGTCTTCACTGGCAAATAGATACAGCACATCTTCCTAGATCTGGCCTTTGTTTCACACCACAGCTGCAGCGAGGAGGCAATGAGGAAGCTACGCCCTGTATCCAATTATAAGCTTTTGTGCAACGTTGTCATAACTGACTAAGGCATCATAATTTGACTCTAGTTGTTTTGCTTAGGGTACAATGAGCTGAGATAGCATTGCCACACTCTCCCAAGACACAGCACGTTCACACAGTTTCCAAAAATCGTTAGGGAACATTGGTAACTCATCAAGTTGAATTCCAATTATTATTCTTAGCATTAGGAAATAAAAAAAATTCAAGGACCACTTAGTTTCTGGTCGTCATCAGACTCAACAAACAGATTTCACTGGCCATTTACTAATGACTCTTACCTCACCCCTGGAAGAATACAAAACGCTTGAACTCCACAGTTATGTAGTAGGAGTGTCCAAGCAATCATTGTTGGCAGCACACAAAGCTCCCTCTTCAGTTATGCCAGCTCCTGACAGGTGAGTTAAACATGACATATGTTTTAGAAACATTGATTTCCTTGAACCTTATCCGCTTCTGCTAATTGAAAATGAACAGTTAAATGTTGCTACGCATCATCAGAATGCCTTTACGTATATGGCATATTACCTTATGGTGTTTAAAAATATAAATATTTTTATTTATGTTACTATGTTAAAAATATAAGTTTTTAAACTACATTAATAAAAAGTGTGCTTTTTTCGTGTTTAGGAGTAATGCAGCTGTCTGCAACTGCATTTGAATTGAAAAAGAAAAATAGCGTTGTCAGCAGGAACAGCAGAGAAAAGCAGACCCGTGCTTGATTTGGACCAAATATTCATAGTGAGATTACAAATTAAATTGCTCATTTAAAGCTATTGTACTATTTCTGACAGGTCACTAGGAACAGAGAGATTGATTTGTTTTCTTTTTCCAAATTAAAATAACAGTGAGCATCTAGTGCTAGCTCATGTCACGGAACTAATAAGAAAAGAATGTATCATTTCCTTTGGAGCTAAATAAAAAGATACTCCTCCGTTGCAAAGATTCTACTTTTATATCTGTTAGGAATACCACTATGAGCCAAAGAAAACTTATGGGCACACTCGATAAGGACTGTATTTTTATTATTTATATGGTACTAGTACTTTACTAAAAAATAATTAGAATAATGTTAATGCTAGCACTTCACTAAATCATGACATTCTATTTTAGATTATGGCATTTAAGCATTTGCTTAATGTTAAAAGTATCTAGTAAATGCTCTGCTGTACAGGTTCCAATACCATCACCTCTGAGGCACGCAATTTGGGATGACCTCTCCTGTAAGAATTTAGATGTGAAAGTTAAGAAGGTAAGAATAGCTGCATCACGTTACACTAAAGTCCACCCAGCTTTGCATCTTTCTTCTTCTCAAGAGAATCATGGATGCCTTGGGAAGAGTACAATGCCAGGACAAGCAGATAGTAATACTCCCTGTGTATATTTTCTGAACACTCAGAGAAACCTGTACCTCAAACAATTTGGGATCCAGAATTGTCAAGATATTTAATAACCCTGGCATGGTTTTCCTCCTTGAATTTGTCAGACCCTTGGTGAATCCTGTAAAATCCTAGCGTCTGTAGAGTCTTGTGGCAAGGAGTTCCCACACCTACTTATTATTGTGTGAGGAAACATTTTCGCAGTTACTTCTGCTAAGGGTCACTGAAAATGAAGATACTTTCAGAAAGCATAGTGCTTATTTGTAGTAAAATTATAGTTTGGGCAATTACAACATATCTTCCTAAATTACCCCAGTAACTTCACGATACTCATCTGGCTTTAAATTCTCCATATGCTATTGAACTCTGTATCCTACAGCACTATAAGTTAGCAGCAATTGAACTTGTTTATATTTAAAAAATAGCTTCAGAGTACTGTGGGATGAAAGCTTCAGCTTAAAAATACAACACTACAGCGATTATATGGCTAACAGTCTAGAAATGTCGTGGTCTGTATTATGGTAAATATACATTTCTAATAACTCACACTGAACTCGAGAATCTGGTATGTTTCAGGGACCTTTTGTGTGTGGAAAAAATAAAAAAACCTTATTAATTTACATTTTGCACAATGTATGAGTAAGTTCATATCCTGGAAACACTTTCACAGTAGAAACTGTATTTTGTTAGCATTTAATTTTTTCCACATTAAAATAAAACCTGACAATTTACATTCTTCTAATCTGAAAGCCTGCCAATGAAATTTTTTTCATGTATTCACCCATCCCAAACAAAAGCAAAACAGCAGCATGTCACTAAGTGATTTCCATTTCCACTCAACATTGGAATTCCAACAAGTTTTAGTATAAATTTATATTTAAAATACACCATTGAGCATCAGCAATTGAAGAAAGGGATTTCAGAAGTTCTGTGCACAGCAGGGCTAATAGAGCCATCTCCAGACGCTTCGCCTCTGATGCCTGGTGAACTGCAAGTCGATTTGATGAGGAAATGGTATGGCTAGACTTTGCCTCTTCTGCTGAAAACATGATAGTCCTGAAGGTGATGCCTTACCTTGCAGGCAAGGCTGAGAACAGGACAAGCTCTGGCACAACGATATGAACTGTGTTTTTAAACCACATGAGGCTGTTTCTGCCCTCACTCCGCTTCCCGCTATGTATTAGTATCCCTTTTTTCACCCCCCAGAGGTCAGTGACTGTTCAGTTACTACTGGTTTATTCTTCTGAAAAAATGTACAATATTTTTGAGGAAAAAATCCTGCTGTTAGAGTTAACAGCATCAGCATTTAAGAACTCTGCTCTATGCTTTTTCTGCACAGATGTATGTGTCATTTGTGTCTCTGAGGTGCCCTTTCGGATGTGCACCCACACTCTGGGCAAAGGAGATAGGAAAATTAATTCAGAATATAGAAAATAGAAAATTTAAAACCAAAAAAACCCCAAACCCAACTCCAAGAGGCTAAAGGGGTAAAAAAGGTGAAAAAGTGAATATCAGTGAAGACAGACATATTGTAAAATATGTATGTCAGATTTTAAAAGAACGCATCCTTCCTGTAAAGCCTAGTATTCTTCTGTGTCATGCTTGTAAAGTGTCTTTCTTCCTGTCTTCTCTATTTCAGAGAGAATAGAGATGTCAGTATTTTGGAAGGTGAGTATTTTCACAGTGGTCCCTGATAACATGGATGCAACTGAGCCTGAGATAAGTGTGTTAGTCCTGTAGTGTTGCAAATGCAAAATCCTAGCATAGTCAACTGTCAATAAATGTTGACATTTTAATGACAGTTACATTGTTTGCTAGATGTATAATATTTTAAGTACTTAAAAAATTGCAGTGCTCCAGGAATTACTAATTCATCACACGTTACAGATGGCAGCAGTTCACGTTGATACTGTGTGCATTTGGTTTTAATCAAATACCTTTGTGGCAAAAGTTTTCTTTAAATTGTTATTGGAATAAAAGGCTTAAAATAATACGAGTAAGTCAAAATGCATTTAACTGATTTCAAAAAGAGGGAAAATGCTGCATGTAAATCCCAAGTATTCTTTGCAAGAACTAGCTTTGTGGAGCATGTCTTTTCTATAAATTGTAGATGCAGCTGCAGCAAGCGGTATAACCACAAGGTTAAAACCACAAAAATACCTCAACCAATACATACCTAAAAGTTATGCTACTGGAAAGCCAACAATATCAATTCTAGATTTACACCTGGTAAACTTAATCTGTCTAGAGGAGTCTGAAATTACTTCTATTTACTTCTATCCAGATCAGCTCAATGCTGAATACGGGGGCTAAGTATGCCTATCTTTCATAAATGCACAGGTACAAGGAGTAAGACAGTGCTTATTTGCAGGCAGTAGGGAAACAACAGGGCTTTGTTTCCTCACACTGTACAAAATTATTAAATGAAACAAAATAACTCAGAAAGCACAAGCAAACAAAAGCACACATGTTCATTTGTCAAGTTATTTATACTGCCCTTTCTGGCAATGTAATAGGCTTCCTCAATTTTATGGAACTGAACAAAAACTAACACGTCTCCCAAACGCTACTTCAACTCGGTTTGAGCTATGCCAAGTCAGAATCCTAGATGATCCTGAATTTTGCTTGGTCAAAAGAACTGGAATAGATCCAAGTATTGAACAGAATAACAGAATATCTTATTATCTTTATCTGGCTGCAGCTATAAAGATTGTGAAGTTGAGTGCAGAAGGCTCCCAGAAACGTCAAGGACAGTAGCTACAGGAGTTTCAGTGATATCTTTAAGTTATAAAGATGGTTAGTAGTGCAGCCAGCTCTCTGAACTCCCGCTGACTGGATCCCTCTGCCTCTCTGCCCCTTGCAACTTTCACAGGGGCCTTAACACTCCAAGGAAAAGTGAAAGTCTAAATACCTGCGAGTACAGAAATAATACAGACTTAGGTAGGCTAAACATTATAACTGGCTCTTCTGCTCCCTGACCTCATCCATGAAAATCAAGATTATTTCCTCTGTATTCCCTATAAGCTGTATTTCCTATCCAAGCCACTCCCATGTTCTGATACATGGTTGGACGTAACAGAAATGCTTAATAAACTGTACCACCAATGGCTAGAATGGTAAGAATTATTATCCTACCAAATAGCATCCTATGCTGTTGACAACTCCACTGAACTAAATTATTTGTGAACTAGGCTACAACTCGCTGGATGTGATTATCAGAATTACTGATTATCAGAAGGATCTCCCTGGCATGCGGAGTGTTAGTGAGCAGGCATTAACCCCCCTGCTTCTCTGCATGGCTGTGGTTGGATTGGGAACCAGTGGGGTCAGCACAACGCGGGAGTCATGGGCTGCAGGCAAACAGGAAGCCGGCAGAGGTGCAAGATGTTTTGGCTCTGGTGTTGTTTACCATGAACATACATAGCAAAAGAAAATGTTTCTTGCAGATGGGTGGAGTGACTTCTTTTACAAAGGAACCGTGACTCTCTCTTATGTCTTGGCCTACTACAGGGGTAGAGGAAAAAACCCTAACGCCTCCCTTAGGATAGGTTATAAAATTGTGTCTAAGGATTCAGCACTAGTATGAGCAGCAATATATTTGTGCCGGGAAACTTTCGTGCTCCATATTACAGGTAGTCCTATGACTTTGGGTGCAGGGAGGGCTAAAACTGACAACCCTACATATCTTAGTTTCAACCACTTGCTTTCTTGCTAAAGCATCCTCAGAAATTCCATCAGGCTCCTAGTGTCTGGGATTTTTAAAACTGTGAATTCAACTTCCAGTTTCGTGGTAAGTATTAGCAAACTTAACTTGAGCTTAATGGTGTTTTTCATCTAGTAATGGCTATTCAAGTTCCCCTAGGAGCTCTTCTCTATGTTTTCAAAGCTCCTATCTCTTTTGGCTGCCTTCTTATCATGAACAGTGTTTTCTCTGCTCATTTACAGACTGCTGTGCAAAAAGCAGCCTCTGGAAATAGCTGGTGTGCAGCATATCATAGTCTACAAATATGATACAAAAAGATACCATTAAACCTTTTATAAGCTATGGGCAGCCCTGCTATTTGCATCTGCTCCTTACAGAAACAATCTGATGCTCTTCAAACCAAGAAGTTAAAGGTTCACAGTGTTACCTGATGTTAATGGGCAGATATTTCCTATCACCTATTTGATTACCCTCACTGGCACCTGCATGTGATGTTGGGAGTACTACACTGGCGACTCTGACCACGGAAGTATCACTTGGGAGGTGGTACAGAAGGGGGGTGGATAAGGGATGGGGCTGCGTAAAGCAAGCATCATTCAAAGCCTCTCATTTATAGGGACAAACATGTTTCTGCTCATGTTCAGAGAACGTAAGGGGGACTTGGAAGGTTTTGGTCCCCTTACCATGTGAGAGCTGCAGGCAGCACAGACCCTGGTGGTGGCAGGGTACTGCCCAAAGGCTGGAGAGATGGAGAAAGCACCATTGTAGGGGCTCCGCTTGCTGATCCCATCGCCTGCTGTGTCACCCCCAAGGACAATCTGTGCCTAAAAGCTGCAGGAGAGGTCTTATTGATCAATTTATTTCAGTATGCGTGATAATTTAATTTCCTGTCCAATATAACAGGGAGTATGTGTATTCGTCCTAGCTATTTCTACCCACAATGTGTGTTTATTCATTACCCACTCAGCTATCTGTCTTTAATTAGTTCCTTAGCTGAGTACTTCAAGCTGTGCTGTGTATGTCTGGAATGTTTCTTGTTTTACTAATGAATTTAATTTCAGGAAGCTCCTTGATCATAGCTCAGTCACTATGAACTACTGACTCATCATGTGTAAATAAAAGAGAAGAGATGTGGAGGGCCCCAGGCTTGCTTTCTGTGATAAGTGATGATGTTTACTTGCCTAAGTCTCTTCAAGAGAGTGAGTACAACTAGGACAGAGGGGGCGAGGAACAAGGTGGAGAGATAAATCTACAGCATAAACCACCATTTCTCTAAAGATCTGAAGAGAAAAGTCTAGTCTCATCATTCTTCCTACCGCGCATATTTAATAGTCAGCAGAGTTCAGAATCCCTGGAGCCCAGAAAAATAAATTTTGCAGGTGGACTCTGGAAATATCTGAATGTTATTTATGAATAATTTTGCTTTGTACATATCAAGCTCTCAGAGGAAAAAAAATTGTGTGGCAAATCATGGAGTAATTTCCTTATTTTCAAGCATGGTATTGCATAGAATAAGGCTGATATGAATTGAGGCTGATAGGCTTACATGTTACGTTTTCTTTCAACATCAAAAAGTATTTGTTCTCTTTTGTTTTGTTCTGATAAATCACTAAGCACATATGCAATTTCCTATTGGTTTCGGATCTTTTTTTGGTTTGGGGCTTTGCTCGTTTATTTTTGAATATGAGTGGAAATTACTAACCCAAGCCCTGGATTCCTAGCAGTAGCTCTGTTGCTAATTACAAAGGAATGGAAAATGTTTGAGATGGTCTTCAGGTCAATTCTAACCTTGGCCAAACAGAAGCACAATTATTCTCTTTTAGCATCTGAGTAACCTGAATGGAATGGAGGACCATGGTCAATTTTCTATACAAGAATAGATCTTGTGCTTGGGAATGTCTATCAGGATGATTAGTGCAAGGAACACATTTTACAAAAATGAATTAGAAGGCTTTGGCTAGGTTAGTTTAGATAAAACACTGAGAAGAGACAAGATGACACTGTGTGAATACATTTTGGAAGTACCCATTAGGAAACAAGATGTATTTAGGCAGAAGATAAGCATAGTTACAAGATCAAAATTATATAGATTGGTGATGAATTCGTGCTGATTGCAAATTAGAAGTTGTTTTCTATCTACCTGCGGAGTGGCACACTGAAATACTTTTGCAGACAGCAGACTTACACGATGGGATTTTGTTAAGTTTACGGAAATGATTCCAGGAGAATTGATGGAGATAGGCAATGCAGCTCCTGATATATGTCCTTAGGCCTCTGGTTTGTTAGGATGTCCACAACAGGTCGAAAGAGATTGGATTACTTTTTTCAATATACATTGTATTGCTTCCACAGTACTGAGGATCAGGAAGGAAACTGGGGGTGGGGTTTGTATCGATATTCCCTTCCTCTGAACACTATTGATTTGTGATTGCTAGACAGACACAAAAGAATCCTGCTGATGTCTCTCAACTGTTTGGCTATGTGGTTGGCAGCAGCTAGAGAACCGCCATATGTGGAAAGACATCTTCTCCGTTGATTGGGCTACTGCATCAGTAATAGCTATCTGTTAGCAGGGTTGTCCTGCACAACCCAGAAGGAAAGGCCTGAGCTGACTCATGAAAACCAACCAGCATGTGATCCCTGCCCTTTTCCTGATTCACAAGGTGAATCAGATATTTAGCAAGTATTTGAGGAACGAAGCATGTGTTGTATGAGGAGAGTCTGAGGGAACTGGGTTTGCTTATCCTGAGAAAGGCTCAGGGGAGAGCTAACTGCTGCCTTCACTGCCTGATGGGTAGTTCTAGAGAAGACAAATCCAGGCTTTTCTCAGAGGTGCAAAGCCAAAGATCAAGAGACAAGAGTCACACATTGCAACACAGAAAATTCCCACTGGATATAAGGAAAATATTTTCACAATTACAGGGGTTAAGCTCCGGAACAGGTTGCCCCGAGAGATGGCCGAAATGACATCCTCAGAAATTTTCATCAAATGGATAGAAAAGGCCCTAAGCAACTTGATTTGAGTTTGAATTTAGTCCTGCTTTGAGTAGGAGATTAGACTGAATGACCTCCACAGGTCCCTTCCAACCTAAATTAATTTATGATTCTAAGCCTTATTCTTCCAGCTGAGCTCAGAAACACTTGTGAAATAACTTACATTCTAGATATGTAAGAATTTAATGTCTTCTTCTGGATGGTGAAAAAGATACACAGTAATTTGCAACAACAGAATAAAATGTTGGTTTTTTTTTCCTGTGTCATCATCCAACTAATTTTGTAACTGGAAGGTGGCATATTTTCCGCTTTTGAAACAGTGCTTTATTGTGTTTGATATTGTTGGCTTCTGTATGTCCTCTTTGAATAACTGTCAGTTTACTCCCCCACTCTGGAAAATGTTTTCAATACAATGCAAAAGAATTTTATCAACTAAGTGCTAAAAAGAAAAATAAATACAATAATGAAAGTCTACACATTTTCCTTATTTAAAGGTTCAAAGAGTCCGTGGATTACAGCAAACCCTCAACAAAACACCATTTATTTTGTGTTACCATGGGAAAGTTACCATTGTTAAGTAGTTGCTAACAATGATAAACCTATCGCTTGAATTTACAGCTTCAGATGCCGGTTTCCATTTTTCTCAAATCCTGCTTATTACTTTAAGTATCTTAATTTTATTTGGTTTTATCTTGGACTACCGTGGATTTTCTGAGACTGGGAGAGCTGCAATGCACTGTATGATAATAATATTTTTATTTAATAGCTGACTGTCCTTATGGGATCCTAAAGTTACCTTATGATACTATGGAGAACAATCGGATTAGCCACCTGAAATACAGAGTGTGTACAGAGAACAGGAGAGACCTCTCTCTGCATGGTGATATACAGAGATAAACTTCAGAATATGGATGGGTAGAATATCAGTTAATCACGTTATAATTTAAGCAGTACTGAAGCTACTGCAAGAATGTTTATTTTTAGTTTACAAAAGCGAAAATTCATAAGTCTCTATCTCAGCATAAGGAATTACTTTGCCTTTAAAGAAAGAAAGGAAGGGGTCTCCGCCCTATGAAGCAAATATTTTGTTTAGTTACGTATTTTCTAACAAAACCTTATCATTGTTACAAAACACTGAAGCTTTTGAAAGTTTTGAAAGAAACTGAAAGTTTGTTCAAACCATTCATGAAATGTAACTACACTGAGCTGATTGTTTTGAAAATTTTACTCTGATTTGGAAATTTTAAAAAGTCTTTTAGTTCAAAATCTATTTATATATGAAATATAATTAAACAGTGATGAAAAGGCTCTTTTGTAAAATGTTGAAAGTCAAAATCACAGTGATGTACTACCATCAATAGTAATTGGGCTTGATAACCAACATGTTCTGTTTCAGATGACTTCTTGCGATTTCAGTGTTAGTATGGCGAGTGTTTTTGAGATTTTTTTTTCTCCTTTTGGTATGGAAAATTAAAGTATTTCTTGGGAAAATCCCTCTCTACCACATTTTTTGGAAGCATATTAACTTGCCTGGAAGATATCCTGCCAACTATGGATCGAGTTTACTTCTGCCTGTATCTGAAATATGAAGATACAATAACAGTTCATTACAATAAATGGTTTTACATTTAACCTTATCATAGCAAATTTAAAATAAATGATAGTCAAGTGAATGGGACACAGATACATGAAGTGTATTCTATGGCTAATAATTGATTTACACTGACTTAGTTCCTCAGTTTTCAAAAGCAGAACTATTTTGAGTGATAAGGCAAAAGTTTTCCAGGAGTTCATTAAACCAAGGATAAATAATAAAATACAGATACAGTGTGCATGTTGGAAATTGATTAGTGAAAGAAAAGGCTGAAAAGATTTTGAAACCGTAAGTCACTATTGCCTGTCTTTCCACAACTGCTTCCTTGAAAGCTGTTCTCATGAAAAATACTGCTCCTCTGAATTAGACAAAATTAGATGTGCAGATGATTCTTCGCAAATAAGAGTTGTAATACAGGCATATAAAAATGTTAGAATTTTCTGCTTAATACTGTAAAGCTGAAAGCTTCAGGATTCTGCAAGCTTAGCTAAGACTTTCGAAGTACAGATTACTGTAAGCTCCTGACAGTAAATGGATAGAACCGCCTTGAATTGCTTTAATGAGAAAAAAAATTACAATTTTGTAAAGTAAAGGATTTTTCACTCATCTCCTTTCAATTCTATGTGAGCTGATTCACAGTTAAACCCTTGACTAAGATTATCAGCATTTTCAAATTTCTTCTTTTTTTACCTTAAAGAACGAAGTAGGCACCTCACAAATGATGGGTTTTTATCACAGAAAAGAGGAATAATGAAGGGGAATTGCAAATGCTTCCTCTGACACCTGCTCTCTAAATATTGAATTTATGGCACTTCACAGGTTGCAACTTTTATTCAGAACCCCGCATATTCAAACCCAAAAATTTAACAGTAGAAGTTCTCCATGGCATCATCAATGGAGAAGGGAGTAAGTAGGCAATTCTTCATATTACTCTTACAGTTTTCTAGCCTTTTTCCCCCCACATTTGTAAATTATTCCATAGAAGACAAAGGTCAGATTAAAAAAATGGATCAGAGAAAAGAAATAGGAGGTTAATTCTTCACTCTGTATGTATTATTCTTCTCTCAACTTATTGCCATATTCCCTTTCTCCAGTTCAGACTTCTAATCACTTGCCCAAAATGCACAACTTTGCAATCCTGTGTTAATATGCACTAAAGCTGTTTCTTTGGGGATCACATAATTGATCTACATAAAAATCTAGAATGACCTGCTGCTTCTTCTAGAGAAGGATCAGGATACGTTCCTTAGAAAATCCTGGTAAGCACTGAGTGGGACGTGATATACACACCAAATACTGCATATACATACATGTAGGACTTGATGATGAGAGTGTTTTGAACAGAAGCTGTTAGAATTCAGCCGTACAATTAAAGGATGGGGAGAGGAGCCTGCGGGATCGAGAAATCATTATGAAGTACACTTGTGGTTGTGGAATACATATTTGACCTTTCGTGATCAATGGTGCAAGTTTAATGAGCATCGAGGGTCCCTAACGTCTTCTTTATTAGTTTCTCCATCTTGGTGATTGGGTATTTCTTAGTCTTACTGGGTTACTTTGTGCTGTGTGCCAGGTGTCGGGTGCTGTGAGGTTAGACGGGCTCCTTTATAACTGGATATCCTCCATGCTGCTGCCACTCACTTATCAATGTCTAAATGAGACTGAATTTGCATAACTTACACATAGCGATGAAAGAGGCTGACCTCAGTCTACCTCACATTCAACCATTTTTTGCGGCCTTCTGCTCTTTCTGCTCTTTAAATGTCAGTTAGTGCTGCAGGAATATGCAGGCCAAAAGTATTAAAGTGAGAAAGAGGTCCACCTAAAAAATTAATATAGATAATTTCCTCCATTTTCTACCTCATTTCTGAGATTATTCAGGCTTATAGGGTGAAATTCAAAGGTGACCATAAATTTGTGCATGTAATTGTCAGGACTCCAGCAACTTCTCGTTCCCCAGTTCAGTCTCAGGTTCTCTGAGTCCCTTATTCCTTTACTGACATCTCCTTCTCATCACTTCTCTACACACTGTGGGTATTGTTTCATTTTTTCATTCTTAGATTTTGTAGCCTGCACAACTGCTTTTCTTACTTTGCTCTAGGTAAGTGGTAAGATACCAGTATGCATTACAATTGCACAGGTTTTAAAATGTTTGAAATTATAATTAAAGCATAACTTTAACAGGATTTGAGTTTAATATGAACAGCTATTTTATGTCATCTATCAGACTAACGACTCTTTGCTTAAATTCCCTAGGACTTTAGAGACAATACTTTACGTGAAATGCTTCAGATACTTCCTTTTTGAATTAAAGGAGATAAAATTAACCTGTAACAGAATCATCATGATAAGGGGAATTTGAATAAAATTAGCTCTTAATTGCATTTGAATTCTGTATCTCTGAAACAAAAAGCTCATAATTCCCCAGTGGAGTTCGACCATTTTTTTCTTTTATGATCAGTTGGAGAATTGATCATGGGCATTGATTGCCATATGTTTTCATTACTTCAGCAAATATGTAAAGAGAGTAAAATTTATTAGTGCTTTGAAATTTGAATGAACTGCTCTCTGTAGTTTATACCAACATACACATTTAGGTAGAACTGAATGCATGTGAGAATTAATAGTAGGCAGGTCCATTCCTATCTTAAAATAGGTAGAGTGTCACCATCTGGTTTACATTACTTGATAAATCTGGGAGTGTGGAGATGTAAATTGTGGAACCGTGTTATTTCTCATATCTAAATTAAATATATGTGTAAAACAGATGTGACTTTCATTTGAAAAGACAGTAAAGAGCGCACAGCAAAAGTAAATGGCAGGAAAGTACATAGCAAAGATGACAACAATTAAATGTATTTCCCCTCAAAAGAGATACTCAGAGCACACTGCTTTCCTGTCCTTAAGCAAAAGTCTCCAGCAATGTAAATTGTGTTCATAATGAAGGTACGCACTAAATGACAGTATAATCTATAATACTTTCATACACCCCAGGTACGGGCAAAAGTGGCGTAAGTCTCACTGTTCTGAACCAAACACTCAGACTCTATTAGATCTTGGCAAAGCTTGAAAAGGAGTAAAGAAGGGGTCATACTGCACCAAGAGTCAATGCTTGCTGTTAAAAGGACCTCTCTTCTATATGTTCTAACAAGGTCAGTCCCATATGAAGGTTATCTTTTTCGTTTTTTTACCTTGGCTTACTGACTTGTGTGTGGCACAACCTGTATGGGGTTGGTAGGTTTTCCCAACATGTCAAAATTATAATTTCAACTCTAATTTATTTCTTTCCCTTTACTCTCTTGCACTATTCACAGGCATCCTGCTGCTTCAGTCAGACATAAAAAGACATGTCCTTCTAGGACTATGGTTAAATTTTGTGTGATCTGTATTTCTTCCTGCTCTGTGAGATGAGCAGTGCTCATAGGTAGGATTTGCTTTCAGAAAGCAAACAGAACAAAACCTGACATTAGAGAATACTCATATGACCTGTGAGTCAATATGAATTATGTCAAAACTGGGTCACTTTACAAGTATTTATTCCATGAATACACTCGTATGCAAAGTTTGAACTGAAATAGAATTATATGGCCATATTATAAACCTCAGAAAAGGATGTTTTACAGTAGAAATGTTGACAGCTTATAATGAGCGCATGAATGCAGAAATCATTAATCTTACCAATTCTTTGTTGGGTTTTTGAGATTATATAAAAGGAACTTTACATTTAGGGTAGTATGTAGAAAAAGCTCTCAATGAACTTTACAGTGGTCTAGAGACTGTTTCCTTACAATTTTCTAGGCCAAAATGTCTCCCGTTATATAAGCACAAAGGAGTAGGAGCAAAGCATTTAGAATTATTAGCTCAGATGAAGTACTATCACAAAGAAAGAAAATATTTTTTTGAATTTAAGTCATTTCAGTGGACATGTTCAAATGCAGCTCACACCACCTACCACTCCCCATGCCTCAAACCTCATGATAATTCCAAGCTGATTTGCAGTTTCAGAGACTTGAGGTCTTCTCGCTTTGGTACTGTCCACCATGGATCATCTAAGGTAGAGCTTATCTTGTTGAAAACTCACATAACGGTAAGTTATAAATTAAAGGTTTCTGATTTACGACATTTTGAGTGTAAATATAATGGTTCTAAGAATTGGTTGCAAATGAAAAACAATGACAAAACTACCAGGCAAAAAGCCAGCACTTGTAGAACTTTGCTGCTTAGGAAGGACATGAGAACACGTGTAAGAGAAGCCACAAGAGGACATATTCTATCCTACGTCCACCTTTAAGTCTCTGTGCATATTTCGGCATGAGAGAGAAATGCCCTAAATTCATGTGAATAATGAAGGTTTATCAGCTCCTGTTTTCAGGACAGGCAAAGTTTTAGTCACATGGCCAGAAATGACCTATACTTGTATGAAACAACTGGCCACGGTCTGAGATCTCCCGGGATGTGAAAAGAGTTCTCTTCGAAAAATACAGGCACTACAGGAGGGCATTACAGCAACGCTTGCTGGAGAAAACGTTTCTGCACAAATACTAAAATAAATTCTAGTTAAAAGTAAGAATAAAAGCAAATTATGAAGGATGAAACAGGGTTAAAGCTGAAGAGAAAGGGATAGACTTAGCTATGGGAAATGACATTATTTAAATGAGAAGTTAAACAGACGTAAAAGGGTGCATTTGTTTATGTAGCAAGTTTTAGAAGGATGACCTAGTGAGTCATTCTTTTCTGTTGGATCTTTGGGGAAAGCAACTGCACATGACGAACAATCACAACAATTTGATTAACTGAACTGGATGATCCCTAACCAAATTGTAAGCGAACACTGTTATTTTATTACCTTCAACAATCCACTGAAAAAATCAAATGAGTCTGAAACAGTACTTCTTGGTTGTCAGGCTGCTTTTATTGAAAGGAAACTTTTCTTTCTCTTGTTTTGCTGGTAGCATTGGAATGACTGTGATAAATAGCAAGCACAATGTCCTGATGTTCTTTGGATGAATTTGTATTCTACTTGAATTGCACATTGTACAATCCAGTAGTGCAACAGATAAAGACATGCTGGGGTAATAGCTGTGGAAATTCAGCAGACAAATTTTTATGTTTACTAAAGGCAGCTATAGTTACTGAGGAAAAAAGTTAAACTCTAAATGGATCACACGTTTTGACCTATATTTACCCTACTGAACTTACCACAAGTGATTGGAAAATCATAAGAAATTAATAAAAAATAAATGTATATAGATATATCCAGCAATACAAGCAAAAAATAGGGAAAAGTAGAAAAATCTGGGAGTTTTGATTAGTTTTCTAATCTTAGTACTAGAGAAGGAATTAACACCTCAAATGGGAATTTTTAAAATTTCAGATATGTAATCCCATCACACAAGCTTCCAGCGGAATCATTGCTTCACAAGTTTCAAAAACCAATTTTTTATATTTTTCTCATCTAATTATACTTTTAAGAGCCCAACTGCAACCACTCGGGCTTGATTTTTTTTTTTGGGGGGGGGAATCATTGATGTTAATTTCCATTTGATACAGTGTTTTCACTTCCAGTAACCTGCAAGAAGTCACTATATTACTGGAATGCTGTCTATGATATAGTAAGAATAAATCGCTTCTACTGAAATCCCAGTTGGATCTTTTACCCATTCAAACTGATTTTTTTCTGGGATACTCTCCAGCTTACCTTACTTATATATGTAACAGTACCATCACTGCTGGTCTGACTGAGTCAACACATTTCATATCCTACTAGAGAATTGACCTTGTTCTTAGATTTAATGTGTAACTGAAAACGGCACTGTAAGGCAGTGCTGTCTTTTTCTGAAACTTAGGTGGCNGGATACTCTCCAGCTTACCTTACTTATATATGTAACAGTACCATCACTGCTGGTCTGACTGAGTCAACACATTTCATATCCTACTAGAGAATTGACCTTGTTCTTAGATTTAATGTGTAACTGAAAATGGCACTGTAAGGCAGTGCTGTCTTTTTCTGAATCTTAGGTGGTACCATTGAAAAACCAGTTCAAGATGTTGAAAGTGTCATCATTTGGAATGTAGTGAAAATGGTCTAAGCAAGCATATAAAAAGTAAATTTATTTTTCATGACAACTAATAGTTCTGAGTCATCAACCCACACACAGGATGCATAGGAAGTACTTAAGGAATACAAAACCACACCTTACCAAGGATACTAGCCTGTAAGCACTGACTCTGGCATTGGATGTCTGTTTTAGATATCTATAGAGTCGTTTTAATACATACTCAGTCACAAAAAATGCCCATGTCCACACACCATCTGATTAAATAAGACAACTCTACTGGAATATTATAAAAAGAAGTACAAGAGTAAAGCCAAAAGTGATATTTAGAAGTGAAAGAAACAAAGCATCAAGTCAGGAAAGTCGTAGTGATGAGCCATGGTCAAAATCACTGAATAAAAGAACTTGAGATATATTCCCCCTGTAACACACATGCACAGTCACATGCATACATGCACAAACAAAATCAATGCACTGATGTAAGAACAGAGTTCTGATTTGTTACTGAAGTTCTGTCATCTGTCAAGAAGATTTTTTGTCTGTCACTGCAGATCCTATATGAACAGTGCTGGCATTCATGAAAACTTAGTTTAGTGAGAACCACAGTCAATGCAGCTGATTCCTCCTCCACATTTTGAAGATTAAAGATAATAGAAGTAAAACAGAAAAAAAATGATTCATGGCTCAGAAATGAAAGTCATACTGGAAGGGTAAAAACAGTACACCGGAGGAGATGGAAAAAACATAAATCTGAGCTGTGTAAACATCTTCCCCTTAAATATTGTCTTTGCTATAGTGGAAATGGGACAAAAAGGAAAATGGACTCGAGGAGAAAGGCAAATCTAGAGCAGAATAGTCAGTCTGTTCACCTCTGGGCTTATAAAGAGCAGACTTGAATCAAAATCCTTGGAAGACCTTGGTAAAAGTATACTCTTAGGAGGTTACCAGTATGGGAGCTTTGAGAACACCAGTATTTTCCTAAAGGGAATGAAAAGATAGTCTTGAAATGGTGCCAAAAGTCACAAACATAATTTTGATTCAATATGTTTATTGATGAAATCTCTGTAGCAGTAGCCCCAACATAGTAAGTTAAGCTCTTCAGTTTGGTTTCAGAAGAAAATACCAGATCCATTTTTGCAGCCTTGATCTACGACCTCAGGCTGAGCTTAGAGAGAAAAAAACCCCTCCAATATACTTGTGTCGTTCTCTAAAGTGAGAAGGCTCGAGCTCCCCCTTTGCATTGCGGTGGAGTAACATAGAGATGCACAAGGTCTTTCTATTACTGGTTGGACAAGGCCAAATGCAGTAGGGCTGAGGAGTCCAGGTGCTATTGCATGAGTATTAGTACAACTGTAATAGGTCTGTAAAGGGATTTTAATCAGTGTCTCAAAGATACTTGAATCACAGAATGGTAAGGGTTGGAAGGGACCTCTAGAGATCATCCAGTCCAACCCCCCTGCTAAAGCAGGTTAGCCTAGAGCAGGTTGCACAGGAATGCATCCAGGCGGGTTTTGAATATCTCCAGAGAAGGAGACTCCACAGCCTCCCTGGGCAGCCTGTGCCAGGGCTCTGTTACCCTCACAGTAAAGAAGTTCTCCCTCATGTTTAGAGTAAAGCTGATTAATTAGTGGTTCCACATTGGTCCTTTTTTCTAGATCCTGTACAGAACACATTCACTTGAGAATGACAAGAGTAGTTTCCTTATCCAATACTACTATGGAGTCTCAGGACTGGTGAATGTCAAAGTTACATCGTTATGTGTTTTCCCTGTTTCCGTTTTTAATTCCAGTTCAGCTTAGAGGATCTCGAGAATCTGCTGATAAACTGTCATTGCCATTCTGCTAAGTACAACACTTACATAGCAGTGGCCAGGAAGGACAGCTTTGCTTTAAGTCTGACATTTGCTCAAAACCCTTGCTTGATCTTTGGTTGCAATATAATGCCAAACCCCCCCACTGAATCCATATCCTGGTCATGCACCTGTTCTCCATAAAACTGGATAAATCTGCTCTCCTGGTAGATCACCACTTCTTAGAAAAATAATGAAATATTCAGAAATCATTCCTGAAAACTAAAATAGAAAATGGAAAAGAGTCATCCTGGATATTTTATCCAAGGCACAAGACAGACCCCAGGCAAGACTTATGGGATTTTTGCTGCAATGACCAGATGAGTCTTCACTATTTTGGTAGAATGCGGCAGCTTAAGCAGATATTTAGAGGGGTAATAAAGGCACTTTTTGCTGACTGCTTTTCAGGATGCAAATAGTGTTTTTTGAGGTGCTGTTAACTACGAAAAATACTTCTGGAAAGCAAAGATGGATAGTAATGCGTGGCCAAGTTTTCTGATTTTATTTCCAACAATAGCCAACATCCAAGCTTGCCCAGAACAGCCTTAATAGTCATAAACCAGGCAAATAGAAAAATGAAATTATCATTTGTGGCATCAAAATAAAATCTGTATTTCTGAAAGAAGAATCTAGTGATTTTTGCAGAGGGGAACACTTACAGTTCTGCAATAAGTGTACTACATTCCTAATTTTCCTCGATTTGTGTCAAACAAATGGCACCGAGACGAATAATGTTCAGAATTCTTTTAGTCAGTCAATAGTGTCGGAATGGTTAATTATTTTGGCCGCAGCTGATTAATTGATTCTTTAAGAATTACATGGGTATGGGAGGAAAGGAACTGCATGAGACAACATGTATCTTTGCTTTCTTTAATCCTCCACGCCATTAAACAGCAAGCTTTCAGCTGTCTGTTCTTATGCACTGCAAAGGCCAGCAGCTCTGCTATACCCTGACAGCTCTCAGGCACGGATGTGACTGGGCCTAGGCGACATGTCAGTGTCTCTAGGTGTTACACAGAAGTAGCTATGAAGTGCATGGTAAATTATACTGTAATTCTGATGTGAGGATATGGCCCTTCATGTGCTGCAAAGTATCACTGGACTATGGGTTTATACATCACATGCCATAGACAACGCTCAGGGCAATATGAGATAAGTTGTCACAGCACTGACAGGCTCTACAACCACAATAAGAAACCTTTCTAAATAGGTAAATTTTTATTTGCTGGTTAGGCACTTTCACCTTTTCCACTTTCCTTCCAACCTGACCGAAAATCTGTATTTCTTTGCCAGTCTTCATACCTCTAACTGACTTTCATTTACCACCTTCAAAAATTATACAATGATAACTATGTACAAAACACAAGCAACTGAACTTTTTGTGCTGTGACAAGAGAGTCAACATCTTTGATATTAATAATCTTGGTTTTGATGCATGCAATACCAAAAATTGATTAATTGTTTTTTAAAATGCCTTTCCACAAATTAAGCACAAAGGGAATCTTTTTTCCCTTTGGAACAAAAGCACATTTTGAAATTTTGGAATTCTCCCCTGGACAGAAACCTTGTTTTCCACAAGCTCTAATCCATGGTGAGACAGTGCTGGTCTAGGGTACAGCAGCTGTTGTATACCATTACGCATGACGGAGCCCTGCTTTCTTGGAGATGGCTGAACACCTGCCTGCCAATGGGAAGTGGTGAATGAATTCCTTGTTTTGCTTTGCTTGCCCGCACGGCTTTTGTTTTACCTATTAAACCGTCTTTATCTCAACCCATGTCTTCTCACTTTTACCCTTCTGATTCTCTCCTCCATCCCATCAATGGAGAGTGAATGAGTGGCTGCGTGGGGCTTCGTTGCTGGCTGGGGTTAAATCATCACAACAGTTAAGAATACGAAGGAGAATGAATACTAAACGCACTCAGAATATAAAATGGAAGGTTTTACTAACTGCAAAGGACTGGTGTTTATGTTATCTCCTGTGAGAAAACTTACACGAGCTTTTTGACAATAATACATGGTCATGAAAGTCAATTAAAATTTATTCACAGACAAAGGTTTTTTTAAAGTACAAATCATATCTGTAAAGTTCAAACAGAAAATTCAATTAATCAGGATGTTAGGAATACACCTGTTCAGTTTCCCAAATGGCCATGTCACTCAGTCACACTCCAATAAAGGCTGCTCAAATGAAGTTTCATTTATATTAATACTTAGAAATAGCTCACACTTTAGAGACTGATATTTCTAGCAGCACTCAGATTCAGGATATGAGGAATACAGGCACAAGAAAGATGCTATTTGTTATTTCTTAGTCATCAGTCGTAAGAGCTTATTACAAAAATGTTTATCAAACATAGTTGAGAAACAAACAAACAGAGACTGACCTGTGATTAGTCAAACACCATAAACAACAAGCACCAGATAGATGATGTGAAAGTTTGCTAACATCCCATTATATTTGATTCTGCTTGTTAGGTATGAGATTCATTAACAAAAGCCAGAGGGATCATTTACGCAACCCACAAAGACTGCGAACAGAAAAAGACACTTAAGTACATTCAGTTGCATCCCTGAGCAATGGCCTAGGGTTTTGAGGCACTGGACTGGGACTCAGAAAACTCTGTTTTGTACTTGTTCTGCTGGATGACTCTAAGTACACGATTTCCTCTCAGTTGGGATTAATTACTTTAGCTTAAGGCAGGGATAATGATACTGACCTCCTTTGTAAAGTACTCAGAAACATGCGGATGGAAAGCATGTAGCTGTAAAGGGGCGGAGGAGGAAGGACAAACCGTACTCATCCCTGTGGTGCCATGTTAGATGCTGGTTAGAACCAGGTTGTTCAACTTGTACGTGCAATGCCCGCCCATTCAATATTTCTACGACATTGCAATCTCACAGGCTGATTTATAGTACTATTTAGCAGCATCCGAGGATGGATTTTGTATTCCTTATAGACAATGCAAATATTAGTTATTGTAAATTAAATAAGGCAACATTTCCTTACTGCGCCTCTTGTAACAGAATGGCCTTCAAATCCAGAGGATGAGTATAACACGTATGACAACTGCACAGTTTAAATTTTTGAAGGGTGATTTAAAAGGGCCTTAATCAGTTGCTTTGCCTTCAGTAGTGAATTTCACCTTCTGAAATATAAAATAGATTGAAGGAAGAATACAACCCTACTAAATGCATCCCAACTTTTTTGTGCATGTGAAGTGGAAATTTATCCATTATACTGATTTACTCTATCACCTGTTGATCAAACTGGAAGAAGTACACTGCCTATCAGCACTCAGCCTGGAAATCAGAGACTACTACAAAAATCTCCCAGTGTTTTACATGGAAGTGTCTGGCCTCGATATGGTTAACACTTGGTAACGATCTTGTCAAACTTTATACACCTGTAAACAGAGTTTACAGTGATAAGTTTTGCCATCATGCTACTATTTATATCCCATAAACATACTTTACAGTGATATGCATAGCAATGATAATGACACTGACAAGAGCACTCAACAGAAGCACAGATGTTGAGAGATCTTCTTATGCAATCTATATTACTGCTTATTACCTACATAAACTTAGTTGAATAATCAAAGTTGCCACATTTACCATAAAACAAAGACAAATATCATTATTTTAAATGCAAAGATGAGCCATTATATGTGCAGTTTCATAGACAAATTTTCTCAGTTCACATCATGCTTTCATAGAAAAAAAGTCTCTGAGTAGACAGCCACTTCTCTAAATTTGCATGGGGTGTCTACAAAATTACCAATTTAAAATTTAGTTGTTTGCTTCGGAGTAAGTGGAAGAAAACCAGCCAACTTACGGTCTCCTTGACAACGCACAGGACCCACAGATATCTTGGCTTCAGATCCAGGTCGGTCAACATCTCCAACCACTACCTGACTCACTGGTAGGTGCTCTTTGTATGACAACATCCCAGTGTCTTTTCTCCTGAGTTACAAAGAGAGAGAAAAATAAAGCAACTGTGAAATATATTCAAATAATTTCCTTTATCATTATTATTGTCCAATGAACTAAGCACCAAAAGAATAGATATGCAACAACTACACCAGTACAGTGTTACTGTCTAAAAACCTGTCTCGAATGACATCAGTTTGAGCAATAATGCTGCCCGTCCAAACAGATGGATAGGAGCTACTGTCACCCAGAAACACAGTCAGAGTAGCAGCTGGCCTTGTGGCCAGTCCTGGACTCAGCTGGGCTTGTGTGGGTCCACCTACTTTCCAGACTGATCAGCTCCATACTAGTGGGCAACACTTTGCTGTTGATCTTGCTGATGATGGAAAAAAATACTGATGTTTCCTAGAAGTGTATCTTTTCTGCTATAGCTGCTGCCAGTTACTATCCTAACAATAAGATCTCTGCATACCAAGGAAACAATGCTCCTTTTATATTTAATGTTTTTAGTATTACATTTAAAAAGATAAATTAAAGACTAATTATCTGAAAAGGCTTGTCGTCTTAGTCCTGTCATTTCTACGTGCCTAACTCCAAAAAAATCCAAACTTGTGAATCTAACAATGAGTATGCAGCTCAAACCTCATTTTAGTTAGCAAGATCACTAAAATTCAATTTAGAGTCATGTCTAAAAGCTCCTCATTTCAACTGCAGTGAGTAACCTGGTGCCTTTTTCATGCCTAGACCAAATCACTGCACACTGATACGACATTCTTCCTTTAGCATTTCAAGAGCTGAATCTAGTTGGTGTGTTGAGGGCTGTTTCTTCCACATAGAAAATAAACAAAAGTTAATTAGGTACGTTCTCTCTCATGCAATTTTTGTTTGTTTTTTTTTTTTAACATAAACACATGGAAGGCCAAAAATATCTACATAGGAAAAAATGTACTACACATACTATACTATACATCCATAGTTAAGACTATACTTTTTAACACAAAAGAAAGTAAAATAAATCCATCTATTTCTCTTTTCCCCCCTCCTCTTTCTTTTTAGCTGTACCTTGCCAGTTAATTGAGCATCTAAAGCAAGCGAAGTTTTGATTTAAAAATCAATTCCTTTAGTCAAAAATACCATGGGATGAAGCATGTGTTCAGGATCTGGAAAAGTTACTGGAGTGCAGAGTATGAATAGAACTGGGAGTTGGTAAGGATTTCAGGAACCTGAAGGTCTTTTTCATCTCTAACTTGGATGACTCCATGATCTGACTCATTAGATGGCTAACAACTGGGAAGTCCAGCAGGGATTTGCATAATCTTTGGTTATGCTCGGAGTTTTCCAGTAGCACAGTGGTATTCTCCAGTAGTGTCTCCTCCAGTCACAATCCTCACTGGGTCCTTCTGAAGAGATGGAATGCTAAACACTCTCTTAAAAAGAAGTACAACTAAAGTAATTAAGAAAATAACTATCACATTTTCAAACGACAGCTCACTGTAACTCGTCTGTTCTCTGTGATGAAGAGAGTAATTAGAGATTTAATTACTAGAGTTTTTCAAATGGTAGATGACTGTTTTCCTTAATCTGAATGTTCTTCCCCTTCAGAGCACTTCCCTTTCTCCATGGGCCGTTTGTATCGCTGAGATCATTAACCCTCTCTGGTTGGATATAGCATTATATCAGGTGCTATGTTGGTGAGGCTGCTACTGGGGGCTGCTAGAAAGGAAGGAAAATGAAGAGGGATAAACCTCATAGGTTGCTTCTGCAGATTGTGCTAGGTTGTAGCATACTGCTTCTCATCCATAGATTGCAATGCCCTTTACGAAGGTATGGTATTCACTAATTTGGAGACAGGTGATATAAGAAAAGGGAGATTAAAGGACTTTCCCTTTAAGAAAGAAAAGAGTGAATAACAAAGTAAGGTACGTAGACCTAATCTTCTGTCTCTGCTAAAGAACTGTATCCGTGGGACTCACTCCCTTCTAATAGAGGATAAATGTAGGTCATCACGTTGCTGTTTCTGAATTTTCCTCTGAGACTGGCTTTCTCTGCTGATTGCTACTCTTTCAAAGAATGCTTTAAAGATGGATGTGTCTACTTAAAATAAAGAATTCTTCAAAGAGCAGTAAAAAGAAAACTATTGGCATCTCTCTTCTTTCCTTCTCCTTTCCCAAAAAGACCTAATATTTCAGCTCCAAGTAAGTATGTCAAAGGGCAGCCCTTTTCCTGTCACCAATAGCTTTCACCTCTTTTGAAGGAAATAGAAAGGAGTAGTAACAATTTTCTTCCTCTTTACTGATCATGTTTCTACTAATTTTAATATTTTATTTATGCATTTAGTCATATACTCACTTTAAAGCTGTTGCCATGGCAATAAAACTAAATTATAGCGTTCTTTTCAGGAATAGCTTTATTTTCTGATAATCGCTTACTTGTCTCATCATCGTAGGAAATGCGTTCTCCCCTGCACTAGAGCTACTGAGGGCTGCGAGTACTGGACAAAGAGTTGAGAGAAGAACATTGTCTTTTCTGTAGCAGACCCTGTGTAGTTCATTTGCTTTTAATAAAAAAGGGATAATGACAGCTTTTGGCCCATGCGTGCACCAAAAAGACAAATACACTCCAGAGACTGAGTGGCTCTGTTACGTAAGCTTTTCTAAGGTACTTGTAGTTCCTCAGGACATATTAATCAGCGCTGACAAAGTCAAAAAAGTTATAAACCAAGGACTGATTATAATGCTTGACTTTGTACTACACACTCAGAAATAATCGCAGCTGGAACACTCAATTCCTGCAAGTCATAATGCTTCTGCTGGTATTTAAAGACTTCGCACATTAAGAGGGTGGAGAAAGTCTCTGAAGTTTTTCTTCACCAAACAAAATCCCCTTGAGAGAACAAAGATTGAATTCAGAGTGTGTCATATTCCTATTAATAGCCAAATGGGAGATGAATGAATCTGATCAAATCCTGTAATTATTACCAGGAGTTATTGATGAAATCTCAGTGTAATTTTCTATTTCTAATTTCTTTTCCTATATATAACAGTCTGCAAAGTGCTTCAGGGTGCCTTTGAATGAAAGTAACAGATATTAGTGTAAGATTTGTCACTGTTTTGATTATGATTATCTACTTACTCTTTATAAGCATTCCGTAGCATATAAAAAAGAAATGCATTATGCATATATCAGGAAATTACGTATTCAAAGAAACGATAAGATTCTGTATCACTATTAATTTGTTTATATAATTATTTAATACAATCAGACTTCTGTTATTGGAGTGATTGATTTTCTCCAATTTTGTTAGACATCACCTAATTATCAGTGCAGCCCTACACAGCAAAACACATAAAGAACATACTACAGGTTGGAATGGACTTAATTTTAAAAGATAGGCTTATACGACCTGAGGAACTGGAACTGTTTTGAGAATACATGTAAAACACCTACTGCATTGAAACTGCATTGTTAAACACATATTATTTAATTATTAACAGTGGTTTGAAGAATACAAACTCCCCAGTATTCCCATTTCAAAGGTATGCAATCGTTCACCTCTCACAAAACCCAGCTTTTTACTATGAGAGCACCTCTATTGTAATCCCTGAATTTCCATAATCTATCTGAGAGCTATAAAGCAGTTTAGTAGAGTTAATATTCACAAATGAAAAAAAACATGTAAAATGAAAAAAACGTAAAAAATATTGTAAAGGCTACAGACATGCCAAATATTAGTATTTGCTCTCTTCCAAAAGTATCTGGCAAGAATCTTATTTATTTTAGAACTGCTAAGAAGAACTAATATTCCAGAGAATTTAATGAATAATGCAATTTTGGCAGTGGCCTTAATAATCTGGAAGCAAGTTACTTGGAAATATGCAAGGTCTAATTAACAGGATTAAAACCAGGGCAAACAAAAGCTAGGATTAAAGTAGAACTAGCTAACTTTTGAAAGGTTTTGATAAAATTTAGTTAGCTTTTTTGTGTACATACTATGCAGCACAAAAGCCATACTTTCAGATTCACCCTGTTGCCAGGGCTCTGCCCTTCTTAGGAATTGTAAACTGCCAACAACATACTCTAGGCTGAATACATTTTTTTTGGTTTGGATTTGCTGTTCTCAGGGATTTTTATAGACCTTTTATCCCTTTCCCACATGTCCTGTCGCCTCACTTAATATATTAAGTTGGAGCTAATGACTCCCCCTTGATTTGGCTGCCAAGGAATATTATGGAAAATTTCTCATAACTCAACTCAGTTTTTTTCCACACTGTCACTGGACAGGCTGAGGTCCTACGAAATATGTTATTGTCACATTCCTAACAGCAAAAGAAGGAGAAGTTTGAACTCTTACAATTAAGACTGATTTTAAGGCAGTTAAGCTTCTTCTGTAGCACATCGGTTAAAACAAACGAGAAAGCACCATCAACCTTCAGCAATATGCACTTAATTACGGTGCAACAAATGTTTTGGTTGGGTAAGCAAAGCTGATGTGCAGGTACAACTGTTAGCTACATGTAAACAAGGGTTTGCAGGGGTTTTGTTTCAGTGGAAAATGCAGAAGTAAAACAGGGAAACAGTCTGTATTTTTATTTTTGAGACCACTCACCTCCTGAAAATCTAAACAATATGATGAAAGACCACTTAATCCCAGCACTCAGATTACTAACATAAACAAGTCCATCATTTGACATCTATTAGTAAAGATAAATTAGACCAAAGACATGACGTTGGTGCAGCAGGCATAAGTAATCCTTGTTTACAAATTATAAACGACTGAATAGATTGTATTAGATTAAATTAATTTAAGACACAAGCATCATATTCACCAGAGGAATGATGAACAATTTTAAGATACCCTCAATGACAACAAAATGTACAAAAGAAACACTGGAATTTGCATTTAGCACAAGTCACTTAAGTTACTTTCAGGAACTTCAAATGTTCTTTGAAGAAGAAACCAGCTTAAATTAGCCATGCAAAGATGTGTTTAATTCACACTTTTTTTCCTGGGACTGAGACTTGTATCTCCTTTTTCACTTTACACAGCTTATCCCTCCCCTGAGCTTTAAGATGAAAAATCTTTAAAATTACATTAGGAAATAAATTTGCTCCTTTGGACACCTCTCAGACCTTAAAATCCCATAACACCAACCCTCTTAATTAAATGCAGGTTAATTTGAATAATTATAAACATCCTTATGAGGATTATATACTTTAATATGAGTAGAAAATAAATACTTGATAAGGTATACAGTATATAATTCAAAAACTTGCCACTAAATTGTCTGTTTTTACAAAAAGTTAATAACAACTTGATGATTTTGTTTTTTACAAAAAAACCTAAAAGACTATGAGTCTTCCAAAGACAGAGTGTGACCAGTATGACCAGGCATGCGGGATTGAGCTGAACAATTTAAGATGCCTGATGCTGAAACTGTACCACCACAGAATTTATGCAAGAAGTTTACTGAGAGTTTCTGAGTCTAGAAGTTGACAGGGAGCCCGCTTCATTTCTTCCCTTTTCTCTGCTTGGCAAGAGATGAGATATGCTGGCAATTCAGAAGTAAGCTTGAAGTCTAGAAGATATGCCAACGCTATCACTGCACTTCCTGATTCTGTGTGTGCTAGAGATATGACGTCAGATACATTGAGAAATTGGTGAGAAACGTGTCTCATTTAAAAAATCCATCAGGAAGGAGACTGAGATAATTTAGACTGGTTCTACAGGGCTCTTGCCTGAAAGGACTTGTCGACTTTCTTCTCAAATAGGACTTTGTGAGAAGCTGAATAACCACAGCAAAAGGTGAATAATGGAGATAGCAAACTGCTTTCTTTTGAATAATATGGATCAATTTCAGGGGAAAAACTGCTTTTGCTTAGAATTGGCTCATATTCTCCTTCTAACAAAACAATGGAGACAGAAGGTTTCTCCTTCAAGCAGAGCAGCTCCTCTTATGAACTTCATTTCTTCAGTGTCCCTTCCCAGAAAAACAAACAAACAAACAAAATTGGGGCACCTTTTCTTTTTGGGTCCAGCAGCTCCTCTGACTTGACTGTTAATTTTTCTTATTTCTATACCAAGATATTTTAAGAACGGAATCTAGGACTCCTACCATGCTGTAAGTGATCTCCAGCACCTCTAGATCTCTGCATCTGTCAACAATTTAATCAATTTTCTATCAAGTTTCAAAATCTTTTAAGTAGGACAGGGAATGTGTGTGGCATTTCCTTTAGGAGCAATGCTGAATCTTGCAGTGCGATGTTCTTTCCACTTGGGTGATTATGGAGACATGATTAATTGGGATTCAGCTGAAGCCAAGAAAAGAAAGTTCTCCTGTGGACCTGGTGCTGAAATGGGATGCCATGGGAATTTTAAGAAAAATTGACATAGGAAAGGGCAAATATCTTGCTCCAAGAAAATTTTCTTTAAAGTTAATTAAAAATTCCATTTGGCATTTTCAAAATAGTATGATTTGTTTATCTCAAAATATTTCAAAACTAAGAAGATATTTTGAAAAATAACAATAAATAAAAATATTTAAAATAACTCACAATTCACAATGACAAAGAGTTTTCTAGTACTCTTTAGAAAGTTTTAAATGCTTTGTTTCATGACAGAAACATGAGAAAAGTCTATTCGCAACAGGTGTAATCAAATGAAGGACAATAAATTAAATGATCCATTCAATTATTCAACATGCCCCAGAAAGTTCAATGTCTTTCTTCCTAATTACTTTGACAAAGAGAAACCTGTATTCATTCCGTGATCCATTCACACATGCTGAAACTTCCCATGAAATAGCAGGCTATCTTAGCTCCAAGGGAAGAAAATAATGAAGGACCGTACTGAGTATTACCAGCTGTTTAAAAAATTCGCTAATTTAAAACCCCAAGCATTTTTAATTACATTTTTGGACAACTGAATGAATTTTTGTACATCTGAAAGCACTACAGTAACAGTACTTCGTGCGCACTAAAAGCAGTTAGCTAATGAAACGTGTGTTTTTAATATCTGTACTATTGAATGTGCTATTGTAAGATCTATGCAGATAAACGATGAATTCTTTGCAGTTATCTATTCTACTAACTATCCACAAGCCTTTGGATCGTGTCCTATTAAACCATTAGATCAAATGTGCTCCTGGCAGGATTTTTAAGGCACAAGGATCTGTATTGGAAGACATACTAAAAATCTCAGAGCAGTAGCTTAGAGGCTTCATTTCTTGGAGTTCTTGACAACTTTGACAGTTTTATTTCATATGACTGAAAGAGCTAAATAAAAATAATTGAGTATGGCATGACAAAATAACAGATGGCTATACTTAATGCTGACTGCAGCCCCCATATGCCTGTTGAGTTCAATAAAGTACTAAAGTGCATAACTTTGTGTTGAATTTGGTCCAGAAAACTTGAAGTATGGGACTTCCTGCAACTAGAAAATTTCAGTAAAACCCGATTGTATAAACATCTGCCATTGCTTCCACCCTTCCACTGGAGCGTCCTGCAGTGTTAATCCTTACATCACATCTATGCATATACCTCATACAACACTGAAACCAACCTATGCTTCACACAAAAGCACCATGGGGAACATAAGGGTGCTGAGATTTAGCTCACCTCTTCAGCTGCTTGAATAGCTATGACATCAAATATTTTGGGGAAAAATCTAGGTTGATCACATTTGGAACAGAGTGCTTCATTAGGTAGCCTCACAAAATCTCCTTCATACAAATGATAAGTAGGTTGGTTCTGTCTTCCAAATTTGTATCTCCTGGTAAGCATTTTTCATGCTTAGCCTCTCTTTTGTCTTTCTATGCCAAACTATTCTTTCATTTGGGCTTGCTTATTCTTAATATTCTTAATATAGATGATATCTGAGCCCTTTTAGCCTTACGTCTAGTATTCGGTAAAATAGAGTTTGTTAGTAAGCATAAGGCTGTCTCACATAAAAAATGTTGTATCGAGGTGTGCTGGATTCTGCTTGGTGTAAAAAATTACACTTTTCCTACTTATGTATCACAAGTGACATTTTGGAAGACACAGAAAAATTATGTTACTTGCTAGACATCACGTGCAAACTAGACATGTGAACAATCTTATTCTAAATAAACTAAGTACACAATAAAGAGACAAAAGATGGGGAAAGAAGTAATGTCATATACTATTACAAGTAAAATTCCAAGAGAAGTTACTAGTTAGCTATTTATTTCCTTTCTGTAAAGGTCCCAACCTCATCTGTATTGATTTTTAAGAAAACTTAGGTATGTGAGACTATTTTTCAGTAAGCTCTTTCTATTCTGATTGACTTCAACCTTTAACTGTAACAACCACAACATCTTATTTTCTGTATCTGCAATCAGCTCTCATTCTTGAAATACTGTATTTTTATGGTATTACACATGATCTGCTAATTGTGTCCCCTCAGAAGACCTCAGTTTCCCTTCAGTCCTTGAAGGTAACTATCACATTGTACTGTAATTTTCTGTCCAGTCTCAGCCCCAGAAGATTGCTTCCCATTTTGCTTTCACAGGTGTGTGGAAGAAGGTAAATCCACAAGAGTGATGCTTCTCTCAAAGGGCACTTACCGCAGCAGAACAGATGACCAGTTGTATTTAGTCTTTATTATGTATGTTACAGCTTGTAAATCTGTAGCTCCTTACTCAGCATGAGGATTTCTTAACCTACTGCTGTCTGGAGTTGGAATCAGTGATTCTACAAATTATTTTTTTTCTTTCTGCTTACCTAATAAATAGAAAAGTTGTTTCTAAGTGTAAAATGATTAGTAAAAGTGGTCTCAAAACAAATTCTGCTTTTTCCTAACTGCTTGAAAACATCTCTCAATATAGTCAAGTCATCAGGATCATGGTTTTTTCATGTTGTTGTCATCATTTGTTTTGCTTGACGTATAAAAGGTAGACCCCTTAAATTATCTGGAAATGGTAAGAAGATGGGGAACAAACAGTTATTTCAAACATCAAGCCATGCCAAAACCAAACGGAAGAAGAAATTTGTAACAGCCATTGCTAAAAAAATAAAATCCAGCAAAAAACCTTACAGGATTATCTACAAATTGTGCTATAAACATAATGCATGATGTTGCTACATCTACTGAGGAAGGAAAGTGGGGTCTATTATCACGAAAGTGCTCTAGTTAGAAGAACTAAATATCCCACTACAAAACATTTTAAACGTACCCCCATTCATCAGAAATAATTATCTGAAACTGAACGCTCCAAGATATTCAAGCACATTTAAGACAACAGTGCAGCATCGAGGTAATTAACAGATTTTTTTTTCACTATGTAAACACTTTGCTATAAAGCACAAACAAAACATGGATACTTGTCACTATCCCTCTGCTTGTAAACATGCACATATGTCTCTGCGAATTCATTTAATTTGAACTAAGTTTCTTGTTTGTGCTTTTGCTAAAAAGACATATGACTGTCTTCCAATGATACGCAACTTTATACATAGGTTAATTTCTTTATGGCCTTCTCATTTTTTTGATCCCCTTACCTCTTGTCTGCATATGTGTATACACATATTACAGTAATGGGGGAAATGAGAAAGGACACTAAACAAGGTACTTACTGAAGTTTTTAAAAATTGTGTTCCTGCAATGTGTACAACTGTTTCACCTCAGAAGGCAGCTGGGTTCTTCAGGGCTGTAGCTAGAGATTCTCTCACTGCACTTACTCACAGCATTATGAGACAACTGAGTGATGAAGATTAGGACTTGAGCTACAGGGAAGGTATGGCATGCTATCACTGTTCCTAAATATTAGGCCAAGTGCAGAAGCCCTTGTTCAGAAAAATCTGTTTTGCTGCATTGTTTGTTTAGTATTTTGTTGACCACACTTATAGAGGGTTAGCGACCTATTCATTAGCCAGATCACTCCACTTTATTGTTTCGATGGATTTCCATTAGCCTTCTTGTTAGCCTTTCAGCTCAGCTCTCTTTATATTACACATCACCACTTTTTCTCAACAAAAGACTGAAGCACACCTAGCAGAACTCACCATTCATTTCCTAACACAATTCCCTCTTAGCTGAGCCTGTCTTTTCCTAGCACAACACTTGATGAAGCCTCCCTAAGACTTTTTACTGCATAGTGTGCTGTCACAGCCCTGACTGCATGGACTGAAAAGGCTCTGGGCCACGGGTTTCTAACAACCCATGACAATATGGTCATGGCCAAAGGAGGCTTATGATGAAGTGGGTGAGAAATTCTAACACCCCCCACCTTATTCCAAAGAACGGTGCTTTTCAGGACTTCAGGCAATCCTGGGTAGATCTTATGGGCAAGTTGACTGTGAAGCAATAAGGTTGTGCTTCTCTGATCTGTCAGGCTGTGGCATTTTTGTCAGCATTAGGTGAAGACAGAGATTGAAATGAAACACTTTGGGTCCAAAGGGCCAGAGTATTTGCAGCTGGTGCACTAAGAGCCTTGACAATGTTGCGCTGCACATTAATGGAATAAGTATGTTAATTTGCCAAATGTTGATGTATCGTTTATTTTGTGATGGCTTAAATGTAGTTTAACGCAGATGCTTCTTGCCTTAAAACAACTGTATGAGACAGAAGTTGCCTCTTGCCTAAGTCTCTACACCAAGAAGTCTATCACTCCTACCTGTAAGCAAAGACCACACAGGCAATGCCGGAGAGGCTGCGGTCAGTGAGGACAGCTCTCTGCTATTGCAGGCAGCCACACCACATAATCTTCTACAGGATCTGATCACATCTGCAGTGGTTTTATCTGGGAGAGAGTTAATTTTCCTCACAGTAGCTCCTATGCTGTTATGTTTCAGATCTGTGACCTAAACTATTGATAACACAGGGATGTTTTTGTTACTGATGAGCACTGCTTACACAGAGCCAAGGCCTTTGCTGCTTCTCAGAGCACCCCACCAGTGAGGAGGCTGGGGGTGCACAAGAAGCTGGGAGGAGACGCAGCTGGGACAGCCGACCCCAAAATGACCAAAGGAAAATCCCATACCATGTGACATCATGCTCAGCAGTGTGGGGAAGAAGGAGGAAGGGGGTGTGTTTGGAGTTATGGTGTTTGTCTTCCCAAGTAGCCATTACATGTCATGGAGCCCTGCTTTCCCGGAGATGGCTGACAACCTGCCTGTCGATGGGAAGTAGCGAATAAATTTCTTATTTTTCTTTGCTCATCCATGCAGTTTTACTTTACCTATTAAACTGTCTCTGTCTCGACCCATGAGTTTTTGCACTTTTCCAGTTCCCTCCTCTGTCCCAACGAGGAGGTGTGAGCAAGCAGCTCTGTGGGGCTTATCTGTCTACTAATGTTAAAACACAACAACACCCTGACTTACGAAGAATTTGCCTGTTCTTCCCCAATACTCTTATTTGAAAGCTATTCCAGAACCTCTTCATTGATGGCTAGAAATCCTGATTTCTGGGTTTAATATATTTGTAAATATTTGATTCACAGGACACTATTTATTGTGTTCAGCAATGTCTGCTAGCTTAAACATTTTTTCCTCACTCATGTTTACCTCAATGTATTTTTAGAGAAAATGATTTTAGAAAAAATACTACTACATTTTAGCACATGGGAGATGGAACACAATGCAGAGACAAATAAACTGCTAAACCCAGCTATTGTGTGCACATAACACTGTGCAAAGATTGTAGTTCAGCCCTGGAAAGCAGCCTGGCTCCACAGGCAAGAACCATGGCTGAGCAAATAAGCCTTGCCAAAAGCCTTGTGAAGAACATAAGAATAGAGGAAATGTCCTGTAGGGTCAGAACAACGGTCCACCTGCCCCATCATCCTGTTGTGGGCAGTGGCAATAAGAGATGCTACTCAGGGCAAGCATGAGAGCCTGACCACTTCTGTCACACTGTCCTGATTTGGGCTAGGACAGAACCAATTTTCTTTCTTTCTTTCACGTTTGAGTTAAGTCTCTACTGAGAAGCTGCA
>VZSC01003367.1:127000-203958 GCA_013398225.1 Steatornis caripensis | reverse complement strand
GATTCTTCTGCCTTCAATCCCGATCTGTGCATTCCTGAATCCAACACCTGCCTGCTGCTGAGTACAGTCTGGGACTTTCTTGGGGCATGCCCCACAGCGTCTGGGTGACATAATTGTCACCAGTGGGGGGGCGGGGGGGGAGCTTGATATTGGTTTTGCATATATTTGTATATATTTCATTATTATTTTTCCTATTATTAAAACACATTATTACTGTAGTTGGATTAAAGCTGTTTTAACTCTTCCAACCCATAAATGTCTTTTTCTTTTCTCTTTTTCCTCCCTTTTGGGGAGGGAGGGGGTTAACAAGAGCATATGTCAAAAGTTTAATAGCCAGCCCAGCTTTAAAACGTGACAGACACATTCACCTTTCACTCCCCCACCATCTACCATGAATGCATTAAAAATGTTACAGGGTGCAGAGTGCTTATGGTATCTATTGATGGACCTGTTTTCCATGAATCTGTTAAATACTTTTCTGAACTTATTAATGATGACTGCTTGCACAGTTTCCTCTGGCAGCAAGTTCTAAGCAAGATATTACGCTGCTTGAAGGAAGATGTTAAGGGCAGAAAATAAACAGAAACAGTCAGTGAGGAAACCATGTTCACATATTTTAAGGAAGATGAGTTCAGAAATGGAAAGATACGAGTTGTTTTCTAATGTCTTCAAAAAGAAGTAATTGTTTACGAAGCACAATAATCTGTTTTGAGATTATAGAGGACTGACTGACAATAAGGTTTGTAGTCTTCAGCTGTATCAGTACAATTTATATTAAGCTTATAAGAACTTATACACAGTATACACAGTTGTAAGTGATTTGCAAGCATTAATACATCAGAAGTGGAAACTGAAATAATATGACTCATGAGGACATAGGTGCTATAAATATCAGAAGTACATCAACAGAAGGGTCTTAAGAAAATTAAGAAAGGTAAGTAAGCCTAGGTATGCAATATCAACCGATGTGTTGAACTCTGGAGCAGTTGAATAATCTTGTAGCTGAGTGTTCAGCAATCATTAAAGAAACTTGCAAAAACCCCTAAAATATTAGTGTTACTAGAAATAAAAAGTTTTATTTTTCTTGAATTATGGAATAATATTCATTCTAGATCTATAAGAAGACTAAGCATGAAGTGGTCAAGTGGTTGGGTCTTTTCAAAAAATATCCTTGAGATCATTAAAATAAGTTTCTGTTTTGTTTTAGTTTCCTAGAAAGAAATATAACATACATTTAACGCAATTTCAAAATATTTTCCCATTCTGTCTACAGCGGCAGCCTCCAGTTTTCATCATTCAATTCATCCTGTGACAAGACTTGCAATTGACTCCATTCCCCCATTTCTCTTTCGTGTTCACTTCCTTCACTGAAGATGAAAAAGATTTAACAAAATAGAAGATTACATTATTTAGTACCCCATGAACCTTGCATTTCCTTGAGATTACGTCTTTTGTAGGGAGTTGTAATTAAAATAGAAGCCAATATGCATTCTGGCAGTTCTATTATGCATTATTCATATCTTCTTTTTTGTGTTTTGAATCCTTGAGATATGGTTAGCCACCTTGGTTTCCAGGAAAACCTGAATGACTGTAGACAATGCTTCTAATCATTATTCATTCTACTATCCTTACAAATACCCAGTAAGTGTAAAATAAGTGCTGGTCCCCAACTAAGTGCCTACTGAACAATAATTTGTAGTTTGTGAAGATGACAGGTGTTACTCTCAAACCAGATCTTTGAGGACTTTCTGTCAAGAAAAAATTGAGGATATTTATGTGTAAAGATGACAAGGATATCTGTCTTCGCAACTAAAGATACACAAAGTGTCCAGATTGATGGAGAAGACGTAATGACATCATAGATTAAAAAAATTGATGCCGTTCCCCAAGAAACACAAAATTATGATGAAGTGTCAGTTTTAATTCTTTGCAGTTTTAGCAGCAATCCCTTTTCTAAAGAAGTAATAGCATGCAGCAGTGCTAATAAAATCTCTCTCAATATCTACAGCCCTGGAGCCTGCCTCTGAATAAACCCCTCCATTGCACAGAAACGCTGGGGAAATGCATTCTCCATTCTCTATACTAATGATGCATTTCTATTGCCAATGGTGAGAAATGGAATAAATTTCCTAATGTTTTGAATATGCTGTCCTTTGGATAAAGCTGGTTTTCTTCCAAATCAATTCATATAGTCTATATTATTAGAGATCGTTTCAAAATACAGCTTTTTAATCTGAATACTTCCAGCTCAGTGTTTAGTAAGGTCCATTATAGAAAGTTCAAATATATATTTGTTTTTAACTGTTTTGGGAGTTTCCAGAGTTTTCAACACTATCACATTTCCGCCTGGTGAAACAAGCCCCTCTCCATTTGCCAATACAACCTTCCTCCTAGCGTGACAAAAGTGAAGGTGCTGTCTAAGTGGACAAGTGATTGAGCAAAAGTGGCGTCGCCATATCTGTAACTTCTGCATATGTCTGTAACTAGACAAAGGAGACCTCTGAGTCCTCCAGGACCATGACTCTCATGCTATGGTATTGATTGACCATAGCGGAAAACCTGAAACAATGGTAAAGGGAGCATTATTAGCCAGTAGCTTGTATTTCCTTTTGAACATCTGTGACTTATCTTTGGTATTTCCAAATACAAGTGAGTTGCACAAGTATTCCTGGTCACAGCTATCAAGTGTTTAACAGAATACCTAATAAATGTTTTAATCAAGTTGCAATGTATCTGTGTTTCTCTGTGGTTGAGACAGACAGTAAACTCTCAATTTAAACCAATCTCTGATTTTCAAAGCATTTGGAGTTGCTATTGGGATCTTTGGGTTTTAGGAGTAGAAACCCATAAAACCCAGAATATGCTATTGACATCTCTTTGACTGAAGTGACTAACACAGTTTGTTTAAAGGTAAATAATAAAAATAATTGTAATATACTTTTCTAGAAAATAAGAAGAAATAGCAAATAATCAAAAATACAAGAAGAGAACAAGTTTCTGTACAATATTGTTTGCATTCTTATGAAATAGAGATGATAGTGGATGAAATCTGAAAGTGATCTATATCAGTGCTGAAACTTTGCTATGAAACTTTATTCTTAATAAATTATTTTTATAACAAAGATTTGTTTTATGATCTGTTGTCAGTACACCTGTTTCTCGTCCGAGGCAAGCATGTGAGAGTTGCATTACTTATATTGACAGTTATTAATTATTTTCTTTTATTGCAATACAGCCTAAGATCCCAGGGAGGCTCAATGACCTATTATTACATTTGGTCTTTCATGACCACAAGGAAAGTCAGCACTTCCTCGAAATGATTATGATATTAAATTATCTGATTGGGATGAGTTTCTGCCAAAGACCCATCTCCCTGTGATTGAATTCCCACACATGACAATCCTCAATATCTTGCTCCTGCTCTTCCACTTTCTCAGAAGCCCTATGTTTTTTCACGTTTCAGCTCTTCAACTTTTCACCTATCCCCTAATTAAATCATACTGTATCCTGTTCATTTTTCTCATTCCCTTTCGTTGCTTTCCATTACAAAATGGTGATGAAAATGTCATTTTTTTTTAATTCTCTTCACAGGAGAGATTACAAAGATACCTCAGATTAACAATTGTGCCTGCATAGTTTTGGCTCCCTTTTCACAGATTTTGTGGCTTCTTTGCCTCATTATTGGATTCTGACTACAATAGCTCAGTTGCTCAACTTTTTCTTTTATTTTTTGGCCAACGTACTCTTGTGAGGGCATATAAGAAAGAGAGTCTTCTGTTCTCAGCTGTCTCTGACTTCCTGTCATTCTGCACACCCAGAATGAAAAGCCTTGAATCATTCTTCTGAGAATACAATAAATTGGCTTTATATGAAGGTCAGATGACAAATGTCCACCAAAACAATTGTGTACAAGGTCTTTTATAAAACGTAGGTCATAACAGTCTTTGTGTAGATGGTACCATATTCATTTCTGCTTTAAGGTTGAGTTTGTAGGGTAATAAACCAAATACTTTATTTTCTTCATCATACAACTAAACCAAAGATAGAACTTGACATAATCATCAATATATCCACTTTCCCCTACAAACTTGAACTATTTCATTCACACATTGTTATGCTTACCACTTATAAATAAGTGCTCCATATAAAAATCTCTCAGTTAAAAGACTGAATCAGCACAAATATTTTAAGTAATAAAATACAAGAGTAGCACAAACATTCAAAAACTACACAACTTATTTAGCAACTGAAGCTGAACTACTACTCTGACAATGAAAGCAAGAACAAAATCATGTTTTGGCTACATTTTGATTCCTTATAATATATATTTCATCATGTTTTGCAGATGGCAAGAGCAAAACTGCTACAAAGCTAGGGATGAAATAGACCCTGAATTTTACAAAAAACTGCAACTTGTTCAGACCGCTTCTTACACACAGAAAGTGAACTAACTCATAATTCACCAGCAAAATGCTGAATTTGTGTAAGAAACAAAGCCAGCTGCCAGACAGAGGAGAAAGTGTTACCAGATGCCATTCTTTTTTCCTGTTTACTGAGGTTTTTTAAAATTTTGTTTCGTCTATTGTTTTGTTATACCTTCTGCTAGGTAAAACTGTACCAACAAATAAACATATTTTGAAGCACAGTACTCTCTTTGCCTTCTCTCAAAATACAGAAAGTCTTAGGCCTGTAATTTTATGAAGATTTTATAGCCAATCCTAAAACCGTTACACCATTTTTCAACTAAATCAAGTCCATAAATTTCACATGCACATAAGCCAGCAAGTGCACATCATTTAACACATATTGGAAGAAAACAACTGGAAGATCTCAGTATTTTGAAGCCTAACCCCTGCAAACTCTGCAACTGGACACTCCAATTCGTACAGCTTGTAGATCGTATTGGAGTTAAAAAGTTATTTCTTACCCGTTTCCTATAAACGCAAGTGGAAATTAAAATTTGAGGCATGCATTAGGAGTACGCAGTAACTCTCAATGGCTTTACCTACTACAGGTTTTTTCATCATCTCTATAATGCTTTTCTGTGGCAACAGGGAAAAGACCTGATTCTACAAAAGCTTGTTAGAAATACTTGATTTAGTCAGCAATAGCTGGTTTAAATCAAATGCTCCAGCCTTTGGAAGAGTTCCCTGTTGTCCTTATATCACCTCCACATTACGAGAACATCTTATGTGTGTTTATAGATGTGTGTATACACACACATGCGTATATATAAATACACATAGGAAGAGGTAATCAACTCAAGCTGAAACATGGGAAACTCAAATTAGATGTAAGGAAAAAATTTTCTTCATGAGGGTTGTCAAACACTGGCACAGGTTGTCCAGACGGATTGTGGGATTTCCAGCCCTGGAGCTGTTCAGGGCTCAAACGGACACAGCCCTCAGCCACCCAGTCTGATTCCATCAACCGACCTTGAGCGGCAGGTCAGACTAGATGACCCCTGGAGGCCACTTCCAGAGTGAATTACTCTGTGATTCGATGAGTGTATGTACGTACAGATGAGTATAGCGCAAAACCTAACCACTCTCAAAGAGTCTCTGAATTGATCTGTCTTTAGCCAAAGTACTAAATAAGCTTATGCTTCTGCTGCCCAGCTCAGCTTCCTCAATTATCTCCTCAGATCTTTACTTTAGGTATAGCAGTCAATGTTTATCTTTATTCCAAACATCTTTTTGCTTTTCTCCTGCTTTCAGAACAGACAATGACAGTATTTCCTTCTTGTTCTTTAGGGCTGTTCTACTCCACAATCATCACATATAGTAATTTAACAGTTAAGTTTAAGTGATACTGATAAAGTAAGTTAATAACTGATATTTTTGAGCTTTCTGTTCACTTTTGCCATCATTCATCCGCTGGCTTGATTCAAGGGATTTACATCAATTGATATTATCTATTTTGTTGGCTTTTTTCACAGTCCTTAAAGGAACTCACAGTTTCTGCTTCTAATGTCAGTGATTAAAAAGTTCTTGTTCTGGACTTTTTTACTGACCAAAACGGCAGCAGGAGATAATGCCAGTCTTAAGAGCATTATCTGTAAGTGTGCTGTGCAAATTAGGAATTTGGATTTGATTCCTGGGTTTCCTGAAATCATTTAAATATTTCTGATGATACAATTTTCTTTAAGGAACAACGGATAAATACCTTAGATTTGACATAAGATATTTAAATTCATACACTTTTGCAAAATGTTTTAACTCAACAAACTTTTGACTGTTAAATGTTATTATGACATTTTATGTCATATTCAGCGAATAACTGTTTTAGACATGAGATCACGTGTTTCTAGTGATAGTATTTTAAACATTTCTGTTTCATAGAAATATAACTGCAAATTAATTTATGCTTTTCCAGTGACAACACAAAACTTTTGCATCATAGAGATACAGTTTTTTATATTTGCTCTATTCTTTCTTCATCACATTTTCTAACAGTGTCTGTAGATTTTATCTTATTATCTTTGTATTTGCCTGCTTGCTTGGAAATTGGCTTTTTCTTAATTTTCATTTGGCTCACTTTCTCTTTAACACTTTATATAAATAAATATATATACACGCTTAGATACTTAGGGTACTTCAATAAAGGCAAGTGTATAACTTAAGCAACAACCTGAATGCGTAACTCAAGAAACATTGTTTCCCTCAATCTATGTTTAACATGATCTTGCAAGCAACTTCCACTTGACCAAAAGCTGAGGAAAATACAGCGTTTGTGATAATGTAAAGGAATAGACACTATTTGCTGTCCTGAGATATTTTTGTAGATAGAAAAATTTCTTTCCATTAAAACATTTATTTTCTTCAGTAAAATATGACACCCCCCCCCTCCCAATCTGAATCCCATCAGGAAGCTTGCTCATACAGACACACTTTCAGTGTAAAGAATCCACGTAGCATTTTAATGCCAATATAAAGACTGTTGAAAATAACACAAGACAAAATTGCAACAAATTACCTTGGACCTGATTTATAAAGTCTCCATTGCATACTCAGAGAGCTCTTACAAACTTTGAGGGATCTCCAGGGATCCTATTTCCTACGTTTACTAATTTTCATCACTGTAGTATTCTGCGCATGAACAGGAAGCAGAGGAAAGAAAAATAGCTAGAGAATTGGAGGCGGGGTTTGGGGCTGGGACGAAATATCTAGCCACGATTAATCACAGCTAAGCAGCAATTTAGAAAGATTGGGGCATTCACTGATTATGCAACACACACACAAACCCCCCCTAAAACAGGAGGGACACATGAAAGGTAACTAAGATAAAACAACACTTGGTCCACGATATTAAAACAATTTATAGAGTTTAAACTTCTTTCACAAGTCTAACTACAGGAAAAAAAAAGAAGTAAAAGCAGTTTCTCCTTTTTCTCTTGATGTTCGAACCATTGCCTTTATTGTTCAATTTGCAGATGTTCTGACAGGTTATTGGATTGCTTTGTTTATCATAGACAGTGCAAGCAACCTTCCTCTTTAAAGTAAAATAATGCGCTATGCATGTAACAATAGTTGCCAGCCAAAGAGCAATACTGCAGGTGACTCTAGCATTTGGGTTTTTTTTTTTCTTTATCAGGTCTTTTGCAGTGCTAAGAATCTGCTGGGAAAAATGAGAAAAGGACAAAGAATGATTCTTCCTCGAAAAGCTGAAGTTTTGCAACTATCTGAGTGATAAACTGACATGATATTTTGATCAGTGGCTCTGAAGTAAATATCCCCATCTAGTCTGGGACCTGATACAAAAAATGTATCTTAATGGCTTCTGGGCTCCCCATTCCTACCGCATGCATGTGATGATTACTTGCTCTTCCCCCCCTTACACATATATATATATCCTAGTACGCCAAAGAACAAACACTGAAAACACATATATCTTTTGTTTACAATGGAGGCTTAATATCTTTATCTTGATGGACTCCCTTGTGATTGTTTCAGCTAAAATATGACTGCTAATAGCAATAACAGCCAAGTATGCACTGCAGTCTTCTACCCTACAACACATGTTGTCACAGATTTCAGATGTCTTCTACATAGGATTGCACCGATCCAGAATAAAAAAGTCCGGGAAGTCCTACAATTTAAGAAGAAAAGAAAAGCATTCTCTTCAAGAGCTAAGCAGTGTCAGGCACTGAGTGAAATACATTGAGTTGGTCAGTACCGGGGTGATTTCATCTTCATAGCACTGCACTGAGGGCAGAGTCATTACTCTTTTAAGTTAGCACACAAATAAAAGGAGGAGGAGGAGGAGAAAATAATTGGCAGCTGAAAGTTCTGCAGTGCACAGTGCTCAGTGTACTCTGCCCTTACCTGACAAGCTGAGACAGTAAGGTCATTTACTTTAAAGTCAAGACAACAAGCTTTTCACTCAGACTAAAAATTCTGTATGTTTCTAGGACAAGACACAGCAGACATTTCTGTTCTTAGTCACTTGATTTGTCACTCACATATTCATCATGAAGTCTAATAACAACAAAAAAAATATGCTGGGAATTATATTTTAAATCATATGAAAAAAATATATCTGCATTTTCATCCGCTAATTCCTAAGCCTCTCACAAATTTATTAGAATACTCCAAAAATGATAGGATGTTTCTGACAATAGCATGAATAGCATGAGGTCAGCTGAACACAGGAAAACCTGAACAGCAACACTAAGAAGTGAGACTGGCAACAGGATGAACACTGACTTTTTGCATCACAGTGATTTACAAAGCAAATTAATAAACAAGGATAACATCTTGTCATCACTCTCTCCTTTAAGTTCATTCATTACTGCTAGCACTGAATGATGAATGAACCTGAAATCAAATGGGAATCATCTTCATCCTTAGCAGGTTGCTAGAGCTCAACCATTTTTACATATGTAGCTAGGTAAAAGACTCTGCTTATGATGCGTGAAGAAGTAAAGATTCCTGTTTCCTCATCCTTACTTATGCTAGTTCTGTATTGGTTGTGGGATGGAAAACCATAGCAAGTGCAAAATAAGTGCACAGGACTGAATATATAACACCAAGTAAGAAGGTGCTATTTTAACAAAGATAATCCACTCCACTTCTACCAGTTTGATGCCAGTGCCAGCTACAGATGCCCAGAGCCTGGGGAATGATCACAGGCCAGCAGGAGAGCACCTGAAGGGCAGCACAAATGAATTCCAGCCACTTCAGCCAGTAAGACAGCTTCATGGGGGGCTCAACTTAAATGCCTCTACACAAACACACATAGCATGGAGAATAAACAAGAGCAGTTAGAGACGTGCACATGCCTGCAGGGCTATGATCTTATTCACCTCATGGAGATGTGGTGGGGTAACCCCTATGACTGGAGAATTGAAATGGAGGGACACAGGCTCTTTAAGAAGGACAGGCAAGGGAGACGAGGAGGGGTGTTGCCCTCTATGTCAATGACCAGCTGGAGTGCATGGAGCTCTCTGCCTGGGGTTGGATGAGGAGCTGACTGAGAGCTTACAAGTCAGGATTAAAGGGAGGGTGGGGACAGGTGACATTATAGTGTGGTTCTGTTACAGGCCACCCAACCAGGAAGACCTAGTGGATGAGATACTCTACAGACAGATAGGAGTAGCCTATAAGGAGGTGACTGGTGACAGCCCACATGGCTTCACTAAGCGTGACCAGCAGGTCAAAGGAAGTGATTCTTCCCCTCTGCTCTGCTCTCAGGAGACCCCACCTGGAGTAATGCGTTCAGCTCTGGGGCCCCCAAGATAAGAAGGACAAGAACCTGTTAGAGCAAGTCCAGAGGAGGGCCACAAAGATGATCAGGGGCTGGAGCGTCTCTCCTATGAAGACAGGCTGAGGCAGTTGGGGTTGTTAAGTCTGGAGAAGAGAAGGCTCCAGGGAAACCTTATTGCAGCCTTCCAGCACCTGAAGGGGCCTACAAGAGAGCTGGAGAGGGACTTTTTACAAGGGCATGTAGTGGTAGGACAAGGGGTCCTTGTTTTAAACTGAAAGAGGGTAGATTTAGATTAGATATTAGGAAGAAATTCTTCATGATGAGGGTGGTGAGACACTGGACCAGGCTGCCCAGAGAAGTTGTGGATGCCCCCTCCCTGGAAGTGTTCAAGGCCAGGCTGGATGGGGCTTTGAGCAACCTGGTCTAGCGGAAGGTGTCCCTGCCAACGACAACGGAGTTGGAACTAGATGATCTTTAAGGTCTTTTCTAACCCAAACTATTCTATGATGATAAAGCAGACTGCCAAACAGTCATTTCATATCACATCTATGTCCACATTTTCTTGTGTTTTCAGTTTTGGAGAAAGCTAAGGCTCAGTTCCTCATTTGTTTGGTCACTGCCATGAGCCACAAGCATTAAGGGAAATGCTTTATTTAATATCGATGAGTGAGATGACAGATAGATAAACTTCAAGTGGTATCAGCTTGTTGTACAGAAGCCCACAATACAGTCCCAAAGGTGAAGAATATAGAAGCGAAAAGAGAGAAAACAGGACTGATGTTGCAATTTTCATGATTCATTGAATCCCCAAACTCCTAATGGTCTCAAGCTGTGTTATTTGAGGCTGCAAGCAAATCTGTCAGGTCCCACAAGCTACATACATAGGGCTGTTGTCAGTATTTGCATGGAACATCTGTAAAGGAGAAAGAGCAATCTAGGTGATCCTGGGTTTGCCTGGATCCTGGACTAGAGCTGCCAGGGGTATGCATTAGCAATACAACACAAACATTAGGAGTAACTCCAGGGCAGTAGGTACTGTCCTTCAAAGTCTACATAAAAGCAGTAGCCTGAACACTTACTGTGCGAGACATGCCATGCCCTTCATCTACCCTCAAATTACCTTTTAAATCACTCACATTAGGCTTATGTACATATTTATGATAGTATGAACCCTGAGGAAAAAAAGTCTTTTGTGTTTGTAGACAGCCTCACCTGATAGAGCCCTAGTCTGCAGCTCTAGCCCATAGAGTCCTATGATGGTACTGAGGCAAAAGTAAAGGAGAATTTGAAAGGTGCTACTTAGCACAGCTGTAACATGGCTGAGTGCTGGATGGTGTTCATCTCTCCACTTTATCATTTTCACCTCCCAAACTCTTAATCTGTTGTTACCAGCAACAAAAACATTCAAAATTCTCTTGTGGGAGAAGCAGAAAAGAGGACTGCATAATGGACAAACACAAGGTATATATAGTTTCTATAACAGAAAATACAGAATAGGTTATAAAAAAAGGGACAGAATTCACTTAACGGGAAGATTCCACATTTTTTGGCATGCAAGCTCTGTTTCAATATTGCACACCAGTTACTGCTGATGGGCAGAGATGACAAATGCAGAATAGGCAGCAGCCTGTTTAATACCCAGTCACTTGACCTTTTCCTTACTAGAGTAGTTTTAATGGCCAAACTATAACTAGTAGGAATGAACCTCCTGGCTTCTGGCTATCTGCTTTTCTGTTGCTGAAAGTTGCAGCTCAAATCTATCAATCATTTGGAAAAAAAGTACTATCACCTGTGTCAAATCTAACACTTCCTAAGGTTCGAATGCTTGACTTTCTGTCTTTAGTGTTCCTCTTCATGCAGATTTTTATTCTGTGCCATTACATAGTTATACTGCTACATTTTGATTGACTGGAATTATCTTAACACTAGGTGTCAATGTCAATGTACAGAGGAACTCAGAAAGGTAACCCTAAAAACCTACAAAAGGCTGTCTGGGTTTGTAAGACTACAAGAAAAACAAACTTATGAAGTAATGCAAGTTGTCAGCTAAGCTTCCCTGCCTTCACCCACAAAACTAGTTTATTCCTTAAGCATAACTAAAAAACATGTTTTGATATTTCAGCTTATACATGGTGAACAGACGTGATTACTGCACACAGTTACAACACAAACCACAATTACTAATTGTGTTTTCTGATCTGTCATTTCAAAGATGGCTTTAAGGTCTGTAAAAATGTTGAATTACAGTTTTCAAAGTGGTACGGCCTAATTCTACAAATTTTCGTCAATTTCTAGAAAATTGATGTTCATCGTCTTTATCAGATGCCAGGCAAAACAGCAGGACATCGTGAATCTTACTAGATAATTTTCTGTTCTTTTTTTTTTTTCTTTTCTGGATTCATATAATACAAATCAGTATGTTTTCTTGTTAAATATAGTCCTCTGTATTTTAACAAAAATGTCTGTTTTGCCAGGCACTGCTTAAACATATGGCTACATTATATAAATATTTGCTTTTTGTATGCAGGCAATCTGTCTGGTTAAATTGGAAATTTTTCATATATATATATATATTGGATGTTTATAGTCATGCATATTCCTCATTGCAACTTCTATTGTTGTTCTTCTAGGTATATTTATATTTGATCTCGTTTACTGCTTTAAGACTTCTCTACATAATGCTACAAATATTAAATAAATTTAATCAAAATGCAATCGATTAGAGGCAATGATAAGTTCTTAGTTTGTTTTGTTTTGTTTTCTCACAAACAATGTATAACCTAGTCACTTCTGATCATATAACGCCTCTCTGGAAACTCCAGTTGCTGTCTCGATGGGAAAGCAATGGTAAAAAAATATCCAAAGACATTGTTAGCAGCTTCTAATGAAGGATAGGAAAAGTCATTGTCATGTAACCAGCCAGTTCTTTCTGCATCAGTTACTGAGAGCGCACAAGGTTAAAGAAGAGATGGATTTTCAAAAGTGCCTAAGGGAGTCAGGAACTGAAATATCAGTGGTTTCTGTGGGAATTAGTACATACTATACTCAAGCCTTGATGTCTACCAATAGCTCCAGGAGCCTTTAATATCCTGTTAAATCTGTCTACAAATGACCTACCTGTCATTGCCACAGCCACAGGCTGGCATTTCAACATCCACTCATATACCTGTCATTCAAGCAACTCATGTTAATCTGAGTACTGTTTAATCATCTTTTCTGATGACCTGAATCTTTCTTCTGAAACTCCCATTGTAGGAGAAGAGCTCTGAAGGGAAGGGGCGACGTATCCTGCAGAGCATTCTGGCAAACACCTCACAAAAATAAAGTAATTTTGCAGGCTCTGGAGAAAGAAACTTTGATTTCCAAACTGTGACAGAGGACAAACAAGAAAATGAGGCTCTCTCCTTCTGTTTTCATTGGACATTTCCTCCATTTGTCCAAACCACTGCTATCTTTAAATTCTCCTTAATTTGTTTTGATCATTTTCAGGGCCACCAAATAGTTGTTGAAAGATTAGCAGTCACATCAATAGCCAGCAGTGAAGTCTCTGCCCTACTTTGAAACCTGAAGTGCATCCTCATCAGGAAGTCCTAAAAGAAAAAGCTTATGTATGTCACCTTTTACGAGTAAATCCACACATAGCATTATATGACGTGTTCTCACATATTGTGGCTGCTGCATAAGAAAAAACAAGGAGCCTGTGGTGTAGAAATTTTGGCCAGTCTGGGTGTTTAACTGACTTTATAGTGAGAGGAGAGTAGGAACCAAAATTTATTTGCAGTTCTTCGCATTTGCTACTTAATTGGTACAGTTTGCCTCTCTCTACAATGCCAGCCATTTTTAAAGGAACTGCATAAATGGTAATAATAATAATGTTTGTATTCAAGTAAGATTTTTTTTTTCAAAAAGCCTTACATTTTACCTAAAATTACTCATTTGAAGAAGATTTTATTTAACAGTAACCCAGAGAAGTTCTTGCTACTAATAACAGCAACCTCAGTAGATTTTATTCTCTCAAGATTGAGGCAACCTGACTTTGTACATCAACCACATACTCTAATAAATTATCTTTGTTAGCAAGCAAAATGAACCTTTTTTAATAATCCGGTTCATTTACCTCTGAATTAATTTCATTTTGGACAGAAATCATGGGGTAATTTGGGACTAAGGTTCATTTTCCTAGGATAGCTATGGGTGAAGCTCTTCTCACCTGTGTTTTTGTTTCTTTATCATGACAAAAATGATTACTTAATAGTTACATTGCAGCAACAACACGGGCTTCTCTTAAGAACCAGGTTGTATATTAGATAAAGTGTGCAAATACACATACATTTGAATTCCATATCTCATATTCCCTGCCAATATTTACTGTTTGGCTTATCTACCATCCAGGCCTGATAATCAATACATTAGGCATACGCTGAATATCTCTGTAGCTTACAGAATGCTCTTTTCTATTTTATTCAGACAGACAAAGTGTAAAGTTGCTCAGTGAACTTTTAAAAAACATTAATAGAAAAACCATCCAGATTTAAGGTGTATCAAGACCATGGGGTAAGCTAGTCTCTGGGAAAAATTGCATTGTAACTGACTGTATAATTAACACAGCTGGTTCTGTGCTTATAAAAAAAATTACTCATATACTTGGTAAAAAACCAAATCAAACACAAAATTTAGGAAGAACAAGTATTCCAGGCTGCTTAAAGATCTTTAATTTGTCCTCTTTACCTATCACCATGACACAGTCCTTGACTGGTCACTGGTTATTATTTTTTCCAGAAGGCTTCAGTGTTATTCAGTACAGGAGGCAGACAATACTCATTTAGTAAAACATTGCTCACTATCCTAATTTACTCTCATGCTTCAATTTGCAGACCCCAGTTTATACTTAATGTGTATTTCAACTTTTTCTATAAAGATTGCATTTTCTCATTGGACTTTCCATACTGCTCATTACTACAGTAGATGATTGCTTCATACATCTACCTATCTTTTCAATACCTCCGTGAAGTATGTGGCATCATCTCCATTCTACAGATTGGATGTTAAGGCTGAAAGTCGTTAAGGCTAAAGGCAGGCACGCATACATTTTTACTGCTCAGTCTGAGATGCCTGCAGGCATTTATTTGTTTGTTTGTTTTAGAGAACAGCATTAGATACATTCAGAAAGAGTGATCACTTATTCCAGATGCAGTTGTGAATGTACAGTATTTCCACAAACTGGACCTCTGGGTTTCCAGTTTGGTACCCCGAAAATTAGGATCAAACTAATGACCGCTCTGCGAAGAAATGTCTTATGAAACTTGGCCAGCACCATACAGGAATGTGGTTCCAGAGGCAGAGTTAGAATACGGTTCTCCAGGGGAGCATTCTCCTGCCTTCACTACAAGATCATTCAGCAAACTGCAATCCCTTTCTTAATTTCTGACACAGTTTCTAACTCCTACAATAACAATTGCAGACAATATTCTACTTACACTACATAATTCTGATTCAGCCTGACCCACTCTTCAGTGGCTCCCCAATTTCCTTTAAAAAGAGTGTCCTGAGCTTCAAAATCTGAACCTCCGTGCTGAATCTCTCTTTTCTTCACTTTTCATTCCCACAATTTCCACTCAGCAGACTTCTTTTCCCATTTTACTTCTTTACCTTTTCTAACATAGTTGTTGCTCTAGCTACTGCCTTCTCCCCACTGCATCTCCTGGACCCCATCCCTGCCCTGCCCCCTCCACCCCCCCAAAAAAAAAATCAGATATAAACTTTTCTTACATTGTCTGGGCAGGAGCATAAAATCATTGTAGACATAACAATGATAAAATGCAGTGCTCCCAGCTATGACCAAGACACACAAAAGTCCCACCTGGCCTCTCAGCCCCAGTTTGGCATTTATTCAGCCTGTTTTAGGGGATTGTACGTTCTTCTGAAATAAGCTGTGCTGAGACCTGTCTGCTCATCATAAGCTGCAAGGATCCCTGCACTGATAGTAATTTTCACACTATGCTGGAATACTCATGTAACTCTATTATAAAGGCTTACTAGTGTCTATGTCACAATGCCCAAATTTTAGTTCTAGTTATCTCAGTCAGGCCTTGCTTGGGGATACTTGCATTGTGCTCCCCTTTGTCGCAAGGTAATGCTCCCAAATCCCTGAGCTAACACATTTTTACCTCTAAGGATAAGAAGATATACTATAGCTTATGCAATAGTTGGAATATGTAAAGTTGTATATGCAAAAGCAACGTTTGAATGGATGTGATGGATGCATACTTTCACAGCAACTGGATGCCTCTCTGAGCATCTCAATGGCCTCTGCTCTTTCCGGGCTCCCATTGCTACCACTGGCTAAATCTACCCACTCATGGCAATTCTCCAAAAGTGCTGTTGAAGATACTACAGTCCAAACCAGGAGCTGTTTGCTGTCACCAGAGTTGAGCATGAATGTGCTAGAGGTCCTGGTTAACATTCTGACCTGAAAAATGAAGCCAGTGCAGCCTCCTCACCTCTGCAGCTCACTTGCTTTTTGGGTGTTGATCAAGCTGGCTAGAGAAAATTCCTAACTAGGACTCTTCAAAATAATTCCAAAACCCAAGAAGTATGACTTTGGAATGAGCTAGATTCTGTCAAAACTAAACTGCAGAAATGAATCTTGAACAAAATGTCCTTAAAAACTATACTGAGGCTTTAATTTCTTCTTGTGATTTAAACACACCACAGACTAAAATATAATATCCAGTTGCATAGCTATTTTTTGTAATTTGTCCTGTAACATACAGTAGTTTTCCTAATCCCCCCCGATACATATCCACAGAAATAAGGTATAAATGACTTCTTGTTTGAAGTTCTGAGGAAACAGTTCTATATCTATTATGACAGTACTCTGTTTAGATCTTAAAAACAAAAAATTACATTAGTCTATGTATCAGTAGATTCCATATAATCTCAGTGTATATAGGGGGTATACAGATTATAGAAAAAGATTATTTAGCAAATGCTTCTAATAAAATTATCATCTGTGACTCTTAGAGAAGCCACAAAATGAGATCAAAAGTCAATGCTATCTCCCCCTTGCATTTCCCTCGGCGTAAAAGGAAATAGTCAACATATGGTATTCTGTTATTCATGGATACACATCCAGTGCCTCAAGCAATGAAAATCATAAGTGCTCCTAATTCTGCCATAATTGTAATTATTTTTACAGTATCTTCCTTTTACTGTTACCATTTTGTCACAGAACAAAACCTACTTCCGTCCTATGTTTGAGTCAGTCCTCTGACTTTATATTCTTCACTCTTTATAGAATTCTTGCTCTGAAGTTTGGCACCATGTCTGATCCCTTTGTCTCTAATACTGACTTCTCTATCTCTGTGATGCTCTATAGTTCACCCTATATCATAGCTGACAGTATACTGTCCTAACAATGTCAAAGCTTAAGGTAGCAATGTCTGTGGCAATGTTTGATTTCCCACATCCTAATGTTTTGGTTTTTTTGTTTGGTTTTTTTTTTTTTTCAGTGCCTGGAAGATTTCCTGTATTACTCTAATTTTGTATTTTTCGTACTTCATTCATTGCAGACAACACCAAACTAGGAGGAGCACCTGATATGCCAGAGGGTCGTGCTACCATCCAGAGGGACCTTGACAGGCTGGAGAAATGGGCTCAGAAACATCATGAAGTTCAACAAGGAAAAGTGTAAAGTTTTGCACCTGGGAAAAAACAATCATCTCATGCACCAGTATATGCTGGAGGCCGCTCAGCTGGGCAGCAACTTGGCAGAAAAGGCCCTAGAAGTCCTGGTGGATGCCAAGTTGAACATGAGCCAACGATGTGCCCTTGCAGCCAAAAGGACTAATGTTATCCTGGGCTGCATTAGGCAAAGTATTGCCAGCAGGTCAAGGGAGGTGATCCTTCTTCTCTACTCAACAGCAGTGAGGCCACACTTGGAACACCGTGTCCAGCTCTGGGCTCCCCAGTACAAAACAGATATGGACATACTGGAGAGAGTCCAATGCAGAGCCACTAAGATGATTAAGGCACTGGAGCATCTCCTATGAAGAGAAGCTGAGAGGACTGGGACTGTTCAGCCTGGAGAAGAGAAGGTTCAGGGCAGATCTCGTCAATGTGTATAAATAGCTGAAGGAAAGGATGCAAAGAAGAGAGAACCAGGCTCTTTTCAGTGGCACCCAGTGATAGGACCAGAGGCAATGGACACGGACTAAAACACAGAGGTTCCCCCTCTGAACATCAGGAAACACTTCTTTACTGGGAGGGTGACCGAGCACTGCGACAGGTTGCCCAGAGAAGTTGTGGAGTTTCCCTCCATGGAAATATTCAATGACACATGGTCCTGGGAAACTGTTTCTAGGTGGCCTGCTTGAGCGGGAAGTTTGAACTAGATGACCTTTGAGGTCCCTTGCAACCTCAGCTATTCTGTGATTCTGTGATTCTCCCTAAGTCTTTTTCTTTTTTTTAAATCCTTGCCATACCATTAGAGTTTTGCAGCTCTATATTCATTAACAGCTGTATGAATTTCTCAATTAACACAAAATTGTTTATGAGCCAGTATTGATTCAATTCCCAACAGATTGCTATTAATGAGAAAAGTGTTCATAAAGGTATGGTTCCAATTGGTCACTGCACGTTGAATACCATGTAAAATACGATGCTGCCTGTCATGACAAAAGAGGCACAAACACTTAAAACTTACAACGAAGCATTCTAAGAGCCCAGAGAGGGTCTCACACAAAATTATGATGAGCTTTACGCAGTAGGTTCATTGTTTGAGTGTTTATGGGGAACACTAGAGATGCAGGTCTAATTCTCTTTTGTGCTTGAAGGGATTTAAACCCACATCAATTACCTGACAGTATAATGCCCCTGTTATCAGGCTGTAAAATACTCTGGGGTAGGACTTTCTCAGTCCCTCTGTTAAAATTGTTCCACCTGGGATGAATCAATAAAACTATTTATTAGAGAAGAAACTACAACCAGTTCTCACAGTCTCATCCCAAATGGGCTATAGGTTTGTATTCTCAACCAACAGGCCAATGAATATTTAATTCTTTCATGCAAAGTGCAATAGCTTCCTCTGAAATACAAAGCCTCATTCTGTAATACTCTTTAAGCCTAGTTCTTAACCCATTTTTCTCATGAAAGATGGATAATGAGGGTTGGAGTCACTAGATGAGTGATTTGAATTCCTCTCTCACACACCCTACAGGCAAATGCAGCAATAGTACTCCAAAGAGGTAAAATTCTGGACAAAAACAATGAAGTTGCAGAGATAAAACTACATACTGTATTGTAATATAACTGAATGAGACAAACTTGCAAGGGAAACCAAAATGCTATTTTGGACTATTAGGACTATCCTATTAGGGCTTGATTTTGCAGCATTTTTGCAAGCATTCTTTTCTATAGCTCAGTTCACTTGAAAACATAAATATACTCCTTTACACTTGACAGTCACAGATACTGAGAATAATACGGAAATGAAGAGATGGGCAGATACTTTGCAGTAGGAGGGATCACTAATATAGTACTTTTGTCTTCATTCTTTAGTAAGAAAGAAAATATATGAAAAAGAAGACACTCAGAATAATGGCAGTAGTTGTAAAAGTTAAGAGATTCTGGTCATTCTCATCCTGCCTTGTAAAGCACTTACCATTGCTTATAATCGGCATCACAGTTGCAGTAGTACTTTGGATCAGTACAGTTGCGTTCAATGCCACAGGCACATTTTTGAATGCCAGGTCCTGATCCGCCCCAGTAGTAGTGCTTCTCGTTGGCTTTTCCAACCCACCAGGTATATGGATTCCCCTCTGCAAGGAATGAAAATGCAGGGTTATGATGCGTCAAAGAGGTAGAACTCCATTATGCATTAATTGGGCTCAGATGTTTAATATGCAGATGTTAACAACACATAACTGGACAACCATCCCACACTTCTGGCAAACAAATGCATTCATTATTATCGAGCAATTCAAAAGACCTTGCCAGGTAAACAAAACACATTTTCTTTTCTGTATTCACAGAATTTATAATGATTGAAATTAATGAAATGCTTTTTATCTTGTATGCTCTGTGTTTAGCTTTTTAATTGTTCTCGGTTGATATAATGAAAGTATGCAGGCAGGTTCCATAATTATTTTCAATTAATTTCAAATTCAAATAGTAAGGTATCATCAGATGGATTATTCAATATTTGACCATAAATGCTACACAGAAAGATGCATTAATTTTCTTTGTCTTTTTTTAAAAAAAAAAAGAACAGCTTTTAATTGAAAATAAATCTGCCTTCACTGGAAAACAAACATGTTCATTGTGCTCTCTCCAGCTGGTCCAAAGCAAAGTATAAAGCCATTTTTTTAAAAATGTATTTTTTTTTATTTACTATTTGAGCAAAGGTGATCTGAACTTTGATATAATCATATTTCTTGGCATTGGGTTTGTAATTTGAAATTTTGATATACAACTCTAAGTTTATTTATAATGCTTTTGGACTAACTAAGCCTCTTATAAATAAAATCCCTCTACTTTAATTTCTAATTTGAAAAAACATCCTTAGTGCAAAGTTTCTTTTTATTCCTCCAGTTCAGCGACACACTTAAATATGAGCTTAACTTCAAACCCATGTGAATAACTCAATCGATGTCAGAGTACTTATCTTAGTGGTTTTTCACATTCAGAAAACATGGTTGAACTCAGCCTATAAACATGTTTCTTTAAAATGTCTCTTTCCCTCATCTACTCTGCTGATGACATTTTCTCATTAAATCAAATGAAGCTATTTGCATGGAATTTACTCATTAATAAATTTTACAAGCAAAATCCTACATAATATATATTCTATTTTCATAATTTTCTGTTTCTGCATCTCACTCATACATCTCCAAAAAACTACATCCATAATCCTAGAAACAGCCATTTCACAATGAGATTTGATCATCTAGACCATAAATCTACTTATCCCAGACATATGCTGAAAGTAATTCACACAGAACTCTGAAGCAAAGTAAATTCCAGAGCTGGAGAAAGCAACTAAGTATTTGCAGACATGTTAAAAACCCACCAAAACCCAAAAACACTCTCTCAGCTCTCTGAAAACACTTGCTTTGTTCAATGCTTTTGAATAGTTAAACATCATATAAAATAACAATATTGAAAATACAGTAATGTGAACAATTTGTGGCAGCTGAAGTTTTTTATTAGATGTTACTATGCTACACAGTATGACTACTCAGCTGTAGTGCTAATGCAATGGATATGGTAATAGCGTGACTTGATTCGAGACTCTAAATTGGTCATTTTAGCTTCTGTGGCTTGATTATCATGGAACTAAGTGCTGCAAGTTTGAGGACCATGCCATGTGAATGCTGCAGCAGCATTTCCAAGCTGCAATACCATCTACAAGACATGAGAGTACATAGCCCTGGCTTCCAAAAAATTATTTAACAAGTGTGTAAGGGTAAATGTTTTTCAGACATAAACAGGTAGATGTGATTAAAGCAGATGACAGCGATAGCAGAATTACAGACTACAGTGATGAGTGTCACGGACCACTACGGCAGACGCAAACAGGGCATGTTTTAACTCATTTAAATGACAAACAGCATACAGTTTTAAACCTAGAATGTATTCTAGCATAGACAGAGCTATTTTTCACATCTGTGGTTTTCAGTGGGCATATATACTAGCTAGGGATCTGGCCCTGTTCAGACTCATGCTTCCTCATTCTGAAGAAAAGACCTACCCGCAGGCTTAGGAACACAAATTAATTTAGGAAGAGACTAACACGCATGATTAAATTTCCAGAAAAGTCAAGGAGGGAACATATGATTTTAGGTGTTTGCATTCAGCACATATTCTGCTAGCCAACCCCACAACCAGTAGTTCCAGCACTGCCCTTGTGAACAACACCAGCAGCCAACAGCCTGTAATTGCCCAGCATATCGTGCTAGGTCTTGCAATAGAGGGGGTGTTAGTAGACAGCTGTCATTAGCTGGCTACCATGCAGTGGGGCAGACTTTCTATTAGGACATAACCCCATGCACTGGAATAGGATGAGCCTCACACTGGACCATCCTACACCACAGTGGTCTGTACAGGAGGCTCTGAAGCTCCTTGATAGTCTGTGGTTAATAAAAGAAAAAGGTGAGGAGACAGTGCTGTGTCCCACCCGCACTTTCAGAATGGCCCTTTGTGGCCATCCTGCCTCATGTCAGCCAAGAACAAGAAAAACAGCGTTTTGTCTGGAGTTCATAAGCTCCAAATCAGGAATGCTATGCAGATATATTGCAGACGTGACTATGACAGGGCATAACAAAGAGTAAAACCCTGCATTGGAGAGACCAAAAGAGCAATGGAAAAGAAAGGCTAAATGGAGAAGGATGTATCACGCAGGTAAAAAGTATTTAGAAATAGGATCACTCTTCCCCTCTCATGTTTCACGTCTACAGTCTCCTTTTGAGGATGTGAATCCTTCTTCCTCAGAGGCCTTTGCTTATTTTTTCTGCTTTGGAAGCTATTGGAAACGGTTGATCCAAGTAGAAGTAGTAATGCACTCCAACATGAAGACTGATCATTAATGGACATAATTCTATCATACATTATTATTCTATTGATCTTATGGCATTAAAAGTATATAAACTCAGTTTAAGGACGAAAAACAGCGGAGTGAAAAGTTCATATATAAAAGTTGTCAAGTGTATTGTGATGACAAGTAATACCAGAAGATATTTATTCTGGTTTTGAAGTTATCTTTTCTTACCATAGGAACAAATTTTGAGTCATGGGATAGCTTTTTTGTTGTCATTGACTGACTGCTTTTTTCTCCCAAGCTTTTGTGGACAAATAGCATCATGAGAAGAAGGAGCACGAGAGATACTCTCTGCCTGCCTTGGGATTTTGGTTAGAATCAGGTCTTGATGCATAACTGTTCTTTGGGCACAAAAAAACTCTCCTTCAAGGGCTGCTGGAGGAAATGTTGAAGTTTATGTGTACTAAGTTGTCACCAGGATGCCTTTCAATTGCCTTTCTCGAAGAGAAACCCCTTGCAAGGTGTTGCATGCTTATTATCAGTCACTTGGAAGAAAAGTAATGATGGTATCAGAGTAAGATGTGGATACCAAGAAAAGAGACAGATATCCAGCTTTTAGGAGCTTCATTAACCTTACAGACAAAGTTAATAGCAGTGGTGTGAGAACAGCCTTCTAAGGGCAAAATGACTGATCTTATTTTAACATGACATGTGGACATAGGAGTACGGCCAGAACACCAGATTCAAAACATATTTCTAGTGATTCAGATCTCTCTTTGTTACACACACAAAAAAGCCTCTAACATTTACACGCAATGCAATTAACAGTGGTTGCAATGGTTTTGCAGTGCTGGACTTCAATTAAAGTTAATGCAAAATATGAGTTCTTATTTAAATCCATGTACAAAGTTAGACCAGATTCGCAATATTTAAATCAAAGTACGTAAAGAACCTGGTCATCAGTGTTTTGAATGAAGAAGTGCTCCCCTTCTACAGAATACTCAGAAAAATATAATGGACTAAGGGAACTTCTTTGTATTCTCAGAGATCTCTGAGTGTCATAAAAAAAGTGATTTCTTTTTCATCTCATAAGTGTATCATTGTGTGAACCATTTCATTTAATATAAAAACATATCAAACCAAAGTTAATGTAGTATGAACAGAACCTTAACAGTCAATACTATATTTATTTCTAACGTAGCCCAACAGTCTCAAAATGTATAACTTTTGAAAGCAGACTTTATATTCTACTGAGCATTTAATAAAATAAATTGGTTTTATTATGTTTAAATGTAAGTAACTAATAAAAATAGCATTTCTTTCAACATTTTAAGGCCATTGTTTCAAAACTGTTCAGTGTCAGTAACTGAAGCTGCAATACCAAGAGAATTCAGATTAGGCAACTGAATAAAGTGGACAGATGCTCCACAGCACTCTGCATTCAGTAGACTCCATTCACAATACAGCCCTCAGAGGGCTGGTGACTGAATTTCTTTTTTGTAAACTACCCGGACAAGCAAAATACTTCTCTTTCGTTCACCATCTCTTTCCCATAGCAAATTTTCCTCCAGTATTTTCATTCTTCCTTCATTAAAAACCAGCACTTTTTGCAAGAAGAGTCTGTGATGCCTAGCTGACTCCCATGGCCACCGAAGGAAGACTAGAAGTGTGCTGCTTCTGCTGAGAGCAAGGATGCTGTTCTCCACTCCAGCAATTACTCTTATGCACCTTTTCCAGCTTCTGGAAATGAAGGAGCAACAGCTGTGACTACCCAAGTCTCTTCCCTTGATTTCCTGTTCCAGCTCTTTCCCATTCCCATTCCTAGCACTTTATTTTGGGAAGAATAGCAACAGAAATTAATATTAGCAGCACTGCTAAGAACATAGCCCATCTTGCCTGGAGTTCTGTGCCTGACAGGGGCAATGGGTGGCAATACTTACAGAAAAGATCTGAATTTGGCTATTGGTGTTGATTATCTTTGAACTCCCTCAGCATGCATTCACTGCGTTAAGGATGCTAGAGCATATATTTCTGCCTGTTCCTGTTAGTGTCTGTTTATAAATCCACTGCCCATGAATTTGACTAATTCCTTTATGAAGCTGTATATTCTATATGCATCTGCAGCCTCTTGTGGTGAATCAAAGCAAGCTACTACTTGCTCTGGGTAAGGATGATCCTGCTTCTCCCTGTCACGAAATTTTACTGACTTCTATCCTGTCTTTAAAATCAAACGAATTAGTTTGTAAAGAAAGGCCAGGAACACTTTCAAACCAAGTCAATGGCTCAGAACCTCTGAAGAACAAGATGGGTGAAAACTGCTCATTGGGAACCCTGCCTAACTTTAACGACTTAATTTAGCTGATCCTCTGCAAGCAGTTAGGTGTTAATTTACTGAACTGGATAGCTTTGAATTGAACCTTTTTGTTTTTAAATGGAACCATTCCCGTTATACATTAATATTACAGATTCCCGAATAAATGCTAGGGAATGTCAACAACAATAACATTATATCTACATTGCTATTATTTTCAGAACAGATTCTTTTGTTCACTTCTTCATTTCTTTGTTGATGGAGAGATTAAAACAACACAGGTTGAATTAATTGCCCAGTTCTTGTTATTGGCAGAAGAGGCCCAAAGACATCTTAAAAAAAATGTACTGCAATTTTGGAAGTCTAAATTAATCACAGGTAGAAATGAAAGCTATTTCCCAGGGATAATACAAGATAACGAAATTAAAGACAAAGCTTCATACAAAGTCAGTCCTCACGTGTGGAAAGCCAGCTATAATTCTTCTATTTTTGAATGAAATATATTATTCACATGTGCATTTTGCATTAAGCTACATTATAACATACAGTACCTTTAGCCTCACACAAGGATAACTTGACTTTAGGCCATGGTTCATTAGAGCCTGTGCAGGAATTCTGATATTGCATTGAAGAAACAAGTACTGAAAGAACAATTTTGTCACTGTTTGAAAAGTTCAGCATGCTAATACAGCTGTGCGCTTCACAGCTTTCACCCTGCTTCTTACTGCCATCTTTTTTCCTTACACCATCAGCAGTATCTATTCCACTCAGGTCAAATCATTTTTATGAACATTGTGAGACATTTATGTCAGCTTTTCAAGACTCAGTATTTGGAAAAAATAAGCAAATGTGGTTTCGTGTCATTCATGCATTAAGTACATCCACACGTTCCAATTTACGATCCTTGAAGTCAAGGGTGTCAAAGCTGCGTAGGCTTTGCTGACCTAGTTCATTTTGTCCTGACTTTATTTTGCTCATCTTCTTTATCATGTATATGCTTAGGACCAATACGAAGCTGATTAGACACACTGCACATTTGCTGCCCCGGCCTCCTGTCACAGAAGTGCTCGCTTAGACTGAACATGCAGCTGCTGAGGAGTTTCATGGCAACAGCAGAACCAACTGAGAATGCTCAACTGCAGAGAAGATTCTGCTTCTGCTTGCACCCCAGGAGCATTGTGAGCAAGCTGTGTCAGTTCAAGTCGTCACCCGAAAGGCCGAATTATTTGAAACCGAGAGAACAGAGCTGAGAGAAAAGTCTGGCTGGCTGGTCACATTTCCAGATTTCAGTGAAAGCACTTGCGCAGAAAGTGACCTCTTAAGTGAACTTTCTAAGATAAAATGGCAATTAATATATAATACCTATATGTGATAGTATTGAGATTGTTTTTCTTTTAATGAATATTTTATCGGTTTTCCTTTTTATTCAATAATACTTTTTGCTCTTTATTGCATTGTGCAATACATGAATTTAATATGACATTTTTATGTGAAATAAATTATTATGTTGTTATTGTCATTTTGTTAACTGATAAATCATTTTTCTTTGCAGCCATCTGTGAAAGGTATAAGGAGTGCTTAGTATTTATGAAAAGAGGTCGCATCAATGGTCATCATTCTAATGATTACGAGATTAGTCAAATCCTCATGGCAAGACAAATGGGGCATCTGAGCACATGGAAAACTTCGGGTAGAAAACAGAGATTCAAAACCAAACCAACAAAAGTAAAACAATGAAAAAGAACCCTTGGCCACTACAGAAAAATAGGACTACCTAATTTATAGCTGCTTGTGAGTTTAATGGAAATATGACCTGAAACTTTAGTTTGTTATTTACAATAACTTTCATTCTGTAGGTACTTGTGAGTGTTTTAGTTCTTTTTTCATGGTGATAGTATCCAATAAAGGCTTTTTTTTTTTTCTTTTTTCTTTTCCTATGACTAGCCTGGAGCATTCGTTTTCTTTATAAGCTCACTGAGGCAGTTGTTCTGTTTGACAGTACTATTTATTTGCAAAAGCTGTGTAAATGGTGTGAAAACTCAAGATTTAAAGTCTTCTCAGAAGCAGAACCCTGCAAAATGCAATTTATCAGCCTGCTTGTTAATATAAGAATTGATAAGATTTGATGTCTAAATTCACGGCAAAGGCATTTTACTAGAACAATGCTTAGAAAGAAGATGGGGTTCTTTTCCTTTTTAAGATATTCATAATTATGTCATACTTCAAAAGTAATCTATAAATGAAAAATAGTGTTAAGATTTTAATAGGAAATGAAGATAAATATTGGAAAGTGTTTGTGAAAAAGCATACAAAATACTGCTGTTATTTTACCTTGAAATATTCAAAAGAACATTTTCAATTAATTTTGTCCCAAATCTCAGTAAAGTTAATGTAACATCCCCTATTCACTGTTTTCTTAAGAGCACCTAAAAATTAATTGCTGTCCTTTTCCTCCACAGCCGTAAAGCAGTGAATTTTGCAGTGGAGGCAAGGGTAACCATCTCCATAACCCAAACTAGAAGAACTTCTACGACCTTTGGTATCAGGAACTAGAATCAGATGTTTAGATGCCCAGCCAGGAGCCCTGGCTCTCCCAGTATCCTGGAAGAGAAGACTCCTGCAATTAGTCCTCACTATACTTCTTAGGCTTCAATTATATTTTGGTACATAAAGACTGGCCTAACTAAGAAAAGCCTAAATTTTATCATCTATGTCCAGTGAAGACAGAGAAGCAGAGAACCTATTCAAGTGCTTGAGAAACAAAATTACTGCCTGCTTACTGGCACGCATGCCTCATGCTGACATCCACTGCCATGTTCTTCAGTGCATGAAGGTGTTTTCATGTGTACATATATTTGCCTGCTAGTTTCTCAGATAATATATTTCTTATATGTGTGTATCAATTTCAAAATATAAAGCAGCAAATACAGAATCTTATCCTAGATACTAGACATTTGGTTAAAGCACCTTTTCAGTAAGGCAACAGCCGTTGTCCTGGTTATTGAGTAGCAGTCTTTGTTTTTGTTCTAGTATCACAACTGTTTCTTAAAATTTCATTGCCTGGATCCACAAAAATGCAGGCAAAGACGACTTATCTTTCTGAATTAGCAACCTATAAAAGAGATCACATGGGAGATCTGTCATACTGGTGTCCAACTGCATCTTATGAAAAAGCTGTCTGACAGCTTTATTTTGTCGTTGAAGAGATTTAGTCTTCACCTCAGCTCATGAAAAGCTGGTACAGTACAAATGATTTTTCCCCTTGTCAGGACTTGTATTCCAAAGCACAGCACTACTAACCAAGCCTGACTTGTTATTTTTCTTGGAATCAAGTCTCAGTAGTGAGATTTAGCTGGCGAGAGCAGTTGTCAGATGTCCTTGTATGCTACTGTTTGCTGGGTTTTGAAGTGAATTCATTATGAAATCACTACAGTCCCTGCTATCCTTAACAATATAGCGTGCCAGATCTGCCAGTGTTGCAATTAGTTGTGTACTGTAAATTCACTGGATCTTCTAAGGCCAAATAGCAGTGTCTTTTCTTAAGGTAATGCTAAAAGGAAAAGGAAAAGTAAGTACTTTTAAACAATAAAATGTCATTCAAGGGATAAAAACAACATTTACATACATATGTATTCTACAAAAAGACTGCACTACAATTATTTACTATGTGTACCGAAACTACGGGGTTATGGTGTTTGTTCCAGGAAGACGACATACAGAATGTCTAAATTACAGTTAGAAAGTGTAATTACAGTATGAATAGGCTTTTCACAGCCAGCACTACCCCAGGAAGCTCAGCTGCCAGCAACAGTAAAGCTGGTAAAGTCTTGATACGAGCTTACAACTCACCCTGAAGTTTGCCCAGCCAGGTCATGATAAAATACACACTTCCATGTCATGGAAATCTTGCAAAGATCACACTAACAATAAATCAAAGGTTTCCATGATTTTGCTAAAGGGGGGGAAATGCCTTTTTGTGGTAAGTTGATAAAGTTATCTCTATGCAACCTTGATTGACAGGTAAACAGCATACACACATCCACGTACCCATCACCACCGACACTTTGCAGGTTAACGCAACTAAAGACCCTGAATTATGTAACGTCTTAAAAAGGACATTAAAAAGTCCAGAAACTCGCTGATGATACTTCAACAGTAAGGGGATGCATTTTGAAGTTTTCTGCAGCGAAAGCCTCATCTTTCAGCAGAGATCCATTAAGTTTTCAGGAATTGTGGTTATTAACACAACGATTACTCTTTTAGTAGTATGATTTATAGGGGACTGTAAAATCAAACTCAAATTATTATATTAGACTGAGTGCAAAGAGAAGGCCATTTAAGCTGGCATTCAATACATTATGTGGAAACAGGGCAAATACATACATAATTTCTGTAAAAAGTTCGGTCAATTATACTGATATCAGAGAATTGCATGCTGTGATCACATTTTTAGATCAATCCCCTTGCTGAGAATATATAATGAAAATAACCAAAGCATTCCTTAATAAATTTAAAATAGCCAAATAATTCTTGGGATCTTGCTTTGTACACACATATAGGAGTGCCTTTAACATATAAAGAGAAGAAAATAGATAACATTCTTATGTGTACATACATCATTCAGCACAGAGTGTCTTGCTGGTTCATTTTATCTGATTTGCAGTAGTAACAGCCCTACATGGAACTAAATATGACAATTGCTTAATAGCTAATGCCACTATTTTGCCAAAAAATGAATTAAAAGTAACAAGATCCCAAGGTAAATTAAACTACACTTCGGGTGAGCAGAACTGATGAAAGTTTTTTCTGCAAGCAGTCTTTCCTCAGAGGTCCCGTACACCTCTCGAGTATTTCTCCTTTCAAACTGTTGCTCCTTGCTCCTAAGCACAACCCAGCAGTAGTTTAAGTTGAAAGAAAAAAGCCATTATAAGAGTCAGAAGGACTTCAGGCTTCTCTCCACCCATGAGAACTTAGTGTCTGGTACTTCATATGGAACATTGACAGTGGCAGGATTGGAAATTGGTTTCGAGGAGCACAAGGGTTTTCTTTTGTTGATGAGACTGATGCAGCAGCTGCTGCTGCTGTTGATTTTCTTTCCCCACTGACCCTTGAGGAACCTCAAAACAATCAGCTTTACTCCTTCCTTTCCATTGTGCCTTCACTGCTGTACTGAGAGCCATGAATTCTTGATAACACTGACATTCCTATGGCAGATCACACTATCTCAGAAAATTTGTTTCTTCTTCTCTTTTTTTTTTAAGTTACACAGTGTGCATGCACAGTTTTGAAGCCACAACTAGCACTAACATGTGAATACAGACATTAGCCTGTTCGCATGGTAGCCACACTGCTCCCAAACCGCCCACCATTCCGAATCTGGAAGGTATCCGATCCTTTGGAAATAAAAATGACACAAAACATGTATTACCATGACTTGTAATGTGCTGTGTTCCACACAACAGCAATGGGTTTCAAATGAGGGAAACATGACCAGATGAGCCTCAGCACTGAGGCTTACAGAAGGCTGACTATCGAGCATATTCAAATTGAAATAAAGGAAGCTACACTACAATAAAACAATCATTTTGGGACCAATAAAGATTAAAGCCGGAGGCCCAAAACCAAGCCATCTGTTAAGCAAGGGCTATTTGAGACAGAAATGGGACGTGTAAAAGAATAACACTCCCAAACAAGCCCTCCTGTCGGAATGAATTTTCATCCTATTCAAGTTTCTACAGTCCAAACCCTTTCATTTCCCAAGGCTCTTGCTGTTTGAGGCTAATCTGTAAGTTACTACAGACTATTGTATCCTCTTATTAAAAATTAGACACCTGTATGAATAATCTTTTAAAGGGCAAACTTAGTACACACAGATTTTAGAAGTTGTTTGAGACATCAGTAATGATGATGTTGCTACAGGGAAGCCTAAGCAAATAGAAATTTCAGTGTGAAAGGGGACAAGCAGGAAAGTGGGGTAACTAACTTCAGCTTAATCTGGAGAAAACTGTCTTTACAGTCAACGTTGGGATATGAAATGAAAATAATCAGAGCCCTTTTTAGCTGATCATTTGTCAGAGTTGATGATGAGCTTGTGTTCTGCTATTTAGATGATTTCTCTTCTAGGTCAGGTTGGGTCTCATGGCTACTGTAAGAACCATGTCTCTATTGATTTCTGGGGAACAGACATACACATTGATCAGGACTGACAACTGGAAAGGTTAGGTGATGCGTTTTACACTGTCAAGCTACCACCCCCTACAGTCTGAGCTCAGGGCACTCCTTTTCCTCGCTGAAGCTTCTTACATCAGCCCATTCAAGCACATTAATTTTCACATGTGGGTTTCATATTTCTCTACGGGAAAATAGAAATTGGCTAATGAAGACCTAATAAGCTATTATGATAATCTCTTATTCCATGAGTTGAAATGGCATTTCTTAACTATCATTATATACTCACAGGGCAGAGGAATTACGCTGATGGAGTGTGTAGAGTACTAGTTGCAGTACTAACAGTAGAAACAGAACTGTAATTTCACTGGCTGCTGCAAAACTCGAATTTATAATCTTACATTACTGCACTGACACGAAGGATTGCTTCCCCTGCTTTGTGCCGTAGTCGGAGTCCCACACTCTAGAGAGATAATGGCATATTGGTGAAGATAACAACATCAACAATTTTTCCTTTTGTCAGTTCTTTGGTCTTGTTTTGCACTGGTATGCAGTTTTCTTTTGTCAGAACCAGGAGTTTACCTCCCTGCCTGGAAGGTCAGCTTGCTAAGACAGCTCTTTGAGAAGCCTCAGCTGACTCTGAAGCTTCTCAAAAGAAAAACCCCAAAACTGGAGGAAACTTCAGCAGAGACTCAAAACAGCTCTTCCAGGCAGCCTCGCTGAGGGTCCCCCTCTTTCCTTGGGAGCTCCTTTGAGAATGATGCTCTCCAGCACGTTACAACCCGAGCAACTTTGCAGCTGCATTGCAGCCACGGAGCCCTCTGATTCGGACCCGGGCCCAATGGACTGCCTTCCTGGCCTGATCTTGGACCTGCCTTGTCTCCGTGGACTTGCCTGGTGATTGCTGGCCTTTGTTTGAACCAGGCAATTTTCTCTTGACCTAATCTTGACCATGATTTGATATGGAAATGCCTTCTTCAAATACCTATATTAATAAGAACAAACTGGATGACCCTTGATTCACAAACTATGGAAGGAATTTACATTGGGATAAGTGTTTTGAATGTTTTGAACTAGGTGCAGCAAATACTTTTTCTCCCATTAATGAGCGTCTCTGATGCACAAAGCCCATAATCTGAGCACACTCCTGTACTTCATATTTTTACATTGTTCTCTACATCAAATATATCTTTTCTTATTCTACCTTTCAAGATAACTGTGCTCAGTTCCCTTTACAGCTACTGTTATCTTCTGAACAATGAGTATACATGTGTTTACAGAAAACGTACCTCAAAACCTGCAGCATTTTCTAATTTAACTGAGAAAAAAAGAATAAATTAAGTGACGTTTTAATTAAGAGATTTATACAATGCAGAACTGATGTGGGTGCTCAATAATGGATATAAAATCAATAGATGAATCTCAAAATAGAATTGTAAACTGAAAATCATCATTAATCAAGCTGTAAACATCACAGAGAAGAATTCCTGATACAGACAGACCAAGCTGGATCACTTCATAAACTCAGCATTAAGCAAACTATTTGGACAAACGAAAAGTCAATTATTTGAAAATGACAAATTCAAACCATACTCTTAAAGTAGGGACAGCAGGATTGTCCATGAAAGCAATGATTCTTAACAGTCCCACAAACTCCTTTGTGGGACTGAGAGAGTACAAAAACCCCACAGATTATTCATAGATAATCCATTCTTTCTTAAAACAAACGCTCAAACAAATTCACTTTACCCAACCAGATAGCAACAAATCTGAAACAGATATTGTGTAATGTATTTTGTAATGTATTTGCCCTGTTAGGCGACTGTCAATGAAGTAGCATGTACACCTCTTCTTGCTACTAAGAAAGTTAAAAAATGAAGAGACGTTCCAAATACTGGACTGAAAAAGCTGGTTTAGAATGAGCATTTTGAAGGGTCTGAATTTTTAGTTTATCATACTCAACTTGTGAGTGTCCTGGTTTGGGCTAGGACAGAACCAATTTTCTTTCAATAACTTTACTTTTGAGTTAAGTCTCTTCTGAGAAGCTGCACTCTCTGAAATTAACTGCATGTTTTTCCAGACAGTAGCTGCTTCTAGCAGTGATAAGGCTCGGTGTTTATAGTTAGTGCTGGAACATCAGTAGGAATGGAATGCAGAAAGGCTCTTGCTTATAGTTATCCCTAAGGAAACCAAGGTCGATGCTTGCTTCTGCTGACTTTCTTGTGTGCCGGAACTGAAAGAGCAGAGAAGTGGTCACACCTGCGACCCCGCGGTGGGGAGGAGCGGGTCGGACAGGTGACCCAAAGCTGACCAAAGGGAGTATTCCATCCCATACGCGTCATACTTGGTATAAAGCTGAGGGATCACCAGGGTCACTCTCTCTTCTTCTATGGCCCACATCCGAGGTGGACTCTGTCTGATTCTTCTGCCTTTGATCCCGATCCGTGCATTCCTGAATCCAGCTCCTGCCTGCTGCTGCTGAGTACAGTCTGGAACTTTCCCAGGGTGTGCCCCGCAGCGTCCGGGTGACGTATTCATCATTGGTGGTGGGGAAGTTAGATATCGTTTTTGTATATATTTTGTGATTATTTTTCCTATATTATTATACACTATTACTGTAGTTAGATTAAAGCTGTTTCAACTTTTCCAACCCATAAGTCTCTTTGCCTTTTCTCTTTCCCCATGCTTTGGAGAGGGAGGGGGTTAAACAAAGAGCGTCTGTTGTCTGTTTAATAGCCAGCCCAGCTTTAAACTGTGACAGCGAGTCTAAAGTATTTTGCAAATGAGCTGTCCTGTGGAATCCTGGTTATCACAAGGGCTCTCACTACAAGGCTCAAGGCACTGTGAGCTCTGAAGATGATGTTTGGTGTAAGAGTTTGAAAACCCTGGAGTAAAGTGGTAAAAACCAAACTTGGTTACACTCTCTAAATACCCAGAGGGAAAGCAGAAATTTCAGAAGTTATGGATTTTCTCACTGTAGCAGGCAAAGCATAAAATCAACCCACCAGCGGAAGATTAAACCAGGTAACTTTAAGCTAGAAATAAAGTTCAGTGAAGTTCATTAAACTTTGGCACAATTCACTGAGAGTTATGTTACATTCTTTACCACCAAAGATTTGTATAGTGAAAAATGACAACTTTTCTAAAACATATATGCTCTATATAAACAGAAAAAGCTATGCATGTTTTAAATAGGAGGTCAGATTAAATGATTGTAAAAAACCCTTTCTAGCTTTATAATCTACTTTGCAAATAAAACATAAGATATTGGTTCCTCTTGAGAACTACATGGAAGCTTTAGTGATACAGAACATGACTGGTTTTCCACTTGAACTTGCTATGTAATTTGTAAGATGAATATTCCATCATTTCTCTGCAAAAAGCACTGGATTCTTGTTTGCTTTTGGAAGTGGATCTGAGGGTTGCTATTTCTGTGCTGTGCCACATTACCAGAGTTCTGCCTCAGACAGGCTCCATTTCTTCTCATGTTTCACCATCATAATTTTATCACTGGCCAGTGAACATACACGTTCCAACACATGGCACTGTCAAGCCATGCGGCTGCACAAAGCCCTCTCTTCAGCCTGCTTAGGTTGCATCTACCCATCAATTCCTGGACAAAATCTGCTTCCTCCATTAGTCCCAGAGAAACAGGACAATTTAGAGTGGAAGGGACAGCTGGAGGCCATTTACTCCAAACAGCTGCTCACAGAAGTGTGAACTTCAAACTCAGATCAGAGCATTCACAGACTTCAAAAATTTCCAGAGCCTGGGATTCCGCAGCCTTTCTGGGCAGCTTGCTGCAATGTCTAACTACTTTCACAGTGAAGTATTTTTTCCTTATGATCTGCTGGAATTTCCTCCACTGGAATTTGTGCCCACTCCTTCCTAGATTTTCACTCTCCACCTCTGATACCAATCCCTGAGGAGCACCACTGACCATCAGGTGGACTCTGAACCACTGGCTGTCATTCTTTGAGCTTGGTTATCCAACCAACTTTTCACTCACTTTGTAAACCAAAAGGCTGATTATTTTCAACCAAAAAAGGCTGGTAAAAGATTACTCTTCTTTTTTGGTTTCAGATACTTAGAACTGATCTGACACTCTTCTGTGTTTTGAGTCCTAGGTTTTCACATGCAACCTTTTCTCCTGTTCTACTTTTCTTGTTCTGTTTGGCAGAATTAATCCTATAAATCTGATTAGATTAGAAAGTACATGTAACTCTCAAAGTTCAGCTAAGGGAGTGCCTTTTTCCTGTATGTTTTTCCCACACTAGAATGATTTAACCAAGATTTTTGTGCAACTCTATTCTGGTTTGACTAGAACAAAACCAATTCTCCTTTCAGTAATTTTACTTTTCAGTTAAGTCTCTTCTAAGAGACTGGACTCTCTGAAATTACCAGCATGTTTTTGAGACAGTGTCTGCCTCTAGGACTGATAATGCTCGATGTTTACAGTTATTGCTGGAGTAACAGTACGAATGGTATGCAAAAAGGCTCTTGCTTATACTTATCCCAAGGTCGCTGCTTGGTTCTGTTAAACTTCTTACGTGCCAGAAATGAAAGGGTGGAAAAGAGGTTACACCTGCGACCCTCCTGTGGAGAGCAGCAGGCTGGACAGGTGACCCAAACCAGACCAAACTAAGTATTCCATCCCATACATGTCATACTCAGTATAAAGCTGAGAGATCATGAGGGTCAAGTTCTTCTTCCATTGCCGGTGTCCTGGGAGGACTCTGTCTATTCTTCTGCCTTTGATCCTGATCTGTGCATTCCCAACCACGCGTTCCTGAATCCAGTTCCCATTTGCTGCTGAGTTACGTCCAGGACCTTCCCAATGCCTGCTCTGCAGCGGCAGTGGTAACATGATCATTATCAGGCGTGGAGAGCACAATATTGGTTTTCTATATATTTGTATAAATTTAATTATTTTTCCTATTATTATTATACCATTTTTGGTTTATTGTTACTGTTTCATTAAAGACGTTTTGATTTTTCCAACCCATAACCCTCTCTCCCTTTTCTTTCCCTTTCTCTTCTTGTAAGGGAAAGGGTTAATAGAGAGCATCTGTTGTCTGCTTAATAGCCAGCCCAGCCTTAAACTTTGACAGACTGATGTTATTATCAAGGTTTTGAAGAATTTTCGTTCATATGAACTCAGACAGACCTACTGGTGTCTAGCTTTTAGCTTTCCATTTGCACTAAAAGTCTGAGAAAAGACCACTAAAATTATTTTTAAAAGCCCTTGCACGATATACAGTAACTGAGGGGTTTTTTTTCAGATATTCATTCTATACAAATAAGGACATTCAGCAATCACTTAAACTTTTAATCTATTTCAGCTTGATATTAATGGAAATATTCTTAGAAGTATGCTCAATTTGTGTTAGATAAGACAAAGACTTGATATTTCTCTGCCTGGGTCACATAAGATAATCTCTGAGTTAGATGCACTTGCAATTGTATCCACAGAATTGCTGTTTACACTATAATTAGGCTACAAGATATTGCATTCCATGACAAACAAGAATGCAATTTGAAAGAAGTTTTAATATTTTGGACCGACTGTGCACAATTCATTGCTAGTTTGTGGACAGTGATTGAACTTTAGAGAGAAACTGGAAAAAAGCAATATTGATGGCCAGAAATAAACACTAAAACCAACGAGTATAGACTTACGGGGTGAGGTTCAAAAGGATCTGCAACCTGCAAGCCTGTTAATGAGTAACTTACAAAATTGATCATGTCTTGTATTAAATGCGTATCTTATTTATGACTTACTGTGGTCACCTAACTCCTATCAGCAACAACCATGCCCCCAGCTGCTGTCTCTTTTTTCATGTCTTAAACTATGCCAGTGTCTGGAAAAATAGAAGTATTGTACAATCTGACCTAACACAGCTGGCAGCTGTGAGTCTGCTTTATCGATGGATAATCTGAATAAACTACTACTAGGCAATCATGGCATCAGACTGGTTGTATTCATTTCAGAAAGAGATACAGACTGGAGGATGGGCATAGAGTGAAGCAGTAAAAAGTATTTTTGCATCATAATGAATATTTTTCCGTTATTCCCAAGAAATAACCCATTCCATTAGCAGTCTAGATCAGTGCTTCTCCAGCTGTGAATCATATAGTCTTCTTGAGACATTTGGAGCTGAGTATGAGGCAGAATATGCTCTTATCTGTGAGCTTTCCTGTGATAAGGAACAAAAAGATAATAATTGCGAATGAACTGGAAACTAAAATCATCAAGAAGAACTTTATTTGCCATTTTGTATATGACTCATTACAAACTGCTTAGATGTATCATACAGTAAGACTAGCTTTAAGAGTCCTACTACCAGATCAGAAATAGTGCAAACGCACAATGGAGAAGGTACTGATTTAGTATGAACTCTCTGTTGGTTCAAATTTGTTTCAAAGGCAATGATGGATTCACTTTGTATAGGCAGGCTTTATGCTACATCTGATATCGTCTGTCTGTGCAACTCTAACTGTGCGCCAGCCAAGGTTCCACCTGACATCCATTCTCCTGCAAGTGACATCAAACCAGCATAACTGCATGAAATTTTAACTTCATTATTGTCTGCTCAAAAAAAATCATGAGAGATTCAGTGATGATCACATGCCTGAACTAGATCAAATACACATTTCTAGCTCATCCAGTACTGCACAGATCTGATATTAATGACTGTGAAACAGCTACAGACCTACTCTTTGCAGGTTTCCCAAACTCGATTCCTTGATCAGAACAGGCAGCAGCATCAATTATGGAAAACCAGCAGGTTTGATAAATGATCTAAGACACAAAGTATACTTAAAGCTCATGTCAACAGAACCAGAAGCATGCCAGATGTTTATTGACACTTAACTGACAACACAACAAAAAGAGTGAGTGGACTATTTAAGCCAAGAGTTTTCTAGGAAAATGTTATGGCCTATTACCTCTATCATGTGAGATGCCAAACAGTAATTGCATACTTCACATTTTGTTTTTGAGAGCTAATAGTTTTGATAGAAAAGCTCAGATTGTTGTGATGGAGGATTTTCTTAGACACCTATAACAAGCAGCAAAGAAATTTGCTCTTTGCCTTATTTTTTCAATACAGCATTTACTTTTGGTGTAGGAGTGGTTCCAAGACAAATGCTGTCACTTTAATTAGTGAGAAATGGGACAAACACTTGCCATTGCGGGGAGGAAACATCGCAGGAGAAGTCAAGATTTTTCTTTTTGGAGAAAGGGCAGGGCCAGAACACAAACAAGTGCAACTTCTGTAACTTATAAAAGGGATCAGAATTATTTTTCTCTGTGACCCCCTACAGCCAGCCATTCACAAGGGGTATTCTGCAAATGGAATTTTGAGACATTTCAAATGAGGCACAAATTCCCTCCATGCTTCAAGGGAGATGACACAAATATCTGCACAATGAATTATAGGGTGTTTCTGACATCTGATGAGTTCCACCAGACTCTGCATCACTGAAGCATTCAAGATAGGTGATAGTAAAAGATCAAGCTCTTTGGAGGAAACAATACTTTCTGCTCTGTGCTACAATGCAGAATAAAGATGGAATATCGTGTATGCATTTTTGTTTACACTTCAAGTCCAGTAAACAAGCAAAATCTAACAGTTAAGGTACTGTTATTTACAGAAAACGGTAGGAAATAAAATTTGTAATTAAGGGACACAATGAGTGAAACATGAAAACATGCATTTGAATATATAACTATTGAATATATGGTATCTTGAATTATAATTAACTGACAATTAATATGTAGATAACTGTTCCATTAATGGCTGCTAGACAATTATTGCCCTAGCTGCGTGGTGCTTTGCTCACAATAGCTGACAGCACAGAGAATAGCATTTCAGTTACAATGTTCAGCATGAATAACAGAGGAGTAAAACAATTTTCTGAAAACTTGTCCCACCACACCTCCACCAACTCAGCTCAATGGCCATCTGGAGCACTTGCGTGACAGAGAAGAGAAATGCTTGTATTTCAATGACTTCATTTTAGTTTCTTATTTCATGAAGCTGCCCAGAAAGTACTGAAAATCAATACTTGATAGCTCTGCAGTAGGTATTATGACTTCAGTCTCCAATTACTTTTAATAACTTAAATAACAGCAGCAATAAGGAAACACGAAAATCTCTCTGAGGTCTCTCAAAGTGAGGACTTGCTTTTATGCATTGAGCCCCGGCACAATGTGGTTTTAATTCTGGTACTAAGAAGGGCTCAATACTTTGATAAATTTCTTTCACGCAAGCATTGAGTTGGCTATCACATGCACAAATCCCATAACTTAACTGAATTAAAAGTCCACTACAAATTAAGCTTCAGAAAAACATAAAATAACATGCCTATCCTACACTTGCTGATTGCTTGCAAAGCATAAATACAAGCCAGGAAACTTGCCAAATCATGGTTCTTCAGGAAAAGGTGGAAGAGCAAGGAGGACCACAAGTGAAATCTGAGTCAACAATGCCATGAAAAAGACAAACACCCTACACATGGGTATAAACAAAATAGAGCTTCTCAGAGATGTGTAGTAATCCTTTCTGTTTTAACCTTTGGACATTTCATTACAAAAAAAACCCTCAAAACTAGTAAAAACAGAGAAAGAGGGAAGGAGGTAATGGGGAAGGGACAGGAAGACTGGCAAGCAATGAGAATAAGCAGAGGTCCAGAAAACATGACTTATGCAGAAGATAGAACAGTATTTAGCTTAAGGAAGACAAGACCAAGGGGTGTGGTAACAGCTTTTGCTGGCAAAACAGACTTCTGCAAAGCCCGGGAGAGCAGTATGTATGGCATTCATGCAGTGAGCAGGCAAAGATTCAAATTGGAGCAAGGAAATTCCAGACAAGACCTTGGTGAAACTGTCCTAATGGTAATGACAGTGAAGTACTGGAACAGGAGACCTGGGGAAGCTGTGGAACCCCCATGTCAGTGGTAGACGCTATACCAGGTCCGAGAAATATCTTTCAGGAAAGACAAGCGAGCAGCTGTCACGTGAGGAACTGGATGAGCTCTTAAAGGTCTTTCCGTTACTGTTCTCTAACCTATTAACATACAGTAGTATGAAACAAGTGGGGAAAACACATAATTTATTAAACTAGTGAGATTCTTGCCTGCTTGGTTTTTTCTTGCTTAAGTACTTATTGATTGATTGATAACAGACAGAAATATGTTGATTTGCATGATAGAGGTTGACTTTTACTTATCCACAAATGAAGTCTTCCAGCAGAGATCCACACCCAGATCTCACCACAAGACCTATCACATAATCCCTCAGTTCAGCTAGGGACCACGTTAAGCAGCCTTGAAGTAGATCCAGAGCTGTCTAGTCTTGAGGCTTCTGCCCCTTCTTGCAAAGCTCAAGGCACATTGGCTCGTTTGTGGCTTTGCTTTCTTTGCTAAATGGCATTTGATAATACTCATTAGCCTTCTATTCATTATTTACTGATGATGGATGGGTGACCTTTGACCAAAACCAGACACACCAAATTTCAGCGTCATGATGTATGTCTGTAAATTTCAGCCTCATATGTAATGACAGCTGGTCTTTGCGCTGCTTAACATGCTGCTATGAGAAAGGTAAAGCTCTTTTCAAAAAGTCATGGAAAATCAGGTTTTAGCATAAAATCTCTTTCCTGACTCATGCTACATGAGGGAGCAAGAGCACCTATATCATGCACTGAGCTCATTCCCTTTCACCCATCGGTAAATTCATGGAAAAGGTGACCAAAACACAAAAGGCAATATCTGATTTCATATGAATATCTGAGCCAATGAGGGTCATGAGAACAACCTCCAAGACTGTGCATGTATGTCATTCATCTGAGAGAGCATCCTCTTTGCCAAGGCCTAGCTTCACCTGGCCACTCAGTGATCCCAATGCCAATCTAAAACATTTTTGTAACTGGACTCCTATTCAGTAGTGAGAATTAGAGGCTACCTGACCAACGCACCTTTCCTCCCTCAGAAAGATCCCCCAAACCAAAATTTTAAAAGTCTTATTTAGAATTCAGAGAAAACAGACCAGTTTTGCAGTTAATGCATTATGTATGTGTTAAACTGCACATGGAAATTCTATTGCATTTCTAGCATCTTATTTAGTTTTCAGCAGTTTAAAAACCTATTCCTTCTAGAAAAGGTACAATAAACATAAACATGCACACGTATTTATGTATGCATTATTACCATTGCCTTGGGGTCTCACGTTTATAATGCTGAGTGTCCCCTAACTGCCACTGAAATCACAGTAAGTTTAAAGTCCACAACTGTGCTGTGAGCTTTGATTTAGCAAGTGCTTAGGCATGACTTAAGAGTCAACAGAAGTGCTCCCACTGGTTTTGATGAGCTTTGAATCAGAACCCGGTGTTGACTGTGTTACAAAACAGGCAATGTGGCTGGGCCGAAGTGACCTTGCCTGTATTTCTAGTTCTGTGATGAGCTGCTCTGTGGAATTCTTTTCCTTCGTTTCATTACTTAGAAAACAAGGTAGCCTGAGACCAACTGTCCCTAGCAGGATGTTTTTACAGCACCTAGAACAACAGATTTCAATGTATTATCATAGACTGAGGTGCGGCTCGTAACTTAGCAGTAGATTGGACCAGGTGACCAACCCAAACTATCCTTGAATACTACGATAACAGCAGAATTGACCTTATATATTTTCTTGGAATGTTGTAAGCAAATGTTCTTGCTGCAAATTTTTCCTTGTATATTCTGTGCTATTTATCATTAATGGTTTGTAATTACTGAATGACACAGTCAGCATACACGAATAAAATTTTCTGTTTGTTTAATTTCCGTATTATTTATCCAGCGCTCCTATCTTACTTCATCAAAGATAGACCACTTAGATATATTCTTTATGCAGAAATTCCTAGACTATCTTCTTCTCTTAGTACTGAATTAACAAATTTAGTTATAATTACGGCACAGTTTAAGGTTTTCTCTTTCCTGAAGTCTTTCTCCTAAATATTTTCAAATTAATCATTTATAAAGCCATTGCAATGTTTAAGTCTTAACAGTACAAAATCTACCACAATATTAGATTTTATAACATATATTAAAAATAAATGATGTCAATCAGAATGACAGGAGCATACAGTTAGATGTGCCCTCAAGATACAATACTTTCCTAACAATCAGTGACCATGCCATAGAGAGATTGCACAGGGACTGGGTAAAAGAATAAAATCCACGTTGCGTTTCCTGCAACAAAATGTTATGAAAATTATAATAGAGTTGTTTAAAGATTGAAACAAACCAAAACCCAAGATAAAATCAAAGAGAGAGAGGAACAAACAAGGGTTTATGTGACAAGTTGAAATATGAAAGGCTGGAGAGTAAAAAACAACTGAGCAAATGCAGAAATGGATCGTAGGTTCTAGTCATAACATTTGATCTGTAAAAATGTTAAAAACAACCATTCAACCAACTCCAATGTTCCCAATACTGCATTTCATATTAATGGAGGAAAACATTATATAACCCAGCTCGTGTTCAGAGTGCTGAATGCTTTGGAGAATGCATTTTCCTACACTAACTGTGCACATTGGGAGTACTACTTTAAAGAACAGTTTGCGTTTAGGATCTTCAACAGGTAGCACGATGGTCCTTGAAAATGTATTTTGGTCCGTGCTTTGTCCCTAAATCACTATGGATGAAGTTCACATATATTTCTGAAAACGACTGTCACAAATCTTTTTACCTTGCTCTTACTCAAACCCTATTCTGGAGAAGCTGCAGTTACTATCAGGGGCGTTGCATTGGACTGCTGCAGACGGGTGACTTTCACCATCATGATATCTTGACTGTTCACTATGAGTTCCTGTCCTGTCAGAGAAGGGCTGCAAAAGCAGACAAAATGCTGGTTCAAAACAAGAGAGAAGTCCTTACAAACTTATGCAATGCATTTATTTCTTTGGGTCTCCAGTCCCCTGTTCATAAGGTGGGCACAGTACCAGTCACTGTGCAGTTTGACTGAATAGACAACAGCTACCAAGGCTTTAGAGTTGGTTTTGAGTGAAAGATAATTAATACAGAAAGCTCAAAGTATTGCTAATTGAATATGCAAATTCTTTTTGAGGAAAAAGTTAGCATATACTGTTCTTACAACATGAAAACTTTTATTGTTTGAAATGTTTACAGACTTTCTGGTGGCATGAAGATAGTATTTTTTCTCTGGTATTTAGAAGACAGAAATTATTTGCTTCATTTATAGCTATAAATGAATTAAAACTGAGTGAATGAACTTCTCTTGTAAAACTTTGCTAACTTTTTTTCACTTGTTTTATTGTCTTGCTTCTTAAAATATGTACAGAGTACATTATGCTTTTTTCTCCTTTTTCAGTTCAGTAACTCCATCTGGCATTTTTAGTGATCAGTCCAGCATATCCAATCAAAAACGGACTCTTGCAATGCTTTGATCAATAGGTATTTGAATATATTAACATATATTGCACATAACTGAATTGTTTTCTGGTACTTTATGTTTCAATAACTGCAAAGATTTTACTGTACTGGTGTTCCACTCGGATGCTGAGATGTGGGTAAAATGACCCAGAGTCTGCTAGACAGTTACACCAGCATTAACATGGAATAAACTTTCAGAAGATCCAAATCTAACTGACTGCAGACTCTTCTTGGATAATTTTATGACAAAACTCTGCCATGAAGGAAGTGCTCCTGAAAGAGCAATAAACCTTAAAGAATGAATACTAAACTATCTAAATACGACATGTGTCATTAGGTCTTTGCTTCACGTTTATCAAGTTTGGTACCAAAACTTATTGTAACTAGTACGGAAATTACTGTCAGATGCAAAATATTATTGTAGTGTTTCGATTTTATAAGCACAATTGAACCACTGATGAACTCATTTTTTCATTTTTCTGGGGCTAGTCTTTTTCCAATATGACAAAACACCTTCAGATCTTTTCATCAAGTGGCTACAATTCCTCCTTCTCTCTTTCTGTTGGTTGCAATTGCTTTAATAAGTATCATCCTGTTCTTTTCACTTTTAGGTTTATTTTTCTTTCACTGCACTCAGCTAGGAATCTCACTTTTCTCTATACATTTGCTATGAGAAATATTAGAAGGGCTACTATCTAATTCTTTCATCTATGCAGAAAAAATATTTCACAAATCTAGATGATTTTTAAACAGCTTTCTATGGAAATTGTCATGACTAGCACAGTCTCATTTTTTCTCCATCATTTGGTTGATTTCCCTTTGTGAGTACAAAAACTTTGCAACTCATCAGCAGCCACTGTTGAAGAGTGCTCAAGTCTCCAAGACAGCTGTCGTACTACAAGTTTGGTGAAACCCAAGCAGGAGAAGAGGGATACAAACTTATGCCTGTATTGCGGAAAAAAGTAACAGGCCATTATGCCTTCAACTAGATACCAAGTATCTTGCCTATCAGTAGATGCTTAGCAGCCTATTAATAGTATCGCACTTGCCTCTGGATTATTAGATTTATAAAAGGAAATGCAGTGAGGAGGTAGACCTATAATAGACTAACAATATATGACACAATCTTATCCATTAATTCTACTGTTCACAGAGTTGTCTGTTAATTACTATTCATCTATTATTGACTCATTCATTTGTCACTTTTTGGCATTCAGACCACAAAATCCTGACTGACAATTCACCTGCAGGAGACCAAGCAGAAAGCTAAACAAACTCCATCTTCTGCCGGCCCATAAATCCCTCTGAACAAAAGAGTTGTTTGCTCAGCAGGGGACTCAGAACCTGGTAAAAGCAAGGTGGGGAGTGGAGACTCCCCTAAGCTTCATCAAGGAATGTCTCAAACATTCACAAGTGACAAATTTTGCTTGACAAGAGTTGCTAAAGACTGATAAGAGGGAACATCCTGCCTCAGAAGTTGCCAAAAACTGATTGATTGCCCACACGTCAGAGGCAGATTGTGACCACTGACTCAATTCATCCTATGATGACTAATTAACCAACAACAGAAGAATGCTGGGTGCTGCCCAGGGACAAAACTTTTGGAGGAGGTGGCCCATGTCGATGGATAAGTATAAAAGGGGACAGAGGATAGGCTGGGGAAAAGAACTTCTGGATGAGCACTCCAACAGACCAGAGACCCCCGGTTGGCTGGACCAACACTGGAACCTGGACTGGTGATCTCTCTTTCTTGCTCTTTTCTCTTTCTCACCCTTCTTTTCTCTTTCTTTTTATTCCTTTTTTATCTAGCAAATAATGCAAGGCTCAAACCCCACATGTGTGGTGAATAACCACAAGGTTTACTTTAACCTTCTGTAAGTCTGTACTTTACGGGATACCAAATTATATGGGGCAGTTGCACTTTTCTCATTAAAATCGATGTTTGGACCTCGAGTAATTGTTTTACCTTAATCTGCCCCGAGAGGATCCACAAACCTGAGTCACCTCTCCCTCCCGTTTGGTGGGACGTGACATCACCTAACACGTCTTTCCTGAAGGACAATAGGGCTACTTGGATAGCATGGCACTAAGCTCAGATGTAGCAGAATCAAACACACAAGAGATGTAAGGAATAGGATGCAATCTGAAAACACTTTCACTTGTGTTACGGACACATACTTTCTTACCCATGCAGATAAAGTGTACAACCCTTTAAAAATAACAACTTTTCATCATAATGATTATCTGGACAATTATAAGTACTAAAAATGAATGTTAGAAATAAAATGCTTGAGAAAGAACACTACAGCACTTACATACAATACTTTAGGTCTCGCAAGGGCAACCTGCATAGTAACCACTAGTAACCTCTTACATGAATTAAAACACAAATGTTGATTCTCACTGCTGACAAAATCTATTTTGCCTTGGCTTCTAAAACCATCTTAGACTTTCACTGATGCAACAGACTTATTCAAAGGTATGCACTTTTGTCTGAAGTATTACAAAGGCAGAAACAGGTTCCAAAGTATTCTTTTTCTCACTTGCTTCCCCCTATGTGGCCCAGACGCAGGCTTTGTGTCAACCTGACAGAACAAACTCAGGATTTATCTGGATGTGCCTGGGTCTGAGCTGGTTGTATCTTGGTTAACAGTTGCCAGCGGTCACCTGACTGGTGCCTGACCTGGATGGACTTCAGCTCAGTGAATCCCATGGACAGCAAAGGACCAAGAGACCTTGTAGTTCCTGCAAAACAAGCAGTTGCCCTTTGGGTTAACTGAGGATGGGAAAGGCAGCATGCGATTTTTAACCTTTAGCTGTGGACTGATGAGACAGAAGCAGACTGTGACAGGAAGAAAATAAAGGGAGCCCTAGGTGGACCCAAGACTGATGAGGAAGAAATTCTCACCATGAGCATCATACTTTACCTAGAGAAGGGAATGCAGTTGCCTAGTGTGAGTTTCTCTACTACAGGACCAACCTTAGGATCCAGAGGAACACTGAAAAGTTCAAAGGCAGATAAGGGTAGACAGTAGGAAGTTTTCTTAGACAATAATTTTGATTATATTATTAACAAAGCTTTTTTGCATTACTTAATTTGGATAGTTAGACTGTTAAAACAATTGTACTAACAACAGTTCCTTGTCTCCATGTGTGAGACGGGTTCCCTTTTGCTCCCAAAAAGACTGTAATGAGTGCTTGCAGTGTAACAGCTAGCTTTCACGCAGTAATAATTTACTGCTGTCACCAAGGCACTAGCTCACTTTGCACTGCAAGCTGAGTTGGGGTGCACAGGCGCTGCCCATTTTAAACTCTTCACTGTGCCTTAACTGAAAAATGGTATTTTACACAGAGAGAAAAGATGAAGCTTTTTATTCCCATGCATGAAAAATAGTTCTAATTAAGATAGACTTCTTTAGCTACAGTCCTTTATCTGCAGGCAGCTAACTTTCCTATGTCTGCCCTGCAGCAAGGAGACCACAGACATGCATCTGAAACCGAAGTAATTCAGTAATGACTGAATGAAGTTTTCTACCTCCCCTGAATCAAATGTCAAACCTCTATCCCATTCTTTTTTATTTTTCAATTTTCTTCTTTAATTATAGCTGTTACTATTTCCTTGTTGGATAAAATTATTACTTTTATTTTAGCAGTTGCCTTCACACTCTGTGATTTGCTGACAAATTATTTTTTTCCTCTTTGTTCCCCTTTTTTCCCCTTCCTGTCTGCATATGGCAGGTCCTTTCACCATCTTATTTTTAAAGACTGATTTAGTTCTAACTTATTCTCTTTTGATATAACCTTTCTCTTTCCATTCATCTCTACCTTTCTTCCCATCTAACCTTTATCCAAGTCTGCCTTACTTGCCAAGGAAGACTGCATGATCGAACTGTAACTTTTTGTCTCACACTGTTTCTGATGTGCTATTTCATAGCCTTGTTTCCCTTTTGAAACCTACATACTGATGTAGAGCTTATCTTCCAATATACTGTACATACATTGAATGTCCATGAGGTCATTTTTGTAGGAAGAATTACTAAAAGTTTTGCTTATTTTCAGTGCCATCTAGTTCTTCTTCTGGACATGTGATGAGACCCACCAGAACAAGAAGATTAGTGAATGGCTGAAGATTTTCTCAGTATGAAAGAACCTTGTCAAATTAAATATACATTATTTATAAGAAAACTTTCTTCATTGCTCAGAGCTAACAATTTCACGCATCTACAAAGTTTCTATTTCTATGGTATCAGAATATGCATTTGAGATATATGAGTGATTAGAGCTTGAATAATAGCTTGTCTTAAACAAAGATGTTTTGTATGCACAGTTGGTGACAAATTCTCAAATAAATGAATGACTAAATCTGCTAGACCAGCACAGTAGATACAGTTAGCGAAAACTGTCTCAAGAATCAGATGAAGAGCAGGATTCCATCCTGGAATACACAAGGTTCCCAGGATTAGGATGCACAGATGAAAGTGGAGAAGTGAATAATGTGGAAGGAATTTTCTGCAGATATGACTGACAAAACGCCCTAATTTCTAAAATCCTCTAGCAACGAAAATGATTAATTGTTTGGGGAAACTTCTATCTTTTAATGATACGGAGTTTCTCTTTCTGATGCACTAAATGATACGGAGATACATCGCTTTACACTAGCCCAGGAAGGCAAAATTACTGTCTCACTCTATGGAGAGCTGTTAGTAAGGAACTGTTTCGTGGGCATCTAACTTATTTCTTGTTGACAGTGCAGGTTTTCTAGCTCCTGAGAAATTAGGGATATCTTAAGTGGTCCCAGGAAACAGGCATTAGAGTAAAGGCAAGGGCAGGAGCATCGTCTTGTACTTGATGTTATATTTCAAAGCCTGTAATTAAACTATTTTAACATGTGGACTTTTAAAGCTGAAATTAGATCACACCAAAATCTGACTTTCCCAAGACTCAGCTTCCTGATAGCTTCTTCTCATGCTATTTCTATTTTGTCCACATTAAACAATGGCATCTTTTGAGACAGAAACCAGTAAGACTTCAGCTTTTTCCCTGGACCTAAAGTGTTTTCTCCTGCAACCCAATACAGAGTCTAGAGATTATTTCAGTTCAACAAAAGGGTTTATTTTGGGAAGGGAGGGAAAGAGGAATAACTGTTTCTTCCTCATTTAATGAATGATCACTCCTCCTCATGCGCGTTTTTAGTGGGCAGATTCTTGAAACTTATTTAGAATCAAATATTGTGCTTAAAGTAACATATCTGGAAAATGCTAGGGTTTTCATCATATGTAAGCCTTAACAGACATAAACCCGTATGATTTTATTGAGAAAAGCTCAAATATGGCTGGGGAAGATGATGCAAACTCCCCCTTCCTCATTTGATACTGTCTGCATGAATGAAATCCTGGCTTCTGGCCACACAGCTATCCAGGAAGGGCCATGAGGCAGGGTCACAGGAGGAGTTTTTAACTCTCTTTTTACCCATGCCACTGTATAACAATACGAAGCCTGTATTCATAATACTAACAAAAATAAAGATGTCAGAACTCCCCAGGTTTTTTAGAAGTACTGCACAGATACATTGCAGGAATGGATGAAGGGACCATGGTTAAAGGGGATGATGTGCAGTTATGCTTTGACATGTGTCCATGCCCAGAGGAAGCTACAGTAAAATTAGTTCTTGCCCCAGACTCAGGAAATTTTTGCTCTTTATCAACCCCATCCCCCTGTGCTTATGTCTTTAATCAACATTTTTGCTTGACATCTGCTCCTGGACCTGCTCAATCCACCACTAATAGTATGTTAAGATAAATGTTTAGGGGGAGTTCAGTTTGCAGATTTGATGCAATTTTGCCTCTTATTGCTCTCATGAGACTACAAATTACAATGTAAGGTAACTCATGACTAGGTCTTGGCAGGTACGCTATTCTAATATTTTCCTGACTTCCATGGAGATGCTATCAGTTCCTAATAGCACTATAAGCAGATGGTTAATTGTCATAAAGCTGCATACTGTTAATTTTGAAACTTGCATATGCTACTATTTTCGGGGTAACATATGGCTTAAAGGAATCATAGAGCATTTATAATAATGTAAGGGCAAGAACAGCAAAAAAAAAAAATCTTAAAATGTGTTGGGGTATTGTGAATCACATTTCTGCTTTTTGTGCACAGCTTTTCAAAGATGATAAAAGAGAACAAACCTTTCTAGCAAATGAACGCAGTCCCATCGGCTACTCTGAGGTGCTGCTGATTATGGAAGGAGCTGGCATTTTCACATTCTCTTCTGAGAGAACTGAGCCACCAATGCACAACTTCTCATTTCTTCCTTCAAAATCCTGGGGGCTTTTAGCTTTTAACACTGTACGGTCTGTCTTTTAAGATTATCCAATACCATAATTTAACATCCTAAACCAGATTATTAGAAGCGTAAGACTTTTTTTTTTTTTCAGCCATGCTACTAATGGCATGTTAAAAAAACTCTTTTGTAAGCTCTTCAAACTTCTGATGCTACATCGTCAAGAATTAAATATTGTTTTCCTTATTTCCATTGAGGTTTTTACTAACTAAATACTAAGTATGGATAGAACGGCTTGATAAACCCCATGGGTAAAACTCATTGTTGGGTCAATATTTATAATTCTTCAATTCATATTAATAACCTCAGGTTTTCTTTACCTCTCAGCTTTGTGTTTTAGTCTACCAGTTTTATTCTAATTCCCAACAGCTGTAACAATCCATACTAACAATATCACTGCCAAAGTATTTCAGTAACAGTAGAAACTCTCCACTTTGGTTTTCCAAGAATCGTTCAGCGCAATAATTTTAAATTCTAAACTCAGCACACAAACTTTGCTGTATTTTGAATTTTGAAGCATTTCTATTGGCTCATGTATTTGATGTTATGCCTAGCTTACTAGCAAGAGATGCTCAGGTCTGCCTGAATACAATGTGAGTTATATCAAGTGGTTTTCTTGTCGTATACTTATAATCTCCCATGCTCAGCATGGGAGGTTATGATGATGAACTACATATCATTCACTATTTTCTTTGTCAGATCCTGTAACTGTATTAGTTCATGTTGTAGCCTGCCTGTACACACAGCAACAGTGTTTACCTACAATGAGATTGTTTACTGTAGGACTTGAGCTTTTAAAATTGCTATTTCTCCTCAGTTAGTGGAAACAAGACAAGACTCATAAAGAGCATATTTTTGAGTTCCCCAAAATGATATGGAACTTCATTGGCTTGTATCACATCGATATAATAAAATGAAACAATCTCCCAAGGAGGAAAAAGAAGCATATGCAGCTGTTGTCTTTTTGGTGATACATTCACACTTCTCCCTGTCCCTTGACTGGCCACAGGTATAAGATACATGTATCTTTAGAGAAGAAAAAGCACAAAAAATTGATATTTGACTTCTGAACAGAAATATCTGTTGTATAAAATACTTTCGCAAAAAGATGCTGAATTACTTATCTGACCTTATCCACACTAGCAAAGGACACAGTAGGTGTTGAAATTTTTTTCTTTTTAAATAAATAGACTTTTTAGAAATGCACAGCTTGTAAAAAATACAAAAGAACATAAATTTGCAACTGATAAAGAGAGTTTGTTTTGGAAGAGCTCCACTGGAGGGATGGGTAGGAGGGGAGAACAGTTAGTTATTACCAAAGGAAAAAAAATATGTCTACCTGGGAAGAGATTGAATGAAACCAAATATTTATGTAAGGGGCTGAGGGGTGGTGGAATAATTCTTGAAAGTATGTAGAAGTGAGGAAAAAAAAAAGGTAAAATGTTTCAACCTCAGACAGAAAGCTTGAATCAGTTGCTCAATACAGATACAGCTTGCAACACTTAGAAAAGATACTGCTATAGGACTAAGTAGCTGCCTTGTGTTTTAACTCCACCCATGTACCCGCCTGCCATCCTCATGTCCTTGCTGGATTTAAATTTCCACCCCTTTAGAATAAATGCTTGGACACTTTATGTATAGAATCTAACCTGTGTGATGACATCTATTCCCAGGTCCTTGGATCCCAAAGTATTCATTAGGAATGTGATGGAAATCTCCCTTGAATGATGAACTTAAGAGATCTGCTCTTGAAGCATCATTAATCTTTCTAGGAATAGAAATCAGTGTACTGTCACCATCCATTCACTATGACAGGTAAAATGAGTTTTTCCCCTAGACTTATGGAAAACAAAAATGGTTTTAGAAAATAGACTGTGGTCATGATTCTGATCAAGCAAGGGAACATAATTCATATGTCATCTAAAGAAGGCTCGGCAAACTCTATTCCTTCAGATTTTATTCTGTGCCCATCTTCGTGAACCTCCTCTCTATTTTCAGCACACTTAGAAGAAGAGCAGCTAAATTCTTGGAAGGAAAAGCCACTGCTGTCTGTATTCTGGCAATATAAACTCAAATAATGACTGGTGGGATGTGGAGACTGTTGACAGCACTATGAAAATAAGAAGATATTTCCTCAAAAATCTAAATCAAGACTGATGTTAGCTAGAATAGTTCATAAATCATTTTCCCCCTTCTTCCCCACAGTGAGTGTCAGAGAAACTTAGAGATAGAATATATCTATCCAGGACAGGGAAAAAAGTTCCAGAGAATATGCCCTGTTGATTAGTTAGAACTACCATTAACATAAATCTGTTTTCAGTTTATTTTTCTCTTCTTTTTTTTTTTGAAAACAAACAGAAAAGATGCATATCTGTTATAAATGCAAAAGAATAGTAAAGATACCAAACATCATTCTCACTGGATTTTTAGGGGCATTTCTAACAATCTGGGTAAATTATTTATTTTAAAGTGAAGTAGGAAAATATAAGTAAGTAAAAATGGCAAAAAGAGAAGTTTGAAAAAGATATTTAACTATTTACGATTCACTGTACCATAAGAAGATCTTGAACATCACAAAACGTTACCTTCTGGCCTTTACTCACATTAGTGGGGCCCATATTAGTGACTAAGACAAATAAAATGAACTAACTACTTGATAAATTTCATCCATTTACAAATAATCACAGGCATATCAAAAGGTGCAGCTGAAATAAAAAATAAGCGTAAGTAGAAACATACTTCAGCTCCTTTTCTCTATTTCTTCCTAATTTCTTACTCCCCAAATGCTCTTTGAAACAAGCAAACAAAAAATCATGTCACATATGTTTTGAGGCTGGGGTTAGTTTTCTTCTATTCTCATCTCAGTGTAACTACGTTAAGCCCCTGTAGTTGGCATAAGGTCTGTGTGAGAGACCTCTGCTATTTTAGGATGCGACCTGAACATCCTCTGATTCTTGATTCTACAGACTTGTTCAGATGTAAATAGAAGTCCCCTTTGTCCCCTTTCAAAGAATCAATGGACAGATCCAAAGGCACTCCTGACTTTTCCTTCCCTAGTACATGTATATAGCTGTTCAAATAATACATTTAATAACATATTTTACAAACTCTCAACCTTCCCTCCAATCCAAGAACGTTTGAGGGGCAGGATTTTTAATACTTTACAAATTAAAACCAAGCTCCTAACTTTTTTATGGACTTCAAAAATCTGTAAGCTAGGACTGAAACTTGCTGTCATATTCTTCACCCACTTCCGTCTGGATCCAGAATACACTACCTAAAATAGTTTTAGAAGAGCTGTATCTATCTACCACTATCACGCCTAGTATGAAGCAACATTGTGGAATAAATTGAGATTCATTTAAGGATCTATCAGATTTAAAGCCAAGCACGTATCATTGCAATTCAGTAATAATGAAAAACAAAGACTAGTATTTTACTGGATGACATGGTCTTGCTAAGAAAAATGTCTACCATATAAAAATGCCTCCTGTCAGTACATGCTTGTATATAACATGAGACTTCCAGAGCTCAAAGCTTTTTATAATTTGTTTATAAGAAACTGCGAAAGGTAAATGAGGTATATTTATTGCCACAGAAATCCAGATACCTAGGGTTAAAGTGAAATAATTAGAAAATAAGAAAATTTAAAAAAAAATACTAGAAGCATCGATACTGAGAACATGAGAGAATTCATAGTTTTGCAGTTGCAGTGATAGTCTGTGTCTATAAATGAGAAAAAAATGAAGAATGTAGTTAAAGTCTAGTCTTGTTTCAACATCATGATGCCATTTCACGTGGATCTCAAAGAGTGATAAAAAGAATTAAAAATAGATGATTAGAAACTGTCTTGAGAAACAATACACAGTCCTTCATCAGTGCTCGGGATGAAGACAGGAAACAGCATACATTATATCATAGCAAAAATAAACCCAAGGAATAACAGCATCGTTAGTGGCGGTATTTGAGTTGCAAATGGAACATGTAGTAATTCAGATACACTCTTACCATAGTGCACTGCATTATTTCACTTAGCTATATGTCTGACTATTAGCTTGATGCTCTTCAATCCTTATTTTCTGAATACATTGGCTGTGTGAGAATTTAGAATGCAAACACCACACTTCAGTAAACACTGTTACTAAAAAAATTATCTTCTTTCAGGTTCTCGACCTGACACAAGGAATCTGTGTGAATAACCACCTGAAGAAAAAACCGAAAACAGTCTACTAAGCTAGGTTCAGTACCCCTTAAATGAAGGTGACTTGTCAGTAGCAATAATCTTTTTCTTATGCAGAATTGTCTATGAATAGTTACAAAGAACTTAGTTTTGTTCTCAAACAGTTGTAGTTTTGAATATATGCCTCCTTCACCATGTTTAAACTAGTAACTTTTTGTATGATAGAGCAGCAAAATTATTCCAAGTTTAGCAGCTGAAATGAAACTTCATAAGTTTCAAACTTAGTGTGACACATTTCACAAAGTGTACTAATTAGATACTTTAGATGTTTTTTGCTACTGATGGTATTCAGGTGCTCTGTAAAGCAAGCTCAAGAAAGCAAAAGTATAACAGAACCGAAGAAAGTCTATGAAGCAAAAAAGTAAGAGTTATTTACTAATTGCTAGCAATAAATTTTAAAGAATACATGAAATTTGAGAGAATTTTTTTCACAAGACCTCTATTGCAATAGGTAAAAAAGTAATAAGCTGAAATTTATGAACAAACCAGCTGTTCTGGTTGCTTTATAATCCTGACTCAATACATGACATTCATCATCTCCACACCAAAAGATGTGGATTTGATGCAGTGAGATTTGAATACTTGTTAGAAAAAAATAAATGTAACGTATTTACTTGACATTTAAAGATGCAGAAGTTTTTTAATATATTTTTTATCACAGTTAAAATCATTAGGAATTTGAGAAAGAAACTGGTTAATTAAAACATATGAAATGTTATTGTTTCTTTAAACTGCATAGCTGAAGTTTCATATAAATTCTTTTTCCCCAGAGAAAAAGGTTTGTTAGTAGCTTGTCTGATTCTAAAATTTAACAATTTGTGAAGACTAGCTTACATAGACTGTCTGTGCACAGGTAACTGATCTGTGGCTTTCTGTGGGCTAGAAAGATAGTGCGAAATAATTATGAAGGAAACAGAGAGAGCTGCATCCCCTGCGACTGGTTTTTGAGTGAAACTATCTTATGCCACTAGGACCCAGATTAAGGTTTGCAGTCACAAAAATTAGCATCTTCTCCTCATCAAAACCTTAAGACAAGGCACCATACATAAGGCCTCGTGGAATTCTGTGTTCAGCTTTGGGCTCTGTACTTCAAGAAAATCATTAGAGCAAGGGCAGGGTAAAGCAGTGATAAAGACTGGAAATCTAGAAAGTACTAGGTATAAAAAACATTGAAAGAACTGGGACTATCTATCTTAAGAAAAATAAAACTGACATGTAAGGGCATGGGACATCATAGCCATCAAGTGTTTAAGGAGCTGCTGGAAAGAGAGAATAACTGCCTGGGACACTTGGCCACAGACGTACACTTCAAAAAGGAAGATCCAGATTAGGATAAAATCTACCAATAAAGACAGCACACCACTGGAATGTATTGCTTGGAAAGGTCATAGACGTCAGCAGAAATTTTTACAAAAACATGAGAGGTAAATTTCTGTCAAGGATGACACAGGCATAATCGACCTTCTTTGATAGGGGTATGGATTAAGTGAAGTCTCCAATTCTGTTCTAGCCTTCTTTTCCTATAATTTTAAGAATCACACTGGTTGATCCTCTCCAGAGACTGCACATTCAGCCTTAGGAAGATAAGAGTGAAGCACACCTTTCATTGGGACCCCCTCAAACGCAGGAGCCCACCAGGCAGCACAGTCCCAGATGCTGTGCAGAGCTGCAACCTCCCTCCCACTCCAGGCCTCCCACGAGTTGACACGTCACGGGTCGAGAAGCTGACTGCATTGGGCTCCCTCTTTGGGTCTCACACAGCAAGGAAAAGTCAACAGTCGCACATAACAAGTAAGTGGGACTTGCCCAAATCGCACCAAACAGCTGCCTGCTTAGCAGGATTTCTTAAACATCAGATAATCACTCCCTTGGTTGACAAAAATGAACAAGTATCAGAGCTGTATGATATCATATCAGTTGTCACTAGCTCAGAATACTTCCCGTATTTTTGAGTTAGAAACAACAAATTTACAAGTTCAGGGACTGAGCAAACCTGCCACAGTAAAAGCATTTCATTTCTCTGCATCTGAAGTATGAGGCCATCTGCAAAATGATGTACTGAAGCAGTAGCTATGAACACTCTAGCTCTGCTGCAAATGGTGTAAGACTGACAAAAAGGGAGAAAAAATGCTATTTTAGCTTTACATATATTTTCACAACTAACCTTGCTTTTGCAGAGAGCAAAATGGCTGCACACTGAGACAGCTTTCCTGGCAAGCTATGGACACCTTGTCCTGCCGTGCTGGCCGTCCAAAATTGTTTGCAGGCCGAGGCAAACCAATGGCTTTCAGAGGAATATACGGAGCTTTGCTTCACCAGAATAGCGACAACACCAGTGTGCCAGGGCAGACAGACATACTATTTTAAAATTCTGCTGCCTGATGTGCAGCTCTCGCTTCAGAGGAAGGTGATCGCTGCTGCTCTAGCTCCTCTGAAGGAGTAACTGCCTGGCTCCAGCCTTGAATCTTCAAAGAGATAATAAGAAAATCCCATCTTTGTTAAGCAATATGCTATGTTCTCCTTCCCAGCATACAGCAGAAGTAGAGGCTGTCAAAATCTGATTCTTTGTAATTTCTGACCTTCAAATATCAGTTTTGTCATTAGGACTGACATGTTAGTTATGGCCACATAAAAAGAAGGTTACAAAAACTCTACTGTATCACAGCAGGAGCCACAACCATTGCTTTACATGTTCATTGTTAATATGTGCAGTTCTCCTACTACACACATGACAAGGAAATATACTCCACCGTAATCCCTTTCAAAAGGCAGCAAGTAACGTCCTAAAGAAGGCTTACCCAATTTTCACACTGAAAAATTATAAACCCTACCACCAATCCCAACCAACCTCTTCCCCAGCGATACAGTATTAGTGCAACTTACCTACAAGGCTGGAAAGGAGCAATCAATCGCTCCTTTACCTCTGACCCTCACCTAGGGCCTACTCCCCTGCCTAAGTAACCCCACCAGCCCTGTTCTTCACTTTGATGCCAGGATTATTTGCCAGTATGAGGGTGAAAGCACCAGGCCACCAGGCAGTACCACAAGCGAAGTATTGCCTAAAGATGTAAATTCCCCTTTTCAAGGTACAGCAATTTTAAAGGGATGGTGGTTTTCTGAGGATCAGAGGGAAGTATAGCCATGTTTTCCTAGGTCAGGAGAGCCCTTATTGTTTATCATTAACGCAGAACACTTTTAACTGTGAGTCCTGAGGGGATCACGCAGCGGTTTACAAGAAGCGGATGCTTCTATGCTGTCCCCCCTTCCTGAACAGAGATGCTCATTGGGTTCAAAATCCACTAGTTCAGTGGTCTTTACCTCCAGAAACAGAAACAGCTGCCTCTCCCGCCTATGGCAGTTTAACATGAAGTGCTTGTGAGTAGAAATAGGCAAGTATGACATTGCCACCTTAAAATGGATCAATATTTCAAAGCAGTGATCCATGAAAACCCCACAGCTAACGCTGAGGGTGGAGAGAAAGGGAGGGAAATTTCTTCTGACTGGGAGACTGAGGTGCTAAAAGCAAAATACTGCCGGGAAGAATAGGCATGAAACAGAAGGGTATGCTGTTTTATGTAGATAAGACTTTCTGTAAAGCAACCAAATACCTCCTTATTTTCTAGGGAGACAAAGACAAACCTCGTTCACCCAGGGGAGCAGGATATTTGAAAGCCACACCAATTATTCAAACATTTATGTCTGGTTTCTTATTGTTTTCGGTTTACATTTATCTATTGTTGCAGGGTGTCATAAAATATTGCTAAAATTTTTAAAACTAAGAAAAAAAGGATGCCTTTTGACAAAGGTGGAAGATAATTTGGGAGCTTTCCAATAGTCTAAAATTGCATGTAAATTTTTACATTTAAAATCTCTGTGTACCTTTGGCTCATACTGATTTCGCTAGTAACAGGTGGTCTTCCATTTTAAGTCCTGCTATTTTCTAGCTCTCCGTGTCCCACACACTCAGATTGGAGTTCTCATCTCACCCATATAATGCCACTGATGGCAGTAAATACAGCCCTTTTTTATCCAGTGAAGCAGGATCAGGCCTTCAGTCTATGGAACCAAAAGCTCTTCAGGTCAGATACACAGAAACCACCACCAGTCAAAGAGTGAGCTCTGGGAGACAGGTGTCCTACAACAAATACAGTTCTTGTACCATCTTTTAATTGAAGGACTACCTTATAGCCCTGTACTACTGCATTATTCAAACATAATGGGTGAAAGTAGTTAGGAGCTGAAGTTCTTAATTACCAAATCCCCTCATGCCATAAGATAAAAGAAGAAGTAAAAAAAATCATAAAAGGATAAGAAGAAGTAGGCAGTGTTTTTAGGAAACAGCCCTCAGGAGAAGCTGAGAGCAGTCCTCTGCCACTAAATCAGCATATCCAACCAGATCAGTAACTAACAATATTGGCACTAATAACCTTCAGCAACATGGCAGCATGCTGATACCAGTTGGGACTCCTGTGATGGTTATTGCAGAAGGAAGGAAGGAGGACTGGAACTTGCACAGATGGAGGAAATAGGAGGAAATAAGTGGTTTTGAGAGAGAGAAAATAAAGTTTGTGGGCTAGGAAAAGTGGCAGGTTTTGAACTAAACTAGTTCAAGTTTTAAGCTTCGGTTCCAAATGTGCTGCTTCTCAAGCATACCACTACTGAAAAAAAGGAAGGAAAAATGCACTTTATTTCATAGTTTGAAAATAACTGACTATTTCAAAGCAGAGGGAAATTATTGCTTATGAACAGCATCCTTAAATCTAAAAAGCAGCTAGGGCATAGTTGGAGTACGTCTTAGAATATTCTGATCATTCATTTTCAATTAACCCAAATGACTGCTGCCTGTATCAAGTGTAATAATCCTTCTGGTTGCTTATAAGAGAAAAATGAGCATGTATTAAGTGGAAAGAGGCTGTGGATGAGAAACTGTGAAATACAAGACCCAACTACACCTTCAACAGAAGCCTGTGGAAAATTGTACAGTTGGTGATCAGCTGTGGTCAAAGTTAGTTAAGAAGTTGTACAGAATTTCCCAGTGACATTTTTGGTGGGAGCCTAATCCATTGGCTTTTCATAGCATCTTCCCTTAAGCACTGCTGAAACAGCTTTCACATAATACTGGAAACTTCACCCAAAAGAATGCATTGGCAGAAGGATTCTGCAGATGCCTTGAGACTGGAGAGGAGACAGTCACTGAGAATGGAGCCAATTTGCTGACATGTTTCAGAGGTACTGTGCTATAGCTATCCTCTCCTCCGAGCAAGGTGAAACTTCGGTGCGGCTGCTTAGTTATTTGGGTTAGTAAAAATAAAAAACGATTCAGGAGCCTTATGAGACTGAGCAGCTGGGAAATAAAAAAGAAATTAAATGTTGAAAAAGATAAAGCAATGTTTGTGAGAAAAAATCCTAATGCACAATAATGGGCTTTGAATGAACTTAAAACACTCAGGAAAGAGATATTGGTGTTGTAAGAGCTAGTTCTACAAGAACTTCAGTAAAGCATTTTGAGTACAAGAAATCGTTAAGGAAAAAGTGAAGAGCAAAACTGAAGACATCATTCTTCTACTGAATAAATGCATTTACGTTTTAAAAATTATCTGCAGTCCTAGTCCTTGAACCAGCTCACAAAGGTTATGGAAGAATTAGAAGAGGCACCGAGCAAGATAGGGAGGATGATCTAAGGAACGTAATGGTACCTGTACAAGGAGAACTTGAATACAGAGTATTGCTAAAGCTGCATTTCTGCACACTGGAAAAGAGATTAAAACAAACAGATAGAACACTAGCTTATCATAAATGGCAAGGGAAATAAAAATATGGATCTGTTTCTGATAATATGAAAACACTGAGTCATCAAATGAAATTATCATGTGAGGGACTGGAAATAAAAGGACCTATCTTTTATATGTAGCACATTTATACTGTGAAGCTCACGCTATGATGACGTTATGGATATTCGGAAAAAAAAGCAAAGCCATTTTGGAAAAAAAGTATAGCCTAAATCATGTATGAAACAATCCATTAACATGTTAGCACCACAAAGATAAACACCTGCAATTCAGCAAGTCCTTGGGTCACAGACTGAGGAAAGTTGCTCTCAAACTCTTACTCTATTTTTATACTCTTGTCTAGGCAAATGACACTTCTGCTAAACAGAGAATGCAAATCTGGCTATTTGGTTTGACTCAGTGTGTCGTTCTATGTTTTTATGCCCACTCAGTATTTCTAATTCATGTATTAAAACAAGGAAGCGAAAAAATAAATCACATTTGCAGCTGTACCTCCTGGATGGATGTACTTTCACTACCTTAGAAGGCAGTATTATGAACTGCCTAGACTAAGAGAAACAATGGATCAAGTTAACCAGTGCAACTCTGTAGGTTGTCAGTGATAAACTATGGTCAAACCATTGATATGCTTTATACACAGTATATATACACACCAGAGAGATCCCTCACAGAAGTGGGCCATAAAAAAGACCTTTTCCAATTCTCTCTGCAAGTGTTCTGCATGATGTAAGGATCACCTTAGACATGAGCAGCATTTATAGCCTCACTGAAAAGAAAGAGTGATTTACATCTTCGCTCTTTGAAAAAAGCAGTTCAGACTCCTTTTTGAAAAATATGTGAAATCACCTGTAGTTATTCTTACCCCTGACCAAATACTACCTGTATCCAGCCTTTCAAGCTCTGCATATAAATAACTAGCACAGACCACTGCCTACCCATTTCACATACCAGATTTAGAATATTATTTCCAATAAAGTACAGCCTTTGAATGACAATCTACAGAAAGAAGCACAGGATATTCTTTCTTGTTAAGAACAGGTTAAAAACAAGTCATCAGGAGGATAAAAGATGAAAAGGATATGTTCAGAGACATAAGATCTTTCATTTACTTCTTAAACTTTTTTATTAATTGCTCTCCCTCACAAGGTGTGTCTTGGGAAAATGAAACTTAATAAGGGGAAAGAATAATAATTAAGCATCTAAAAATGAACAAAGGTTTGGATTAGTGTAGCAAGGCCTTTGAAAGTACAGAAAATTGGAGATGATGAACAAGAACACGAAGATTAGAAAAATCAGAGCAGAAAGACTTAGAAGAACTTCATGATAACAACTGATTCTTTCTACCTCCAGTCTTTCTTTTTCACTTACAAACATACAAAATAATTTTATAGAAACTTTACCATTCCTGTTTATATGAAGAAACTATTTATTATTTAATACCAAAAGTATCTATATTTTTGGAACATTGTTGCCTGTTCATTGACCTAAAGTTAAATTAAACTATTCCTGCTGGGATGTTCTGAGATAGATACCCCAAACAGAGCATCCATGAACAAACACTTCATCGTCTGAGGATTCTACAAACAGTGCCATTGCACTTCCCCCCTACTCCCCTACTTAAGGGTAAGTTTCATAGCTTCACTTTTCTGATTTGAAACGCAATGGTTATAAAAGAACAGTGCATACTGCAATCATAGTTCACTGTAATCATGTCATATTAAAGGAAAGCAAGAAAGATTTAAGATTACTGAAGAGAAATGGATCCAGCAAATCGCATTAGAAATGAAAAATAAATTTAGTGAAATTTCTCGTTTTCTGAAATAGTCTTCAAATATTTATGTCTAAAACCAAACAGGAAAATCACAGCACAGACCATATACCACAGAAAGAAGATGTAATTAGGGTAAGGGCAAACACTGTTCAGTTATTACTTTTAAACATAAAAAAATTCTGTACCTGCAAAGTTAACAGAAAAATATGTATACCATTCTTCTCAAATGTACTAATCTTAATAATAAAATAAATTTGGTCAGATACAGATCTGTAAACATAATGCACATAATTTTATTTTATTTTGATCTCATGATGTAAATCTCTGTATAATGCAAATACATGCAGATGCATAGCATACTGTGACACTAGTGATAGTTTTGTGCTCATACTAAAAGTATGCTACCTTTTATATTTGGGATTTGCAGTAGAATATAAATATTCATTTCTCTCTAAAAGTCAGTGGCAGCCAGTCAATTAACTCTTTTGGCCTCCCTCTAAAGCTTTATGCTCAAGTTATTTGTGTGGACTCAGATCATCTTGGCAATCAAAATACAAATCTACGTACCAGTTCTGAGCCATTTCTCACATTTCATGATACACAGCTATTTTGTATGAATGTCCATTATGATGCAAGTATACTCAAAGGACTGGAAAGGTCTGGAAGGACAAAGGTCTTCCAGCACACAACTAAGACGTGTCATTACTGACAAAAAACAAATTATATTACTCATCTCAATCAGAAAACCTAAATTTACCTGAATCATAGCGCACTCACAGTACTGTGTTTAAGATTACACCACTTAAAACTTACTTAAAAGGAGTATCCCTGTGGAACTGCACATGCATTGCCACAGAATGTGCTTTTGAATCTGAAAAGTAACCAAAGACCAGGAAAGCTCCAAACTGACAGCAAGACAGGAATGCAAAAAGAAGTTAAATAAGACTCAGAGCAACTACATATGTGCAGGGCTAAAGGGCTGCTTGCATGGGAAGTGAGTAAAGATTCCTATACAGTCTTGGTGAGCCTCAGACTAGAAAAATGAAAAAATGATTTGGAGGATACTGAAGTGACTAAGTGGTGCATTGGGCTTGGTTTTGATTCCATTTACCCTGTTTTCTCAGTGGTGTTTTTCACTTATTTTCATAATTTACTCTTTAATTGCATTGGTATCAGAGTTAAGATCGCATGTGCAGAAGCAAATGGGACTGACTTCCAGCCACTGTAAAATAATGTACACCTGTACAATAACATAAACCTGTACAATAATGTAAACCTGGGGGTTTTTTGGCAGGTTTGGTATATGAATACTTTGGCTTAATGGGAGGTTGTTTGGAAGAATCATCAGAAGTAAGAGAGTAGTTCAAGCTGAGCCACCCTTCAGCAAATACTAGGGTGTTGCTACAGGACAACAGAAGATCTTTTTGCTTCAGTGTTTTCATCTTCCCTCCAGCTAGCTGATAAAATTGGTTGAAGACCAACAGATCTGTAAAGAAGCATTAAAATGATCTCCCCAGCAGGTCACTTTGAGGAGTAGATATCATGGAGGAGGCTGATAAATTCCTCAGTTCAGCAGAAGCTAGGTCTGCCTAAATTGCAAGGTCCACCTTAGAAAATACAGACAGAAATTGGAGTATTGTGTTATGCTTTAATTTTAGAAGCTTTTTCTGCATCTCATTTAAGAAAACTAGTGATTACTATACAACCGTACTACTGACTGCATGTTTGCAAAGGGCTGAAGAGCCCTTTATTGGTCTCATTGGGACTAGCTAAAGGGTGTTGGAACGCAGAACACTGGTTATAAATGGCAGAGTTCTGTCACGGGATCCCAGTTCAACGCAGTTATAAGGCAGTTTAGGTTAGAGACAATACAAAGGTTTTGGTCTAACTTCTTTGTAAGAGGTACTGTCTTTTACATGGCATATCAAGGGCATCACTTGCAATGGCACTTACGAGAAATACTGTTCTGGATAAGACAAAAATAGGAATGATAACTTCCGTCACAGAGGAACTGCTTCTAGGGCATATCGCGTGATGATACTAGAGTTATGCTCACCTGTTCCTATAAGGAGAATCATAGCTTCTGCAAAGTGTCAAAGCTGGCTTATCCTAACCAGCTCAGGGAATTATGCTCTTGAAAAAGTGTTTTATCTGCAGGTGCACTTCTGCTACCCTCTGGGTACATAGTTTTGAGCTGCTAAATGCATGCAGCATTTCTGGTCTCTGAAAGCTCAAATGAGGCTGTATGGTCTGAGTATCAGTTTACAAAGACTTTGGGATCCTTTGAGGTGAAAGGCATACAAGCAGCTAGTAAATATTTTCACTCTCACGCTCTGAACTCTGCGCTGGCATTTCTAAGTAAGTAGTGACCTCACTCCCTTCAATAACACAAAGTTCCACATACAATTCTGTGGAAAGAACTGAATGCTACAGTGCCACTATGATCAGTTTCCATCACACTTCATTAGTTTCAAGACACACGGTTATCCTGATGGAAAGAAGTGGTTATAGGTTATTGCTAGGCACCCTAAGGCCAGGGCATCTGTAGCGTCTACAGAAATCCAGCCTCCTCCACCACATATTACTTACTACTAGACAGAGAAAGGAGATATTTCCTTTGCCCTTATGCTCTCATGAAAATGTTTTTTACTATTATTTGATTTACTACTATTCTTTAGATAGGCTTCTCAAAGATCTCGTATCAAAAATGTAGATCAAAGTTCTTGAGCTTTATCAAAATCGATCAGTAATTTACTTCATTCTGCAAACCGAGTCCTTTGGAGACATCAACAGACTACTGCCACAATTTGTGCATGCACAAGAAGTGGGGAAAGAACTATTCTATAGAAATTCATGCATAATAGTCAAGATACAGTAATTATCTTTGGTTTGCAGAGTACATTTGGTTTTGTGCATAACTTTTACCTTTTACATATTCATTAAGCTGTTTGTATTAAATGTTGTTTTTAAATGAGTCCAGGCTAATTTCACTGATAAAAAAATTATTACTAGCTCTCATTATTGTTTAATGTGGCTGGCTAATTACTTGTTATTTAGACTAAAAATGGTACCGCTAATGTTCTGTTAATAGCCAGCACTCTTGGCTAGGCTTTTGGGAAGAAATCTATATTCATGTATGTACTTGGTTATATCTCTATTCGGAATGGCCTTGCAAATTATTGCTTAATCTCGTACCTCTTATTAAATATTTTCAGCTAGATAAATCTATGCTTACATGGTGTGCCTCACGGTAAAACTGAAAGTCTCCGGTATCTACATGCAGTGGTACGGACTGCATCTGAACAGTTTCCCAATACATATTCCTCAGACGTAAATGCCAAGAAGTAATGCTTGTTCCCAGAAACATGGTCCATTATATCTTAGTGAAACAACTTCCAGCAGTTGCTGGGGTTAGTTCAGCTTAGTTTTATGTCAGCTCCTGCAAGCAGAATTATGGATCAGGTCTAGCACAGAGAAAGCCGACTAAATGGAAATCAGCACTGCCTTCCACCTTTGAGTCAAAATGATGCTGAAAACAGAGTGTGGGGTCAGGTGAGGAGATAGAAAATACGGACCATTCAGTTGCTCTCACCATTATTTGTTAGCTGGTTTCTTATGTTCTTATGGAAAATTAAATGACATCACATTTGGATGAGAAAATAGTATCATGAAGGATCATTTATACTGTCCTTTGTCACGTACAATGAATTTAACATTTTTCCTGTAAACCTACTTATTTCTGTGTTTTAGTCATAATTATGATTATTTTTCAATAGAAAAATACATATATTGTACGGCTGTTGAACACAGCAAGTATGTAGAACAGCTGATTGTATAAGGTTTAATTGTATATAGTTTTCCGAGTGGAGTGTTAACATATCAGATGTGAAAAAGCAATAATAGTGTTACCTTCTGGGAAGAATACATGTAAAAAATAATTTGTATATTTGAGAAAATATAGTTATCTGCACAGCTGATGAATGCAAAACAATCCAGACCTCATACAGATAATAGTTTACCTTATTTTTCTTTTGATTGTTTTATAATTTAATGGTTATTTTTTATTTTAATAGATCACAGTAGTGATTTGGCCAACACAAAGAGTTACTTTCAGGCTTGAACCAACACTTCAATTCCAAATATTGATAAACTCCAGGCAAGTGGACATTCAGACTCACGCTTTAATAAGAAAAAACCACGATCCATCAAAAAAAAAAGAAAAATTCACATTTACTGTCCCATTGATACTTGCTTTCTTAAACGTGTGTGTTAGCTTATACAAGTGAACTGCAAAATTCTACCAGTGGCCACACATTTCCTAGACAGAGTAAGTTAGAGAATGCTACAGTAGGTCTCTTCCTTCAGCTCCTTACTGTTTGCAAGGTTGCTGGATTTTTCTCTCAAGAGAATTACCAAAGAATAGCGCAATTGTTTTTTTAGTGGGAAACTGAACACTTTTGGACTTTACCTAACAACAGAAACTTGACTGAGATCAGCAGCAAATGTACGCACTTTTATATTGTACTTCATTTTCAAGTAGGTATGTACTACAGTAAAGTTTCTGCTATGGGACATTTTGGCTTGGTTCACCTATGCTCATCTGACATATATATTAGGTATTAAAATAATCATTAATTATTTTCCCTTTAAAGTAAGAGCCTAATGCTAAGCTCCTAAGTACAGACTTAGAAATACAAATGAAATCATAGGATTTTCAAAAATGAGGAGTAATCAGTTTGTACTTCCTTGCTGCCCAGTACCTTTGAATATTCCACTTGTGTGTTGATTCAGAATATGAAGATCCTGTAAACCTCAGCTATGGCTAGAATTACACTATTTCCTTGGAAGACATCTTTTTAAACAACAGTCTTCAGAACGCTTCTGTACCACAAAAATAGACACAAGCATTTTGAAACCTCATCATAAATTATCTTTGTGTCTCAGAGGGATGTCAAGCAGTCAACCAATCAGCTCAATTGAAAAACAAACAAAAAGGTAGTGAATGCAATTTTAAAAGTGTCCAGTTAATATAAAACTAAGTGATGTTAATAGGAATAAATCTGTTTGTAGCATAGCAACTGAGGCTAATTTTCCGCAACATCTCTCTCTACTGACAGGTCTCTTTGGTTTTGGATACTAGCTCAGGTTTTCAGGATCAGAAAGGCAATTTTCTAAAATTGGCATTTTGCTCCATAGAAAAACTTAACCGTGTTTAGTAATTTGCTATGTTGTTTTGCTTCTCATGAATCGTTCACACTGCACCTTCTCCTTGGTCTATCTTTAAAAACATGTTACTATAAATCAGCACTTGTCCATGTGAATGGACAGTCATCTGTGAATTGCTGTAAACCACATACAGGATAAAGCTATAAAAAACCAATTTGATCAAAAAGTCACTCCAGATTAAAAACATTTTTTTCTCTGCAATGGTGAGTTCCTCAGACTTGTTTTTACGTGTGAAGATTCAGAATAAAAGAGAATTTCATCAGCATAAAATTTATCTCCTAAGTTCAGACAGTATATGAATTCACAGTAGCATGAAAAATAGATTTCAGTCTTAATGTTGCTAGCTAAATGGACTGTGATCCATAGATGTAATGTCATTTGGCCCTATAAATCCACAAAATCTGTGTGACATCTGTAAGTTGTAAGAATCCATTACTTAGCGTAAATGGCATATAATGAACACCTGCAAGGCCTTGCTACAGCTACCCAGTCTCTGAAAACATGAAAAATTGACTTGTTATTTACTTTTACATTGTTAGTAATAACATTTTTTTATTTTTTAATTAATAAAATGAAATATTAAAACTGGTCATTCATAGGATTCGAGTATTGTAACAATATCAACTGTCAACTAAGTGTGAATTAACTCACAGTACGTGGCTGAAAGGCCTGCACAGAGACACAATAGCTGCCTCTCCACTCACAGATTCAATGTACCACTTGAATATTTTCAGGAACTGGAGCCCTATTGTCTGCATAGTTACACAACACGAATGGTGTCTGGCATGTCTTTAGCCTGAGCTAACTCATGTTCTCCCAAACAATTTGGGTACATGATTCAGTAGGAAGCAAGCCAAGAATGGTTCCCAAAAGGCATATGGCTCCCTTGTTCTTTGTGAAGACACAGTGGTTTGGGTATGAGTATTAGCTGGTCTTACCAAAGAATTTGGCTATATTCACTATTTTTTTGCCTCCATACTATTTCTGATCTAAAACTCAGACCCAACTCAATTCAGAGCAGTAAAGTGACACAGATGTAAATCCAGTGAAGCAAGAGAGGGTCAGAATCTACTGCTGCCCCCAAAGGGCCTACAATGACATCAGAAAGACGTTGTGGCAATGTCTTTTAGTTGATCATGCAAATATTTGTTTGTCACCTTGCATCTAAACAAAAATACATTAGAATCGACTAACCAAGCAAAGTTGTGTTTCCAAACTATTGCTTACGTTATACAGTTTGTTGAAAGTAACAAAAGGATGCATGAAACAAGGGACTAATCGAAGGACCTGGATGAAAGCTAGATTAAAATAACAGAAACACCTAGACTGCTAAGCCACCATGGATAATTGCTAGTTATTGAAAACATCAGTCAGAAGGTAAAAGGTGATTATATCTTTTCTTCTTATTGGCAATTTTTATTTGAGTGTGCAATCTGCATGTAACTTTGCAATTTCATCTGCTAATAGCCAATCATATAACAACTATTCGTACATTTTATTTGCTTAATACCATCTCCACCTGGCCTAAAGAATGGGACTTTTGGGGTGGGGGATGTGGACCTTGTTAAAGAAGTTTACATTGCTCTCAACTCAAGACTGGATTGCTGCAATACAACCTACAGGAATAAATTCTTCAGTTATTATGTAAACTGAAGCTGATGTTCAGTGCAACACCCTTTTCCTAATTAGCATCGCATAATGTGCAGCGCTTGAAGATTTATGCTGGCTTGAGCTGATGGTAATTAAAATATAAGTATATAGGGCAACAATATTAAACCTGTGGTTAAGCTAACATACTGTCTTTTCCTCTAATTAATTCAATTCATCTTCAGCATTGCCTTTTCTTCTAATGTCGAGTTGGAAAATCTCATGTTTTCTCAACAGTGGTACAGTTCATCTCTGGCTCAACCTCCCCCCAATAACAGACGAAAGACAAAAACAAGTGGAAGTACTGCATTAGGAAGCAGGAGATAAATACCTAGTGCTCATCACCATGAATCTGTCACAAAGATGTGCCTTGAGCATACGACATAGTAGTATTTGGGAAACATGACACAAAAAAGGTTTGTCTTGACAGTTACTAAATATGAAATTGCTATAGAGTTACCTATGCAAAGATTGTCCCTGAAACAGATTTAGGTTGACATGGCTGTGTTAAAGGCGATATTATCTATTGTCTCCGTATATAGATAATTACCTCAGTAATCTGAAGTCTCAACCCATGATCCTTTGAGGGAGGGGGAAGAGAGAGTGTGAGCACACGCACTAGTGTGTATGTGCAGACTTTGAGAACTCTAGATCCACAGAACGTTCAGTCTTTGAAGAGAGCAGCTGGAGTTGGAATATGTTATTAGAATAAAATTGTGAGTAAAGCATTTGAAAAACTCCAGTTGTGATATCATATGAAGGAAGGAATTCAACTTGGGTTCCTCGACAGGCTAGAATCCTACCTCAAGCATCCAGAAATTATGGCAAGGACTTCATTAATTTCAGGACACCTAGATCGCTCCTGGCTGTACAGTAGCATGGACAAGTGCCTTACCTCTCCCTATGCCCATTAATAAGTAGTGGAGCACAAGTATGAGCAGACCTGGAGTGAACAGTTAATGGTAAGCACCTGAAGTCCATCATTTGGGGGGGCCAAGGGAGGGTAGGGCTTGGTATTTAGGATGAACTGTAGTCTAGTCCTGTGTACTGAAAGCCCATTAGTTGTTGGGATGCAGTAGGGCTGCTCCCAGAGTGTAGCTTTCTGCTTCACTTCATTCAAAAGGCATTAAACGTGTCCTCCAGAATGATTTCATGATATGAATCAGAATGCAGGAAGAACAACGACTGGCAATTCACTTTGAAAGTGCCTGATCTGTACTATAATATCATAGATGCATCCAATGTCCCAGTCAGTTATCCTTTTAACTGAAATGAGATTAATGATGGCACTTAGCATCACTTTTGATGTATATCAAGTCTACTAAAATGAAAGTTACCCAATGTGGTACATACTAGGTGCCTTCATTTAAAGCACAAGTTTGCTAATGCAAAGTCACTGGATGAATGCAGTTTTGAGATGATCTCCGTGGGACAGTCATACAACAGTATTTCACACCATGCAAGCAATTTAGGGCCAGATACATCACCAAGGCATTCCAGGTGTTTTGCAATATTCCAACAGCCCAAAGAGGCCATAAACCCAATTTAAGTGGTCTGTTAAGTCAGGTTCATAGCCGCTTTGTGCCACCCGGCTGGCACAAAGCTGCTGAAATGAACTGGTGAGTTTGTCCTGCGTTCTGTCTACAAATAAGTAGAAAACCTTAAATAGTCACATCTGAAGTGGTGTATTACTGTATATGCCAAAATAACAACCTGCTTGGAAATTCTGTTTCAAAGTGGAAACATAAATAAAAGGAAATTGCTCATTCAGTAAAAAAGAATGAAAAGACTATAAAAAATGGGGCTCATTCTCTGTTTTCAGTTCACCTACTATTTGTGTCCAACAAGAGAGAGAACATTCTCACTTGCCACAAAGGCATGTACAGCTAGTGGCAGTTAATCCAGACTTTCTCCATTCTCTCCAGAAGCACCTAGTGAAGCTATAAGAAACCAAGCAGGCTCTGCTGGGCACTGAGTTTTATTCCTACTCTCTTTAAAAGTATACAGCAGGCTGTCTTGAAAACACAGAGACTTCAACACTGTCAGAGATCTTTTCTGAAGCCTACTTTTTTCCCAGAAGAATATGAAAAATGCTGTTCCATTGACTGAGAAGAGAAACTTTATTTTATTTTTAGTGTTTAGTATTATGATATCTGGGGGCCTGTACTGTAAGTGCAACAATAAAGTACAATAATAATTCCTTCAAGTGTCTCTAAAAAAATAATAATAATGTCACATAACTGAAAATGTTCTTTTACGTTGGTGTAATTCAATCTCCTTCCCTTAACATCCACCTCGGCTAAAATGGTCTATTTTGGAGTTGTTAACTATGTTGTTTCCAATCCCTACAAAGCTACTGACAAAAGTAATGTGTTTACTGGAATCTTATAGGCTCACTGAAAGGTTAGCTCTTCTCACAAGACATTTAAAGATACACATTTAGTACAGACAATATTATACATTAGCTTTCAGGAGACAATAGTTGTGCATCTTTATATAGACATATGCCTGCATTCCACCAAACAACTACTGTCCTTCCTTGCACGCATATGATGGCCAAGGCCTACAAAAGAAGCTTGACGACAATAGTTCTCATTGATTTGACTTTATATTCTCCACCTTATTCCTGACTCCCCACCCACTTATCCTAAGTAAATTATCTGTTTGTAGAGAGGAAACAGAAAATTAAGCAATCTGTGCTGGGTTTCCTGGTTGTCTGGATCTCACAGAAAACTGAACAGTCAGCAGGAGTAACTGTAGTGACATCAAGCCACCTCCACGTGTGTATGTAAATCTAGCTGCAGGGAAATGACAGAAAGAGAAGGTGCCCTTTATCATTAAAATGATGAGACTGGTCACCTATGATGCTAGATTTAAGTAAATCACAAATTTTAAGTCTCTGACTTGGATGATAGAAAACTTTCCCTCAGTAATTGCATTCAGTGATATTCNTGCAGGGAAATGACAGAAAGAGAAGGTGCCCTTTATCATTAAAATGATGAGACTGGTCACCTATGATGCTAGATTTAAGTAAATCACAAATTTTAAGTCTCTGACTTGGATGATAGAAAACTTTCCCTCAATAATTGCATTCAGTGATATTCCAAATGCCATGTAATGAAAGAATGTGGCTGACTTCTGTATTTTATATCAGCCAATAACTAATGGACAATATCTGATCATGGGTAACTGTTAAGCCTCTTGTGATGCTATCTGGAAACTACAACCCTTTTGATTTCCAGTTGGAAACAGTGCATCAGCGCTCAGGTTTCAGAAATGTAAACAGGAGGCCATAAGCCATATACAAACTTTGACAGCCACAGACAAAAGGTTATACACAATCCTTAGGTGAATTCTCAACACTCAGAGTTGTGGGCACAGACATCTAAACTGGATGCCGTTTTCAGTTACAAAAGATGGGTGCATAAAATTAACATGTCTTCATTACACTGAAAGAAAAAGTTGTTCACATTATCTTCATGAGGAAAGGATACCTGTCATTTCTGCACTAGGCTACATTTAACCTACCTATTTAGCAATTGATTAAACATTATTTATAGTGCTTATGAAGCTGAAAGGCTGTAAGACATGCAACAACTTTATATTCCATTCACCAGTGCTGGGTGAGGGACTTCAAAAAAATCTGCTAGGACCCTTAAACCTCAATATTTATTTCATCAGTTGGACAGGTCTTTCAACAAAATCGCACAGTCTTAGCTTAAATAAGGGAAGCCCTCAGGTAACTATGCTTAAAGATGTATAAACCCAAACACAACCAACCCCCAAAGCTTCACAGAAACTATCAACACTCTTCTAACAGTGAAGTGCCCTCTGGAGAGCAATTTCAAAATACAGAAAATTACAAAGTGGCAGAAATTGAAGCATACTGTATTAGGTTGTTCTCAACTCTTCTGCCAAATGAAAGAAAACCTCCCTCCCACACTTTCTCTCTCTGTCACACACACAAACACATTTTCACATAACATATGCCCTCCTTGTTGTTACCTTTCTATATGTTTTTAATTTATTCTCGTTTAGATTCTGTGTTAATTGAGCTAAACCAGTTTCACAACAGGTGAAACTGTGGTTATTACTTGATTAATACCTAATTCCCTATTGCTTCCTCTCCAGTTTTAAATCTTGATTTCCCATTTCTCTGCTTCCTATGATTCTTCATAACCCAAAGGCTATCCTCCTTAACATTTGCTTTATAATGCTTCTATAATTTACCTGATTCATATCGTTATGAATATTTTATTTAAGAGATGGGAACACACTTTTTTTTAAGGTGTGGTGGTTAAATGAGGAGCATTTTGGAAAGCAAGACATCATCTTATTGTGGAAATATATGTTTAGGGTTGAGTATCTCAAGACACAACAACATGAAAGGCAGTTAATCCTACCTTTGAAGTAAAATTAGAAATGACAAAAATATAAACTCAGCAAAGCACATACTCTTAATCTTGAGATGAGAAAACTCATTGCCAAGCCTTTATGGAGTAGTCTTTAAAGAACTGTGTTAGTCACATTGAATTTCCTCAGTAGTTAAAATGGATACTTCATCATAATGGAATGCTGGAATAATGGAATTATTTAAACCAGCCATTAAATCTGTAGACATCCAGGCTTTTATTTTTTAGCTCGAGACATCTCATAACTCTAGACTGAATGAAGCCTTTTGAAATATTTTGAATAGGATACCATCAATGACAATCTGATATACTGACTAACAATGTGGCAGGTAAATAGGATAAATTTAAGAATAAGAGCTGTACCTTGAACCCCTTCTTAGTAGTAGAACAAAAAATTTCTGTTCTTAGGACCACAGCCTGAAACTAAGCTTAAATCAAAATACAAGGTTGTTTTGTCAAAAACGAAAAAAAAAAAATTAAAAAAACCCCAAACAACAAATATTATCCAGTCTTCTAAAACTAAAGATAAAAACTTTGAATTTTACTGAAGGATAACAACTGTAATTAAACCTTAAATATTAGTAAGTGAATGAGTTTAGTGATAAAAGAAATGGATGGTCCTCAAGGTTAAGGGCCTTACAAAATTGAATACGCTGTTGCACCACACACTTGCTGCATGCTTTTGTTTAAATTACTTGGCCCAGATTTTTATCGATACGTAGATATCTCACTCTCTTACAGTCACTTACAGGTATTGAATCAATGACAATAGGTCACTCAATACCTTTGACAATCTAGGCGCTAGCTTTCCTGTGCACCAGTTCTTCCATATGTAAGAATGAGTACTAACAAATTCTGCTCGAGTGCTTCTATGCTGAAACAAATAGTGGTCAAATAAATACACAAAATATGTAGGAGACAGAAGAATTTTGAAAAAACTATAGAAGAATAAATGGAAATAAATATTTTTTGTTATTATTTTTAGGCTTATTTAAAGATGTAGAAATCAAAACACTGAAATGAAGCAACCTCCCTGAGAAAAGACAAAATTCTCTAGGCTTTTGCCTTAGTACAGAGTTTTATTACGTTAGATCAGCTGTGAAGAACCAAGTAAACTATCACGAGACTGACCACTATCATGTACCTGAGGCAAAGAACCACATTCTACACTGGGTACGCTTAATTATGATAAAACTCTGGTCCAAGTTCAGATTGACTGATGTAGCCTGTCCTTGTCTATAATCATTACAAAATTCTGGTTAGCATTATGTTAGCTAGCTTAACTTTACAGACGTGTTCTAGCATGACACTATTTTGTACTGAAGATAAGGTCAAGAGATTCTGGAAGAGAGGTTTAACTGATCTGTAGATCAGTGTTTCAGCTACAAGGAATTGCTTCCCTGAAGTTCTTTTCCTGATGAAATGAGTGAAAACAGGATTGGAGACAGTGATTTAATATAGTAGCTTTGTAGAGAGTTTGTCTTTGTTGAGAGTTAGTCCGAGTTACTCTTTAGCCCTGGGTTGATTTTAAGCTTTGTGTGCTTTCAGCCTAATCCTCCATGAATGTAATAAATTGTTACTCAAGGTCAGTGTGAAGGTGAAAGTAGCATTTGAGTCCCCAGGGTTATCAAATCTCTGCCATTAAGCTCCCTTTTTCATATTCTCAAATACAATTCACTTCTTTTAAATTGAGATTAAGCAGTGTAGAAATGGATCATAACGTTCTGTGGTCATCAATATAAAGAAATAAAAATAAAAGTACAAATATCAGCAGGAAAAGTATGGCAAGTATTCTGTTTGCTGAGTTGATAACAATTACTCAGCTAGTGTAACACAGTATGCCTGGCTTTATAACTGGTAGAAATTTGCTTGTTAAACACACAGGAAATACTGATTTTTCCAAATTAGTTGCCTCATAATGCAAATATCAAGAAGGAAATGTCTGCTACAAATCACTAAATATAGTTTAGAACAGTAATAATCCCTTCAAAAAACTTCCATTACTGCATTTAATGACTGTCTCACTGGAACATTATGGACTTTCAGCATCATATTGGTTCATTAGCTGTCAAATCAGCCATCAGTGCTGGCACTGACCAACCCTGTAATGATCATTGGTTATCCTTCCTACATTATCCCAAAAGAAGCCATTATTATAATGAAATAGGCATCATAAGTTGGAAATACGTATTTAAAGTGTATACTTAAAGTTTAAACAAATGTTTTGCTCGGAACATAGACACATAATAAATACATCGGGTCTCTATTGCATTCCAGCAAGGGTAATCTGCAGCTGTGTAAAGGTACATCCTTTAGTTTCACAGAGGTAACGGGGTAATGAAACCTGCTGCAATCAGCAGAGAGTTCAGTGAAAGCTGCAAGAACTGTCTGGGCTTCACAAATGCTGATCCTGGTATCCTGTCAAGAACCTCGTCTTGCCATAGTTACACCATTATCAGCATTCAAGACAACTAATTTAGAACCAAGTCTGCTCTATCTAGATGACACAGCAGTACAAAATTCGGCTTGTTCTCAAACAATAAAAGTGAAAGTAGAAGTTATAAACGTAATCTAGAATAAAACTTTAAAAACATACTGGTTACAAACAAACTGAACACACCTCTGCAAAATTTTACCTAAGCAGTTGAAAGTTAAATCTTTTTTTTTCTTTTTTCAAATAAGTGCTTTTGATTAATGAATAAAACATTCTTTTAGTCAATATTAAATATCAAGGGAAAGAGTATGAATGTAGCCTTTTACTTAGGATAACAATATTTTTCATGGCACCTTTCAGAAGAATGAAAGAAGTCTTCAACTTACACAATTAGCCCAATATAAACGTGCCACTACTTGAATAAATATTGTAAAATTATGTATTTAGAAATACATAGCAAACAAACCAGCAAACAAACCCCTTAATAATAAAGAGGTGGGAAACGCTAGTGTGCAAAACTGTGGAGCTATAGGTTTGAACGCGTATATCCAGACTTGGAATATCAGAGTTGCACTTAAATAAATTTGAAGCTTGTGACTGAGCAATAAATCGCTAAAATGGAAGAAGCCTTAGTGGAGATGGGGAAGGGCAACTTTCCCCTGAAGCTCAGGGAATAATGCAGAGTGCACTGACCACAGCTGTAGTAAAGAAGCTGATTTTTTTCTCTACACAAAGCGGGAACGGTAGCCTTTGTTTTAGATAAACAGCTATCAAAAGCTCAGTGGATCAGCTGGTGGTGTCAATGTTTCTCCCTGAATTCATTAGAAGAGTGTGAATGTCTCCTTGAGTTAGCCACACCAGCATGGGAGGAGCGAATAATTGGCTCAGCCCAACATAGATTATAAAAACTGTACAAGTATCAAAATAATTTTGAAGAGAGCAACATGTTTGAGATGGCTTCAACCCACATGGATTTGGGATGCCCAGCACTGTTATGCTGAGAATATTATAGAAACTGGTAATGGGAATCATACTGTTTTCCTGATTGAACTGTATATTGCAATTGCTACATATATATTGTTAAGTGCAACTTACATTTATATTGTGTTATCCAATATACTATCATTCTGCTAAATCAGAAATCCCGTGTAACATCAAGTATCTTTAAATAAGTTAAGTCGATATTAAACATTACATCTTCCACATGTGGAGTATCTGAAAGCACCTGTCCAGAGAGTATTGGACATAAAAGAAACAACAGACTTGTGCCCATCTTTTATGCTATGGATATGAAAAACAGTCAGTGAGTACTTCCATTTCAGTCCGCCACAAATCCATGGGAAAGATGAAGAACATGAGCTGTGGAAATCTGGTATTTGTTGTGCCTCACTCATATTTCTGTGTTCCTGGTTGGAATTGTTAAAATAGCAGTGTACTTGGTAACATCAGTAGTATATCTCATAACCCTACTTCCTCAGAAGTGTAAACTTTTCCTACAATGTTTCAATGATTCTTGCAACACTTTAAGTACAAGTGATAAGGTGAATTCTACTGGGATGCACTCTGTCCACTCTGCATGGTTCTGAGGAGCAGAGAAACAGATTGTTTCCTGTCAAAGTGTAGCATTTTATTTGATACTAAATTCTTCTTTAGGCATGTAAAGCCAGTAAAAGTTGAAAATTTTCCTTTAAATAACCCACACAGTAGGCTCAATTCCTTTGTAAATTTTTTTAGTCATAGGTCAGAAATTTTCCCCCACTGAAAAAGTTCTTAATGATCTCAACACTGGTGAACTTTATCATAGAAAGAAAATACCCGACCTAAAAATAAGAGCTATTGAGTCACTTTTTTTAGGAAAAAGTAAGAAAAGGACATTGCTTGCTATAAAGTGCTATTAACAGCCTCCTTGCAGCCTCTTCATATTGGTAGCAGTTAAAAT